>CP142459.1:2407500-3007500 GCA_038049695.1 Cinnamomum chago | reverse complement strand
AATCTAATTCAAAAATCTGTTCTAATTTCTCTTCATTTTTTTTAAAGCTCTTTTCTTAAAATAAGCATATCATTTAATTTATAACACATCAAGTCTGCTACCTTCAAAATTATACATAAAAATATTCAAGAAAAGCTAATTTTGAACTACAACTTTCAATATCAAAGTCTCATATGCCGGGTCCCGGGTCCAAGTTGGGTTGGAACCTATACAAACTCCAAACCGGACCCGTTTATTAATCAGAACCTAAATTGGATTCCGGACCTATACTCATTTATAAATCGGAACCTAAAATAGTTTATAGACCCGATTTTCTACGGGTCAAAACTTCCAGATAATCGGAGAATTGGTTACTCATTTGCAACCCTACTTAAAAGTAATGGGAGGTTTTTTCTTTTTCTTAATCAGTTGCGGACGTCATCACCAATAACTAAATGGAATAAATGTCACTTGAGAAAATAATTGTGCACTCAAAAGTCACCAAACATGTTCCACTGGTTCTGTATTTCTTCTCCATGTGTGGCTTATATCTAATGACAAGTTCACCAGCATAGAGTAGTCCTAGGACATCCAATGCTATATATCCATAGCTTTTGTTCTCAGCACTCATTAATCGATCCCCATCTTCAAGGAGTTCTTTTCAGATGAAAACCCACCAATACACAGAGATGGCTCCGTAAGGGCCCATTTGGCACTTTACTAATAAAATTAAAGTCAAGTAAAGCCTCCATTTTTCAGACAAGATGTCACATCAAATATACTTTATTCAAAACTCCCTCCATCTTTTTCATACAAAAAGTAAAAAAGCAACTACCTTTATCCACTAAAATACAACAAAACTCCACTTTTCCATACAAAAAATAAAAAAGATTTCATAACAAACAACTAAAAATAAAATACCATCATAACCCACTTATATTTTATTCTTTCTTCAAAATTAACTTGACTTGACTTGACTATATTAGTAGAGTTACCAAACTGGCCCTAAAGAGATTTTGCTTCGTACTGCAGTAGAAAAGGACTTAAAAGGAATCTCTTCCACTGACCATTTTAATATATGATGTAATCTGTGTTTGACTACATATGGAATGCTCATAACATATTGTATGCTTGCCAAAGTAGAGATTGTAATGTGGTATTTGATAAATTATAGTAAGCACTGATCCCTATGCGATTTGATTCGAGTACTGGCCCACTGTTGATTGGGTTGATGTGGCCCATTGAAGGATCTGGCCTCACTACACCGCAAGGCCCACCAAAATGACAAAGTGGGTGATCACCACTCAAAGTAGATGGCTGCTGGGAACCATTGATTGTGTTTGAGTTTGGTTGATTGATTGTGAATTATTTGGTTGATCAGTTCATGACCGGCCATTGATCTTGCACCTGAAACTCAATGCAGAATATATATATATATGGGAGAATTTCTGTACGGTCACCTACAGTACCACATATCCCTCCCTTGTTACCAAAGTTCAACATTTTACCAAGACGTTCTTCGTACAGCCCGTACCGCTGGGCAGAGCACAAGCTGAGTCTTTTTTGCAATATCACATATATTGCGATACCGCAAGTTTTTGATTTGCGATATCGTAACTTATGTTGCGATATCGCAAATTTTGTTGCGATATCGCAAGGAGATAGGTTAAAAGTCAACGAATGCATTTCTGTTTATAATTGCTTTCCGTTCCGTTACTTTCGTCGATCTCTGGCTTAGGTTCTCTACTTCTCTGCTCTTTATAAGTGTTGCTTCTGCCACATATTAAGTGATTTCCTGCCGTTTCTTTGTATGTCAACCTTAGGCCATTATCATAAATAGCAATTGAATCTCCAGCCACATCTTTGTCTTAGGTATTTATTCCATGTTTCCCACCTTGTATGTATTTCCCTCTTATTTATTGTATTATTTTTTTCTTCTTTCGTGTCTTTTGAAAAAAAAAAGGTTAGAATACAAGGAATCCCACTTGTAGAAACATTTGAAATATTTTGTGTAAATATTAATAGTGACCTTAGGTGGGACTTGTGGTGCCTCATTTTTTTATGAACATCCTGTTGTTAATATATTAAAAAATCCCCCCCTTGTTCTCATCATGAATCCAACAACTGGATTTGGCCTGGTCGTCTAGTTGCAAAAAATAATGAGGCATGTCTTGTTCATCCCGTCATACGGTGGGCCCCAGCACAAATTCTGTATAAATGTCCACATATTCTTTTAGCATTTTCCTGTTGTTGTGGTATTACATACATCATTTTGATCATTATCTTAAACTGCTAATGATTTTTTTAATGTTATATATAAGTAAATGGTTTAGATTCTTTAGTAGTTATCAACAAATGGTGATATTCATTAGATGAACGATCTTGATTGATTTCACAATTATTTTATTTAAATTGGTGTTTTATGGTGTGTATATATATACTTTTGCTAAATGTAGAGAATTAGTACCAATGAGATGTAAAATAAATTTGCTAAAATATCTAGTGTAGAATTGATAAAGATAATACATTTATTTAATTTTTTTTAACGGACAATGCATTGTTATTTGTTTGTTAATGTTATAGAAATATGTAGCTTCATGATATCCTAAATGTCAATGCTTAGATTTTAACTCTTTTAATTTTCCATGTATGCATATAGTAGTTTTTTATTTTACATATAACAACTGTCAAATCTTAGTAATTCCAAACATTAATCATCTTATTTACTAAAGAAATACTTATTCCGATATTTATTTTCACATGTCAAATCCTCATGGATTATATGGATGTTTGTGAGTAACTTAAAAAATATTCAAAAGTAAATCTTATTATTCGAAATTTGTGTTCTACTTCGTAGGATGGATAATACTGAGATATATATAATATGTCATTATAATGGTATATTAGACGTAAGCAATCCACTGCCAGTCTACAATGGTGGTGAGCAGAAGGTAATATAGGTTGATGTCAATATAACTTTCAATTAACTACTCGGAAAGATAAACGAAGAAACTGGTTGGGAGCTTCATGACGAGTATATAAATATGCAATATCAGTATCATAATGACCGAAGCTTCACGTTTATAACCATAAGAAGTGATGATGATCTGCATCGGATGTTTAGATTATTCCAAAATGGAAGTCAAGCTATATTTATGTATTTGCATACAAATAGTGAAGCAAGTGCAAGTCGACAACCATCACATCAAGGTCTACATACGCTCGGCCTAACAGTCGCGAGGGAATAGACCGTCATTTAATTTGAACAGGTGCCACCACAACCCATCATAACAAATGTAGTAACTGCTGATCTGTTTAATATCTTGTTTTAGTTATGTTACTGATTGTTTTATGACATGGTGATTCACGCAGGGGGAATTCGATGACATATACAAATACCACAAACTTTTCCAACGGTGAAAAGGATAAAGGTGACCCTTCAACAAGAGAGGATGTTTACAGGTTTTGGTTCGCTATACATCTGATTTGATTATATTATGTAATTTATATATGATTGACTATTTGCCATGCAGGTGCGACTTCTCATCTTATCCTGTTCGAAGCCAGTTTGACCGGAACACGCCTGTTGTACCTCATGATAACCCATTTGTAGACGCCATGCTTGAAGATTTAATAGCTCCCATTAATCTTGCAGAAGATGAAAATGAAAAATTCTCTAATAGAAGGGATGAAGTTGTCATGGATTGGATAGAAATGGAAACAGTATCCAAAATTCCTTGTTTCGATGGAGGGTGCAATGTAGTGGAGGAGGGGGGTAAAAAGGATGAAGATGATTTTGATATTGATGTTGACCCCAGAGAATATATATTGCAAAATGGCATAGGACCAGGAAGAACATCGCATGCACAAGAAGGATTCGATCATGCATCAAATGTTGTGAGTGTAGAAGATGTTATTGATACTTTATTTCTTGATGATGACCATATTGGTGTGGATCACCATGAGGCATCTTTTCGTGAAATGTGGAATGGAAGACGGTTTCAGACTTGTGAATCATTTAGGAATGCATTGAGAAAATTTGCAATGTACAATAATTTTGAGCTTCATTGGGTGAAAAGGTCTATGACAGAATTAAGTGGAAGGTGTGGTGATCATCAATGTCCTTGGCGCATCCATGGATCTATCCTGCAGTCCGGCCCTGAGTTTATTGTGCGAACTTATTCAGAAAAACATATTCGAAGCCAATGATGGGACTCGACATTCTCAGGCCACATCGGCGTTGATTGCCGATTGGATAAAAGAACGGTTGCGTATCCATCCAAGTTACACTCCAAAAGAAATTGCGACAGACTTTCAATTAGAGTTTGGCATCCATATCAGCTACAGGAAAGCCTGGCTAGCAAAAGAGAGAGCATTGATTCACATACGTGGTTCTTATGAAGATTCATACAGAATCCTGCCTAGTTATTGTATTCAACTAGAAAGGACAAATCCAGACAGCATGTCTCATCTGATTAGGGAAGATGATGATTCATTCCAGAGGTTATTTTGGGCTTTTGGCTCAAGTATCCGCTCTGTCAAGAGTTCATTACGCCCATTAGTAGCTGTTGATGGTGCCCACTTTCGTGGAAAATACCCTGGAGTTTTGTTTGTTACTGTGAAATATGATGGAGACCGTAAGTTATTTCCAATCGCCTTTGCCATAGCCGAGATAGAGGATAAAGATACCTAGGAATGGTTCCTTGCAGAGTTGGATGTTGACCCGCGCTCGTCTCGAATCAATGGTGGTTTCCATGTAGGAGGAACAGTTTGCCTCAATCCAAACTGTTTCATGACTCTACATGCATTGTGATTTTCGAAGACCCCAAAAAAGATGAGCACGGTCTGTGACAGAAAGAGGGCCCTTTCTTCATCTCCAACATGTTTAAGTAGAAGATCACCATATTGAATGTAGGGCTGCCATACAAACTAGGATGTTCAATGAAATAACATAATTAGTATGTATGAGGAAAGTCAATGAATATCACATGTATGTATAAGTGTTTCAAGGTCAGAGTAACTCACATTATCTTTGTCCGCTTGCTTATCAAGTTGTTCGCGGACAGAAAATATATTTGAAAGCAAATTAAAACCTTTCAACCTTTCATGCCACATCAGACATAAAGGGAAAGCGAACTCGATCCGATCCCAACTCCGCTTTATCAGTCGCCCTATCTTCATCCGAGAAAAGGCCCAAATCTGCACCACATGTAAAACCATTATGTATCGATAAAAGATAAACATAATAAAACATGAAGATCATCTGATCATAAAGTAAAATTATTACATGTAATAATTGAAGTGGGTCCGTAAGTGTTCTGATCCCATCTTTCAATCTTGTTGCTCTACCTAGAGTCCTATACAAATTTGCCAGACAGGCTGTCCCCCACGCATATCTTTCAAAGGTCCTAAACAACTCAAGGAGGTATCCGTTCCCCCTCGACCCGGAAGTATTGCTACAAATTTGTTGGGCAAGTAAGAAAAATAGGTATGCACGGATATAACGTTGTACAATCTCTTTAGATGCCCCCTCTGGACATCTGCCAAAATGGAGACGAACCAGGTGTACTTTATTTGTGCACCCATGTAGTCCAAAACTTGGTTGGGAACTATCCCTAATAATTCAAAACATAATGCTCTCATCTCTGCTACCCTGGCAATTGTATGACCCGTAACTAGCCTTCCATCGATGGGAAGGCCATAAATATAAGCAACATCCTCCAATGTTATTGTCGCCTCGCCGAAGTTAAAATGGAAAGTATTAGTCTTGGGTCTCCATCTCTCCACCAGCGCCCATATAATGCCATGGTGAATTTTCATTTCACCAATTGAGGCCAGATTGTGTAGGCCAACCATACAGACAATTTCTTCTTGATTTTCATTTAATTCCCAGAATTCATTTAAAGGGTCAGCTGAGATGCACTTCAGTGGGCCAAGCTCCTGCAATTAACAAATACATAACATCATAACAAGAGACTCGCAAGGAACCATCTGAAAATAATAGAATTATATTAAAGTTTAGAAATGAATTGACTCTACCTGCCCTTCCCATATCACTTTTGATATATGATTATCTTGATCAGTAAGGATATATTTCTCCAAAGGACCGGGATCCATCTTTCAACTATCCAGTCACGGCAAGAATAAAAGTTTTTTTTTTCGCTTAATGGTAAATTGTATTAAGAGAAAGAAACAGGACAAGGCCCCGAGGACAAGGAGGAAGAAGAATACAACCAAAAAACAAAGAACAAGCCTACCCAGGAACAGGGAGGCAACAAAACGAAGAGCTCAAACAGAGGAGCCAGAGAACCGAGGAAGAAGATACAACCAAAAAGCGCCAGAGCTGCTGAAAGAAGAGGGAGATGGCATCACCCCCAGACTAGGCACAGCAGCCAAGAAGAGCCAGAGGAGGCTCTACCCCAGCAGACAGCCACCGGAACACCAGCAGGGCCACAAGGGAGAGACAGGAAGACTCAAACCGCAAGCTCCCCAGAGAGAGAGCTAAGCTCAGGCCAGAGCAAGGAACCCAACGACCACCAGAAGACCAACAGCAGTGACAAGGAGAAACAGAAATCATATCAGGCCCATACCTCTCAGGACAGGGTGGGAGGTTGGGCTAGCAGAGCCTTGCAGCAAACTAGCCAGCACTTTCAGCTGGTCTTGAATAATTGACTGAGCTCTCATCAACGAAGGCTTGCAATTCCGATGCTTACTGTCATTCCGAAGGGTCCAGATAGCGGAGGATGATTGAAAGAAGATCACCGCAGCCAGCTTTCTCTCAATGGGGCCAGTACCCTGAGATAAGGCTGACCAAATAGACGAGGCAGACAGATGAATGGAAGGAAGATTAACTCCCAAACTTAAAATCCACTTCCAAACCTGAATTGCAAAGGGGCAGGAAAAGAAAAGGTGGAGATCATTTTCTTCATTGTTGAGACAGAGACAACATCTAGATGCCAAGGAGCTTCCTCTTTGTTTAGCCCGGCTATCCGTAGGAGTTTTCCTGTGAAGGAGGCGCCAGGAGAAGCAAGCCAGTCTGGGGGACATATACTTGGACCAGACCAGCCCATCCCAGGGAACAACAGGGAGATTGGCCCTAAGTAAATTCCAGGCCTCATTGAGAGAGAGGATACCTGAGGAATTCCCCTGCCATTCAATGGAGTCAGGCGCAGAAGAAATACTTAAGGGTAAGAGAGAAATAGACTGTTGGAGAAAGGAACTCAGGTCAGTTGGGAGGTGGCTGGGGAGGATCCAGGAAGAATTCTGGATGAAGGCTGCCAGCAGATCCGATTCAGGGAGCTGGAGATGGGGAAATCTGGGAGCTATTGGACCTTTGCCTGTCCAATTGTCATACCAGCTGCTGATGGAGAGCCCATTCCTTATCTTCCAGATGCTGCCACTAAGGAGTAAGTGAGCCAGGGGCCTGATTCGCTGCCAGATGCTGGAACCTCTTTTTGGCGTGCCAGGAGACCAAATCAAAGGTCTGAAGTATCTATCTCTAAACCAATTTGCCCAGAGGGAGTTTGAGGAGGCCGCCGACCAACCAAGCTTTAGCATACAGGCTTCATTGTAGACCTTAACTCTTCGAAGGCCAAGCCCTCCTTCTGATTTTGGCGAGCAGACCGTACCCCAGTTAACTTGACCATTGGAATTGTCTGGCCCAGCTGACCAGAGGAATGTATTTTGTAAGTTAAAAATACAAAATATGACATGATTAACGATTAGATATTGATGCATAGGAATAAAAAAGGAAATGAAATGCTTTAATGTAAAACAAGTCAAACATGAGACCTAGGTCATATAAGCCACAAGACCCACTTGCAAGTTTTAATACAAGTCAAACTTTTGCCCCTAATTCTCTTTATAAAAATAACCACTAACAATCCTAATACATTAAAAAAAGACTTACTAAAGAAAGTTATAATCTAACATTGATTTCAGCATGTGCTGCATATATTTTATTTTCTGTATAAATTACTCATGTAAATGCATTACAATAACATGGATTACTTGTATTAGGCCCTGCTTTCTGATGGTATTGAACAGAAAACCACATGGCCCACCCTATGACCACTGATATCTTTCTAAAAAGATAAATGGTTAAGATAAGTGGTTAAGTGATCTTATAAAGCTCATCCTTCATGAGCACATTTATTGCATGTGCTATATGGTCCTTGATGTTCCATGAAACCTACAGAATTGATGGTAATAATAATAAGAAAGAGTGTATTTGTATCCTCTTTTCTTAATGATTTGTAGGCATATGTATGGGAGTAGTCTTATTCTATTAGAAAATTGCTACTTCTCAACAAAATGCTGTAATAAATTAAATGCCTTAAACCTTGGTTAACCCACAGTTGTTTTTAAATTTGAAACATCCACAAATGTTCACCATCCATTTGATGTCTGCCAATTGGACCATTATCATCATCCATTTAGAATCACTTTAGTTCTTTCTAATAAAAAAGGATCCATGACCTCAATGGATGGTTTGGATTAACATTCAGGAATACAATATGTGCACAATGGCAGTTCGGATAACATATGAACTAAATCAAGCACAGTATTCAAAGCTTATGCATCATTTTCAAGATTAGGTGACAGATTAAAAAAAATATTTAAGGAGATTAATGTTAACAAAACAACAACACAACAAACAAAAGAGGCCCTGCTCAAATTGTGGTGATTTGTTGTTTTCCTTGTTACAAGCTGATGGGAAAATGTGATTGATTTTAGTGTGGAAGAGGCATTGTGGATTGGGTGAAACTTCTCTTACAACAGGCCTCCCCCCCTTTTTATATTTTTTTATTGATTTATTTATCAAAGTAGTTTTTGACTCAATCAAAGATGTCAACATCCATTGTTATAGAATAGGGTTTGAGGTGTTTGGTCCCTTTCACCACTAAAAGAAAAACACATAAACCAAACAACATACTATGCAGATTGAAATAATAGAAATTTATGTCAGCACAAACTCTTCCTCTTAAAGAACATTTTGCAAAACGTTCAAACATAGCAAGTTGCCCAAGTGGCATATTCACATTTTTCTTTTCAGGAGTGATCATATTCAACCTATATACCAGGACACTCTGCTTTTTAGTTCCTCATTTTAGCATTGTTTGAGCATTGTGTTAGTGCCTCATATACTCTGTGCTGTCCCATTCAATAGGTTGCCTTGTTTTTGAAGTTTCTGTTGTCTAATAGAAAGCAATAGGGTTAACGTCAAATAGGTAGGTCCCATATAAAAACTTGTGGAAACAAATTGAGCCTATTTCTTCCAAGAGATGCCAACTTACCTTACCCGCATTGTAGGAAATTGGCATAAGAAATTAAGACGATAATAAGAAAAAAAAGCTCCAGAAAATGAGCCTTTCTAAGGTCACGTTGTCAACTAAGTTCTCGGGGAAGGATTTTCGTTTTCATAAAGTCGTGAAAATTCATGTTTAACAATTGTAAGTCTATGTGGTTTTTGGCCATATGAGATCCTCATTTTTTAGGATTTTCATATCCGACCCTTCCTCTGTAGGATGTAGAAATTCTGGGCTGTAAAGGGGAAGTTATAAAATTCATAAATACACAGATTCCTTACCTATAACCAAATGTAACCTGAGGAATCCTCAACTTTAGAAATCCCGAGTGAGGGAATTCCTATTCTAAGGGCAGCGAGGAGTCCTCAAATCTCTAAGTGATCTTAAGGAAAATTATTGGATGAATCTCTTTCTCTCTCTCTCTGTGGCAACTACCATGGTGTACACACATGCCAACCTAGGCTGTCCATCAGAGTACAGATGGTCATGATACCCAAGTCCATGTTGTAGACGAAGTGGTCATTATGGTGGATGAGCTACTGATATTCACCTAGAGACCATATAAAATCTGGTAGCTTCATTATACACACTGATTCAAAATTAAAAGTTCTTTGTAAGAGACTACATGCAAGGGAAGAATACAAATGTACAATATCTTGAAGTCATTATATACCACAAAAGAAGGTCAATAGAGGGCATTGTTAGAACTATTAAAGAAATTTATGTGATCTTTGATATTGAAATATTATGTGTTGGCATTTTTTATTATTGTGTTTCAATTTTGTTTTCAACTTTTTTTTTTTTAGATTAGATAATTTTTCTCTACACCAAGAAATGTCAGATATAGGTATTTTATGCTATTGGATATGTATTTCCTTGATTAAACTTTGGAAAAATAATGCTTTAACTACTTTTATGCAAAGCACAGTTATGAAACTTCTTTCCCTTTGTAAATACCTACATTTCTCACTTCCTAATTCTGTAAAGGAAAATGATGCAACATGGGCTATCTCACATATTCATTTCTTGCATTCTTTCTCCTTTTGCAACTATTTAATGCCAATCAAATGGAGACACTACATACACCTTTCATTCTTTTTAATTTGGATATTGTGTGTGAAGGTTGAAGCTATCATTGGCAGAAGTGATGGAGCCATTATGAATTTTGAGAAGGTAAGTTAAGATGTACTAGTATAGCTAGAGGGGCAGTAATTCTTCCATTCTATCTATTTTGTGTTTGATCATTGATGTTTAAGATGTGGTATAGGCTCGTTCCATTGATCCATACATTATTACTTACATGGATGAGTATGCAATGCTTCTAAAGACAAAGTCTAATCACTCGAAGCTAAACAGGTTGGTACATGATTTGCTGAATATTGACCATGCAAGGGCTGAAATCTTGGTGACTTTATCTGTATTATGGGAAAAGAAAGATGAACGCCGAGCTTTGGTTTTTGTTGAGAAGGTTTGTGTTGTCAATGTAAAAGTAATACATACCTTTGAGGAATTATATGATCCTTAATCGGGGATATGCTAGTAGCACCATCCAACTTTGTGTTTGTAATTGTGGGGCCTGACAGAGTGGTGATCCAGTCTATTCTGTTGCCATACTGCAGTAAATGGTCCAAATATCCTCCAAACTAACCCTGACTGGGAGATCCTATCATCCTACACGTATGCTTGACCTTTTCCTTGCATTATCTAACAACTTTAATCATTTTTCTTACTCACCATTTACAGACTGTGATCTAGTGGTTAGGACTTCCTATCACATAGTTTTTTGGGGGCACATTCTATCTATGGCGAGACCATCTATGGATGGCAACAGATTGAGTTGGGTACAGTAAGGTGCAAATCTGGACCAACCTGATGAACACCCAGTTCGTCTCATGTTGGGTTTAAGATATGTGTCCTAAATCTGCCCCATGACTGCCACAGATATAGGTCAGGTTTGGCATGGGTTCTTCTATATCCCCTTTTGACGCAGGATAGATACTTAAACATGAACAAGATCTTTTTAATATAATTCTATAAATGATTTTCATGAATAAATAGGTCAGGGTGGCTTAAAACTGAACCCACCTCATAACCAATTCTAGTTGGAATTTATAAATCAGCACTGAACAAGAAACTGTGAAAGTGTCTACCAGACTTGGCCCGATAAAGGTGGGATGGGGCAGGTTACCTGTCAAACACTATGCATTGCCTTACCTAAGATCAGTATCTGGATCACTAAACCCCAATTCATGCACGTACAAATTCAGGGCTTGTTTGATAATAAGTAAATTCTTGTGTGATCATTTAAATCCTCTCTTCCTTTCTTTTTCAGAATGTCTCACGAGATAGGTTATTGTCCCTAGCAGAGCATCCGAATCGATGATTGTGTTTTGTATCTCATAGAATGGTGGATCGTCTGAAATAATTTCAGGGTTACCTGTTCTTATCACAAAACCGACCAGAAGCAGCTGTGGCAGCCTTCATTAAAAAAAAAAACACAACTAGAAAAATTTAACCAGCATTAAAAAAAAACTTTCCAGAAAAATCAAAACTTTCCATTAAAAAACAAGAGCACAACGACTTGCAAGAGAGGGGCAATCAAACCACAACGCCCTACAAACACCAAGACCTACAACTCCAAGACTCATTGCAAAACAAGAAAGATCAAACAACAACGAATCAAAACCAAATCAAAGAAAGCATTTGAAGGAATCAAACGCACCTGATTGATTAAGATCGACTTGATCTATTCACTCAGATGAAAGAAAACCCAAAATATAGCCGCTGGGGAGATGAGGATGGAGACGATGAAGCTTCGTCGCCGTCGAATGGACGTTGGGACCTTGCGTATTTGCAAATAGGCTGGCGAGGGAGGACGATGATGAAATTTGGCTGGGGAGAGAGTTACAGTTGGTGAAAATTAGGGATAGTCGAACAGGGAGGGATAAACGGATGAAAATGGGCTTTTTTGTGTTGTGATATCGCAACAAAATTTGCGATATCGCAAATAAAAAACGTGCAATATACCAACATAAGTTGCGATATCGCAAATCAAAAACTTACGGTATTGCAATATATGTTGTGATATAGCAAAAAAGACTCAGCTTGTGCTCTGTCCAGCGGTACGGATAACGTCTTGGTAAAATGTTGAACTTTGGTAACAGGGGAGGGATATGAGGTACTGTAGGTGACCGTACAGAAATTCTCCCTATATATTTTCAGTGTGTGGTGGCAGAAGAATGAAGAATTATGGTCTGGTAACAATTATTAGGGGTGTTGATGGGCTGGTCTGGACCAGGTGATCATGGCTTCTCCAAGCTCTTTCCCAGTTGCAAAATATATATGGCACTTTATAGCCAAATATGGCCGGGCTGGTCCTTTACACATTATAATATATTAAGCCGGAAGGTTATGGATCTAATTCTGACAGGAAGTTATTTTCGGTTTCTACAACTGCGAAGATATATAACACCTCACCATACCTGTGATTATCATGGGTTTTTGTGCTAGTAGAGACTTATGCCTAGCCCATTTAACTACTAGGCCAAAAACCGCTCCCCAGCTCGGTCCACGGCCTAAAGGCACAGCCAGATCTAGATTATGTGAGCTGGGCTCTGGATGAGGCTAGTTAAGCCCAGACCATTAGTACCTCTAGCCCACAATCATGGATCATGTAATTGGGCCACTGGATCTTCAAAAAATAGAACTGACAGTTACGTAGTAGTCACGTTCAAATTTCAAAGAAGTGATAATATATTTTATTGAGGCTATAGCTTTCAATTGAAAATATAGATTGCAATCTTTCAAAATGATCAGGACATATATTTGTTCAATTCTAAGTTAAAAACAAAAATGGGGTAGAAAACATGCAAACTAGATGTGGATGGTTTGGACGGAGTATACAAAACTAGTTTGGGGGCATGACTTGAATGGGTTTTTTTATATTTAACAATCATGATTCATATTCAAATTCAGACCCAAGACGATTATATGCACATACTAAAAATGCATAAAACTTTTGAAGCCCTACATAACTTGAATAATATTGATATTTGAAAATCTACTTGACTCTATCATTTATAATTTAATAGCCCAGATTTTATATTTAAATTTTTTTATTTTGAAGGCCTTCAGTTCAATTATACTAATGCATTTCACTTCTTATTTTGGATTTGGAAACAGATCTGTTTCTTTACCATTGCTGTTAAATCTGGATACAATTCATAATTTTCGTGTCCAATTTGAAACTAGATCATCTAAGTCCAGATCGAAGGCCAAGATTTGGGTTCAAGTCCATTATGTTCCGCCCTACATTTAACCCATTTGTATCCATCATCATATATGAATGGTTTAATGGAGTTGATATTTTGCACACACATGAATTTTCTTGAAACCATTTAGTCTCTCAACTTCACTATGATTGCCATGGTCAAGTTGGCCCAACGAGGGTCCATTGTAGTGTAAGCCGGTCGTTCGTGTGTGTCTATATATATATATATATATATATATATATATATTGGTGGAGAACTAGTTTTCGTGCTCCATAAAAAATTATTTATGAGGCCCACCTAGTAGCCTATTCAACCCGTGCACAAATAGGGACCTAGTAGCCTATCCAGACCTAGCAGCCTATCCAAACCGGGCAGCCCAAATAGGGACCCTTGAAAGTCACTCGAGGTTGACATTGATGTTTCCAAAATAGTTTTGATACAATAAGTCTAAAAGTTGTTGGCTCTTTATTGGAAACTTTGGCAATTAAGTACTGAAATCTTGAGATGCTGCTAAATTATGTTCATGATTGGCTGGAGAGTTCCTAAGGTTGGTGAGAAATGGGATAGTTCGGATTGTGTACTCCATCTTGACATTTGACTTGTGAATCCAGACAAAAACCAAATTCCTTTATTGCACTATAACTTGCCAACCCAACCAAAATATTTTAGTTAATGGTTTAGGTTGATCTTTTTAACTTTCGAGTTGGGTTTGGTGGGCATTCTTAACCTGATCAATCAATCAAATTTTTTTGGTTTTTGGTAAAATGATCAATCAATCAATTGAATTAGGTTTGGGTCCATATTAAGTTACCCATAAATTGAATCATGAGTTTTCCTTTTGATCTTTTAATGTACTGATTCAATTTATTTCTACATTGAAGGGATATTATCATGGAGTACTCTAAACATATGATTAGATTGGGGAATACCCTTTTTGAGCTACTTTCAGAGGCTCTGGGGCTCCAACCCAACCACCTAAAAGACATGGACTGTGCAAAGGGTCATTCAATCCTCTGGCATTACTATCCTGCTTGTCCTGAGCCAGACTTAACCTTAGGGCTCCCCAAGCATTCAGACCCTGATTTCCTCACTGTGCTTCTACAAGATCATATATATAGGTGGACTCCAAGTTCTTCATCAAAATAAATGGGTTGATGTACAGCCCATGCATGGTGCTCTAGTAATAAATATTGGAGATATCCTCCAGGTATGTTTTCATCGCTGTGGCATTAGCTACCTCACACGACCTACTTTCAGATGCATATATTTAAAGCCATTTGCACAGGGTTGCATCAAAATTTCAAATCTTAGCCTTAACCTATTTATTTTCTGGAAGAAGAAGAGATTAAGGTCTCATCATGGATTAAGATTTGGTGCACTGAAAATTAAGGTCTCATCAAGGAACAAGATTAGGAGAAAACTCTGCCCTAGGAGTTATTCCTAACCTTTGATCTAGGAGAAGACAATTTGGAAGTCTTACCTTGTTAAATATCAACTAACATGTTTCAATGGTTTTTGTTATCATCTTGTAGCTTATATCTAATGACAAACTTAAAAGTGTGGAGCATAGAGTGTTAGCCAATCGCATTGGTCCGAGGATATCTGTAGCATGCTTCTTCACCACTCATTTTAGTCCAAATATAGGAGTTGCTATCTGATGAAAATCCACCAATATATAGGGAGGTCACGGTAAAAGACTTTCATATTTACTACAATTCAAAAGGACTTGATGGCAAATCCGCCCTTAGCCATTATAAGATATGATGTAAGCTAGTTCAACTACATGAGATGTGGATATTTCAAAGTTTATATATATGGTAAGATCTACGTACGATAGTGTGATGTTTGATACATTGAAATGTACTCTGTTTTGGAATAAACAATAACTAAGAAATCATTTGAAGTTATGGTCTTTTATAATTATACATGGGTATGAGAGAGAGAGGGGCTTTCTATTAAGATTTTTGGTTTACCCCTTCAATTACTAAGGGGTCCTCTTTTGGAGAGTTAGGGCTTGTTTGTGTAATGTTCTCTTTCGCAGAATTGGGGAGGCGGGGGCGGGGGGCGCAGTGGGTTTTAACATCAGGGTTTCCTGTCTTACGCAGAAAAGTCCCACAAAATAGGTATTTTCTACAGAGACTTACTCTTTGGTAAGGGCCTGTTTCTTTGGAAGAATTGTGAGAATTTTTGTCGAAACAAAAGTTAAAGACATGTCAAAAATTCTCAACAAGCTCATTTTCTTATTAGAAATGCCTTTAACCAAACAGGCCCTAAACAACCAAAAATGAAATCCACATAAGCAAAACTTCTACTTACGCTGAAAACGCCTAATATAAACGTGCACTCAGGGATAAAAAAAAATTTCTGCACAGTTGCCTGTGTAAAATCCACCTCCATGCATATACCATCTTAAATGGTTTCCTTTAACTTTCTCTTTAATTTGGAATGATCCTTTATTTGTGATCCATGGATGCAAAGTGGTTGATATTTTCAGTGAAATCTCTGTTTTGGTTTATAATAGCTTGCACGCATATATTAAAATACACCATCAATTGGATCTTGACCTTCGTTATGCTAATATTTCAATCAATTCACTCAAGGCATGTTTGTGTAGCCTATTTCCGCGGAAAAGGTTATAGTTTTCTGCGGAAAACTTTTTTTTCATGTGTTTGGTGCGGCAGTTTTCCACGGAAATGCTTTTTCGTTACGTCAGTTTTTTCCTTCCTAGGCATGGAAATAGGCTTCCTATTGGGAGGGGGGGGGGGGGGGTCCATTTCCACATAAAACTGACCCTCCAATTTCCTCTCTCTTACCCTCACTCCACCCGACCGCCCTCTTTCTTCCTCTTCCCCTCCCAGTCCCACCCATCCTACACTCATACCAACCCACCCACCCAGTAGTTTTCACAATGTCCAATTTCCACGGAAATTACATGTATACAACGTGACCTCAATGAACATCTATGAAGAAATTTCATTCTGGATTCATATCTCGCACTATCCACAAACAAAGTGAAAAAAGAAGAAAGAAAGAAAGAAGGGCACCAACCAAATCAACTAACCAAGTCTTTCTTTTTATAATTTCAAACGGAATCTAATCATCAAGAAGACCCCCCTCTTTGTTTTCTTGTTTCAGGAAATCCTCAAAAGAGGCTTCTTTGGAATCTTGATTCCATCAGCACCATTATTACCTAACAAGTTTGATGACCATGCTTGCCATCTAACCATGACAGTGTTTGTTTAATCTTGGATGGAACCATATAAATACAACTTTAATTAGTAAAGACCTTTCATTTGGTCTAACCACATGGACGTACAGGCCTTTATTGGATGTGTACTAAGTAGTGAATTTTCTCCTATGAGCAACAGGATGCAGGAAATCCCATCTTGATCCTCCACTAGGCAGGACCCCCTCCCCGAATTTCACATATAGCCCTGTGAAGATGGCACATATCTGTTTTTCCTGCATCCCATTCTCTGACACGAGATCTCATCTTTGATGTATAAGCTATGTAGTATTGACACAGTATCGGTTCCACCTAAAAGACTAAAATCTAATTCAAAAATCTGTTCTAATTTCTGTTCATTTTTTTAAAGTTTTTTTTTTCTTAAAATAAGCATATCATTCAATTTATAACAACACATCAAGTCTACTACATTCAAGATTATACATAAAAATATTCAAGAAAAGCTGATTTTGAGCTACAACTTGCAATATCAAAGGCTCATATGCCGGGTTGGAACCTATACGAACCTCGAACCGGACCCGTTCATTAATCAGAACCTAAATTGGATACCGGACCTCTACTTGTTTATAAATCAGAACCTAAAATAGTTTATAAACCCGATTTTCTACGGGTCAAGATTTCCAGATAATTGGAGAATTGGTTACTCATTTGCAACCCTACTTAAAAGTAGTGGGAGGTTTTTTCTTTTTCTTAATTAGTTGCGGACGTCATCACCAATAATTAAATGGAATAAATGTCACTTGAGAAAATAGTTGTGCACTGATTCTCCTACTCAAAAGTCACCAAACATGTTCCACTGGTTCTGTATTAATTTCTTCTCCATGTGTGGCTTATATCTAATGACAAATTCACCAGCATAGAGTAGTCCTAGGACATCCAAGGCTATATATCCATAGCTTGTGTTCTCAGCACTCATTACTCCCCATCTTCAAGGAGTTCTTATCAGATGAAAACCCACCAATACACAGGGATAGCTCCGTAAAGAGATTTTGCTTCATACTACAGTAGAAAAGGACTTAAAAGGAATCTCTTCCATTGACCATTTTAATATATGATGTAATCTGTGTTTGACTACATATGGAATGCTCATAACATATTGTATGCCTGCGAAAGTAGAGATTGTAATGTGGTATTTGATAAATTATAGTAAGTACTGATCCCTATGGGATTTGATTCAGTACTGGCCCACTGTTGATTGGGTTGATGTGGCCCATTGAAGGATCTGGCCTCACTACACTGCAAGGCCCACCAAAATGACAAAGTGGGTGATCACCACTCAAAGTAGATGGCTGCTGGGAACCATTGATTGTGTTTGAGTTTGGTTAATTGATTGTGAATTATTTGGTTGATCAGTTCATGACCGGCCATTGATCTTGCACCTGAAACTCAATGCAGAATATATATATATATATATATATATTTTTTTTTTTTTTTTTCTGTGTGTGGTGGCAGAAGAATGAAGAATTATGGTCTGGTAGCAATTATTAGGGGTGTTGATGGGCTGGTCTGGACCAGGTGATCATGGCTTCTCCAAGCCCTTTCCCAGTTGCAAAATATATATGGCCCTTTCTAGCCAAATATGGCCGGGTTGGTCCTTTACACATTATAATATATTAAGCCAGAAGGTTTTAAAAATTAGTTTTGACCATGTTTTCTAATTTTGACCGGAATTTATTTTCGGTTTCTACTACTGTGAAGATATATAAAGCCTCACCATACCCGTGATTATCACGGGTTTTTGTGCCAGTAGAAACTCATGCCTAGCCCATTTAACTGCTACGCCAAAAACCGCTCCCCAGCTCGGCCCACGGCCAGATCTAGATTATGTGAGCTGGGCTCCGGATGAGGTTAATTAAGCCCGGACCATTAGTACCTCTAACCCACAATGATGGATCATGTAATTGGGCCACGGGATCTTCAAAAAATAGAACTGACAGTTACGTAGTAGCCACGTTCAAATTTCAAAGAAGTGATAATATATTTTATTGAGGCTATAGCTTTCAATTGAAAATATAGATTGCAATCTTTCAAAATGATCAGGACATGTACATATATTTGTTCAATTCTAAGTTAAAAACAAAACTGGGGTAGAAAACATGCAAACTAGATGTGGATGGTTTGGACGGAGTATACAAAACTAGTTTGGGGGCATGACTTGAATGGGTTTTTTTTATATTTAACAATCAGGAATCATATTCAAATTCAGACCCAAGACGATTATATGCACATGCTAAAAATGCATAAAACTTTTGAAGCCCTACATAACTTGAATAATATTGATATTTGAAAATCTACTTGACTCAATCATTTATAATTTAATAGCCCAGATTTTATATTTAAAAATTTTATTTTGATGGCCTTCAGTTCAATTATACTAATGCATTTCACTTCTTATTTCGGATTTGGAAACAGATCTGTTTCTTTTCCGTTGCTGTTTAATCTGGATACAATTCATAATTTACGTGTCCAATCTGAAACTAGATCATCTAAATCCAGATCGAAGGCCAAGATTTGGGTTCAAGTCCATTATGTTCCGCCCTACATTTAACCCATTTGTATCCATCATCATAAATGAATGGTTTAATGGAGTTGGTATTTTGCACACACATGAATTTTCTTGAAACCATTTAGTCTCTCAACTTCACTATGATTGCCATGGTTTGGCCCAACGAGGGTTCATTGTAGTGTAAGCCGGTCGTTCGCGCGCGCGCGTATATATATATATATATATATATATATATATATATATATATGCAGCTGGAAACATTAAGGTGGAGAACTAGTTTTCGTGCTCCATAAAAAATTATTCATTGGGCCCACCTAGCAGCCTATCCAACCCGTGCACAAATAAGGACCTGGCAGCCTATCCAAACCGCGCAGCCCGAATAGGGACCCTTGAAAGTCACTCGAGGATGACATTGATGTTTCCAAAATAGTTTTAATACAAAGTGTCTAAAAGTTGTTGGCTCTTTATTGGAAACTTTGGCAATTCATTGCATATAGAAGTAATGACAATAATAATGACAAGAAAGGACGTATAGCCTAATCCAAATAAAACAAAAGGTGCAATATGATTCACATGAAGACAAGTGTCCCCGTTTTGGGTGGTCAACCCTAAATAAATCGGGAGAGCCCGTCCATAACGTCGGTGGTCATAAACCGATCAAATTAAAAACAAATCAGAATAACATGTTCACATTCAAAGCGGATTATAAGTGATCCGGTCACATCGGTGATCAACCGTCCATATATCGATTTGCAGTCGTCCATAAATGACCCACATAAACATAAATATATAAGCATAATAGACCTGAATAATAAAGCTCCGACACAAGAGTCCTAAGTCAAAATAAAGTGACGGTCATTCCATATCCCATATCATAATCAAATCGTCATACAAAATTTGCCGAGTCACTTTATAGTCCATAATACACAATAGGGTATGCATCTAAAGGAGTACATATCCTAAATCAACATATATATGCATGCGAAGGTTAAGACGTAGATACGAATCAATGATAAGGTCAAACATAAGGTCTCGTACCCTACAACCATAGAACTCTCTAATAAATATAAGATCAACGCATCCATTTTCCATCAATGGTGCATAGACCCAATTTAGGGTTTTCCAATAGTGATGGGTTGAACTTGAATCCATTAGGATTTCCCCGAGGTCATACAAAGTACTAAACCCCATGTTAGTAATATACCGTTGCCCGGACGGTATTTACTCGGTCCAAAGATTCAATTAATAAAAGTATAATTTTAACACATTAAAAACTAAGATGTCATTTAATATTAATTTGCAAATAAAAATAATCCTGGTCTATAATTTTAGAAAACTCAAGGACCCACCTAAGATATCTCCCAAATCAATTCTTTATAAAAATAAGTTAAGGGGTATAATTTGAATTCATTACAACTAATAGTCCTCTTTCTAAATTCAATAACTAATGGCCAAAGTCCTAAAAGTCAATAGGCATGTCCTATAACAACAGTTGTACAGGACTCATCCATTCTTCCTTCTTTTTTTATTTTATATTCTAATGGCTACAGGTATTTTATATTCTAATGGCTACAGGACTCATCTATTCTTCCTTCTTTTTTATTTCATATTCTAATGGCAAGTTAAAAGTCAATGGGCATGTGTAAAACACTTCTCCCTAGTCTCACACGTCAAGGCAACTGTTTTATCTTTTTGGTAAAGTAACTTACTTGTCTTTGCTTTCTTCCACTATTTGAAGTCAAACAACATCACATGATCATTCACTACACTGCTCCTCCTCTTCTCATCTCACAAAACCTACCTTTCCCTCTCTCTCTCTCTGCAAATACATACAAGAGTAGGAAATGGCCGTCACCGATGAAGAAGCTCTTCCAGCCGGAACATCTTCGAATTACAACCGGATGAAGGAGCTGAAGGCGTTTGATGAGTCCAAAGCCGGAGTTAAAGGCCTCGTAGATGCCGGCGTGGAGAAGATCCCACGCTTTTTCATTCAATCACCCGATGAAGAACACTTGGAGGAGTCAGCTTCCGATCCGACCCACCTCCAGATTCCGGCCATAGACCTCACCGACGTCGAAAACAGCAGAATTCGACGTGGGGAGATCGTGGAAGCGATAAAGGAGGCATCAGAGACATGGGGTTTCTACCAGGTGGTGAACCATGGGGTCCCAACAAGTGTTTTGGAGGAGATGATTGAAGGAACGAAGAAATTCAATGAGGAAGATGACGAAGTGAAGAAGGAATACTACACGAGAGACGATGGGAAGAAGGTGCTCATCTCATCCAATTTTGATCTGTATAAGTCTCCAGCTGCGAATTGGAGGGACACCTTGCTCTGTGTCATGGCTCCTGATCCTCCGAGCCCTCATGAGTTGCCCCTTACATGCAGGTATCTCTTTCTTCTCTTGACAAATCATTATGATCATCATGTTTTATCACTTTTGTTTGATCCAAACCATTCATGTTGCAAGTTGTCCGGTAGGCAACAACTGCTTTCCCAAATAGTTGTTTGATTGATTGATGTGGTGTGTGGGAAGCAAGATTAATTTGGGTTGGTTTCACCTTCACATGTGTATATAAACCTTTGTTTGAGCTCTAATTGGCTCTGCATATGGAGTGCTTTAGATGAATGCACATGCACTGATTGATAGGAATGATAATTCTTGATCCAACCCCAACTGCAACCCAACGTATAGTAGTTCTAAATTTGGTTAGCCCTTTTTTATTTTTAAGTTCATGGTTGGCTGGAGAGTTCCTAAGGTTGGTGAGAAATGGGATAGTTCGGATTGCGTACTCCATGCTTGCCATTTGACTTGTGACTCCAGACCAAAACCAAATTCCTTGATTGCAATATAACTTGCCAACCCAACCAAAATGTTTTAGTTGATAGTTTAGATTGAGCTTTTTAACTTTCGAGTTGGGTTTGGTCGGCATTTTTAACCTGATCAATCAATCAAGTTTTTTTGGTTTTTGGTAAAATGATCAATCAATCAATTGAATTAGGTTTGGGTCCATATTAAGTTACCCATAATTTGAATCATGAGTTTTCCTTCTGATCTTTTAATGTACTGATTCAATTTATTTCTACATTGAAGGGATATTATCCTGGAGTACTCTAAACATATGATTAGATTGGGGAATACCCTTTTTGAGCTACTTTCAGAGGCTCTGGGGCTCCAACCCAACCACCTAAAAGACATGGACTGTGCAAAGGGTCATTCAATCCTCTGGCATTATTATCCTGCTTGTCCTGAGCCAGACTTAACCTTAGGGCTCCCCAAGCATTCAGACCCTGATTTCCTCACTGTGCTTCTACAAGATCATATAGGTGGACTCCAAGTTCTTCATCAAAATAAATGGGTTGATGTACAGCCCATGCATGGTGCTCTAGTAATAAATATTGGAGATATCCTCCAGGTATGTTTTCATCGCTGTGGCATTAGCTACCTCACACGACCTACTTTCAGATGCATATATTTAAAGCCATTTGCACAGGGTTGCAGCAAAATTTCACATCTTAGCCTTAACCTATTTATTTTCCGGAAGAAGAAGAGATTAAGGTCTCATCATGGATTAAGATTAGGTGCACTGAAAATTAAGTTCTCATCAAGGAATAAGATTAGGAGAAAACTCTGCCCTAGGAGTTATTCCTAACCTTTGATCTAATAGCCTCAAAGTTTAGCATTCTGTTAACCAACCATTTTTCTAATTAAGTTTTCTATCCGATGGCGAGAAAAGGCAAGATGAGTGTCACATTGGTTTTGGTTTGTTGTACAAGAGATAAGTAAAATATGTGGTAAACAAATCCCAACCACCAGAAGTTTTACTTTGTCAACAACCGAAATATTTTCACATAAAACCCAAGTAAAGTGGTTATTTACCACTAGAGACTTCTCATCTCACTTCAAATTAATTTACCTCATGAATACTGTTACCTTTTCTACTTATTTGACAGTTATTTGTGTTATTTTATTGGTCAATTATTCAAACACGCCCCAGGGAATGCGTGGGGTGGGGGCAGTGGTCCCATTTTTCTCCAAGTGGACCCTATGTTTTAAAAACATGAGACTACTCTTTAAAATATGTCATTGTACAAGAGAAGACCAACAACGTCCAATCCTTAAAAGAGTGGAAAAATTACCCAGTTTGCAAATGCTGTTCCCTGATGAACTAATAACAAATGTACTCGAGAAGACAATTTGGAAGTCTTACCATGTTAAATATCAACTAACATGTTTCAATGGTTTTTGTTATCATCTTGTAGCTTATATCTAATGACAAGCTTAAAAGTGTGGAGCATAGAGTGTTAGCCAATCGCATTGGTCCGAGGATATCTGTAGCATGCTTCTTCACCACTCATTTTAGTCCAAATACAAGGCTCTATGGCCCTATCAAGGAGTTGCTATCTGATGAAAATCCACCAATATATAGGGAGGTCACGGTAAAAGACTTTCATATTTACTACAAATCAAAAGGACTTGATGGCAAATCCGCCCTTAGCCATTATAAGATATGATGTAAGCTAGTTCAACTACATGAGATGTGGATATTTCAAAGTTTATATATATGGTGAGATCTATGTACCATAGTGTGATGTTTGATACATTGATATGTACTCTGTTTTGGAATAAACAATAACTAAGAAATCATTTGAAGTGATGGTCTTTTATAATTATACATGGGTATGAGAAAGAGAGGGGTTTTCTATTAAGATATTTGGTTTACCCCTTCAATTATTAAGGGGTCCTCTTTTGGAGACTTAGGGCTTGTTTTCGTAATGTTCTCTTCCGCAGAATGGGGGGGGGGGGGGGGGGGGGGTGTTAACATCCGGGTTTCCTCTCTTACACAGAAAAGTCCCACAAAATAGGTATTTTCTGCAGAGACTCACTCTTTGGTAAGGGCCTGTTTCTTTGGAAGAATTGTGAGAATTTTTGTCGAAACAAAAGTTAAAGACATGTCAAAAATTCTCCACAAGCTCATTTTCTTATTAGAAATGCCTTTAACCAAACAGGCCCTAAACAACAAAAAATGAAATCCACATAAGCAAGACTTCTACTTACTCTGAAAACGCCTTATATAAACGTGCACTCAGGGATAAATTTTTTTTTCCTGCACCGTTGCCTGTGTGAAATCCACCTCCATGCATATACCATCTTAAATGGTTTCCTTTAACTTTCTCTATAATCTGGAATGATCCTTTCTTTGTGATCCATGGATGCAAAGTGGTTGATATTTTCAGTGAAATCTCTGTTTTGGTTTATAGTAGCTTGCACGCATATATTAAAATACACCATCAATTGGATCTTGACCTTTGTTATGCTAATATTTCAATCAATTCACTCAGGGCATGTTTGTGTAGCCTATTTCCGCGGAAAAGGTTATAGTTTTCTGTGGAAAACTTCTTTTTCATGTGTTTGGTGCGGCAGTTTTCCGCGGAAATGCTTTATCGCTGCGTCAACTTTTTCCTTCCTAGGCATGGAAATAGACTTGCCATGGGGGGGGGGTGTCCATTTCCACATAAAACTAACCCTCCAATTTCCCCTCTCTCACCCTCAGTCCACCGGACCGCCCTCTCTCTTCCTCTTCCCCTCCCAATCCCACCCATCCTACACACATACCAACCCACCCAACCAGTAGTTTCCACAATGTCCAATTTCCACGAAAATTACATGTACACAAACGTGACCTCAATGAACATCTATGAAGAAATTTCATTCTGGATTTATATGTCGCGCTATCCACAAACAACGTGAAAAAAGAAGAAAGAAAGAAAGAAGGGCACCAACCAAATCAACTAACCAAGTCTTTCTTTTTATAATTTCAAACGGAATCTAATCATCAAGAAGACCCCCCTCTTTCTTTTCTTGTTTCATGAAATCCTCGAAAGAGGCTTCTTTTGAATCTTGATTCCATCAGCACCATTATTACCTAACAAGTTTGATGACCATGCTTGCCATCTAACCATGACAGTGTTTGTTTAATCTTGGATGGAACCATATAAATACAACTTTAATTAGTAAAGACCTTTCATTTGGTCTAACCACATGGACAGGCCTTAATTGGATGTGTATTAAGTAGTGAATTTTCTCCTATGAGCAACAGGATGCAGGACATCCCATCTTGATCCTCCACAAGGCAGGAACCCCTCCCCGAATTTCACATATGGCCCTGTGAAGATGGCACATATATGTTTTTCTTGCATCCCATTCTCTGGCAGGAGATCTCATCTTTGTTGTAGAAGCTATGTAGTATTGACACAGTATGGGTTCCACCTAAAAGACCAAAATCTAATTGAAAAATCCGTTCTGATTTCTCTTCATTTTTTTAAAGTTCTTTTCTTAAAATAAGTATATCATTCAATTTATAACAACACATCAAGTCTACTACATTCAAGATTATACATAAAAATATTCAAGACAAGCTGATTTTGAGCTACAAGTTGCAATATCAAAGGCTCATATGCCGGGTTGGAACCTATACGAACCCCGAACCGGACCCGTTCATTAATCAGAACCTAAATTGGATTCCGGACCTAGACTCGTTTATAAATCAGAACATAAAATAGTTTATAGACCCGATTTTCTATAGGTGAAGACTTCCAGATAATTGGAGAATTGGTTACTCATTTGCAACCCTACTTAAAAGTAGTGGGAGGTTTTTTCTTTTTCTTAATTAGTTGCGGACGTCATCACCAATAACTAAATGGAATAAATTTCACTTAAGAAAATAATTGTGCACTGATTCTCCTACTCAAAAGTCACCAAACATGTTCCACTGGTTCTGTATTTCTTCTCCATGTGTGGCTAATATCTAATGACAAGTTCACCAGCATAGAGTAGTCCTAGGACATCTAATGCTATATATCCATAGCTTGTGTTCTCAGCACTCAATACTCGATCCCCATCTTCAAGGAGTTCTTATCAGATGAAAACCCACCAATACACAGGGATAGCTCCGTAAAGAGATTTTGCTTCATACTACAGTAGAAAAAGACTTAAATGGAATCTCTTCCATTGACCATTTTAATATATGTTGTAATCTGTGTTTGACTACATATGGAATGCTCATAACATATTGTATGCCTGCGAAAGTAGAGATTGTAATGTGGTATTTGATAAATTATAGTAAGTACTGATCCCTATGGGATTTGATTCGAGTACTGGCCCACTGTTGATTGGGTTGATGTGGCCCATTGAAGGATCTGGCCTCACTACACTGCAAGGCCCACCAAAATGACAAAGTGGGTGATCACCACTCAAAGTAGATGGCTGCTGGGAACCATTGATTGTGTTTGAGTTTGGTTGATATTGAATTATTTGCTTGTTCAGTTCATGACCGGCCATTGATCTTGCACCTGAAACTTAATGCAGAATATGTTTTTTTTGTTTTGTTTTGGTGGCAGAAGAATGAAGAAATATGGTCTGGTAGCAATTATTAGGGGTGTTGACGGGCTGGTCTGGACCAGGTGATCATGGCTTCTCCAAGCCCTTTCCCAGTTGCAAAATATATATGGCCCTTTCTAGCCAAATATGTCCGGGCTGGTCCTTTACACATTATAAAATATTAAGTCGGAAGGTTTTGGATTTAATTTTGACCGGAATTTATTTTCGGTTTCTACAACTGCGAAGATATATAAAGCCTCACCATACCCGTGATAATCACGGGTTTTTGTGCCAGTAGAAACTTATGCCTAGCCCATTTAACTGCTAGGCCAAAAACCGCACCCCAGCTCGGCCCACGGCCAGATCTAGATTATGTGAGCTGGGCTCCGGATGAGGTTAATTAAGCCCGGACCATTAGTACCTCTAACCCACAATGATGGATCATGTAATTGGGCCACGGGATCTTCAAAAAATAGAACTGACAGTTACGTAGTAGCCACGTTCAAATTTCAAAGAAGTGATAATATATTTTATTGAGGCTATAGCTTTCAATTGAAAATATAGATTGCAATCTTTCAAAATGATCAGGACATGTACATATATTTGTTCAATTCTAAGTTAAAAACAAAGCTGGGGTAGAAAACATGCAAACTAGATGTGGATGGTTTGGACGGAGTATACAAAACTAGTTTGGGGGCATGACTTGAATGGGTTTTTTTTATATTTAACAATCAGGAATCATATTCAAATTCAGACCCAAGACGATTATATGCACATGCTAAAAATGCATAAAACTTTTGAAGCCCTACATAACTTGAATAATATTGATATTTGAAAATCTACTTGACTCAATCATTTATAATTTAATAGCCCAGATTTTATATTTAAAAATTTTATTTTGAAGGCCTTCAGTTCAATTATACTAATGCATTTCACTTCTTATTTTGGATTTGGAAATAGATATGTTTCTTTTCCGTTGCTGTTAAATCTGGATACAATTCATAATTTACGTGTCCAATCTGAAACTAGATCATCTAAGTCCAGATCGAAGGCCAAGATTTGGGTTCAAGTCCAATATGTTCCTCCCTACATTTAACCCATTTGTATCCATCATCATATATGAATGGTTTAATGGAGTTGATATTTTGCACACACACGAATTTTCTTGAAACCATTCAGTCTGTCAACTTCACTATGATTGCCATGGTCAAGTTGGCCCAACGAGGGTTCATTGTAGTGCAAGCCGGTCGTTCGTGTATATATATACATATATATATGGGTAATATTTATGTGAGAGATTCCCTCACTATGTTGTGGTGAGGGATAACATAGTTGGGCGGACTTTATGATACATCCGAACCATCTATATGCATAAAACCTCCATAAGTACACTAGATCCATCAAGTTTTTACCTATCCAAATTGATTGGACCATTGTATCGAATGTCAATTTTTTTTCTTTAATATAAAGTCGTTAATTTTGTGAGCCACGAATGAATGGGTTAAAGGCATGAGATTGATCCCAAACTTGATATCTTGGTCCATCTAAGATGTCTTTTTCCACCCCCCCCAAGTATCATAATTAGTGGGGCCCTACATGGGCCCCATTAAGTTTGTCCCTTACCATCTTGGTGAGAGAATCCCTCACCTGAATATTATATATATAGACACACCAGGAAATATTAAGGTGGAGAACTAGTTTTCGTGCTCCATAAAAAATTATTCATGAGGCCCACCTAGCAGCCGCACAAATAGGGACCTAGTAGCCTATCCAAACCGCGCAGCCCAAATAGGGACTCTTGAAAGTCACTCGAGGGTCCATTGTAGTGTAAGCCGGTCGTTTGTGTGTGTCTATATATATGTATATGTATGTATATATATATGTATATGTATATGTGGAGAACTAGTTTTCGTGCTCCATAAAAAATTATTCATGAGGCCCACCTAGCAGCCTGTCCAACCCGTGCACAAATAGGGACCTAGCAGCCTATCCAAATAGGGACCTTGAAAGTCACTCGAGGTTGACATTGATGTTTCCAAAATAGTTTTAATACAACAAGTCTAAAAGTTGTTGGCTCTTTATTGGAAACTTTGGCAATTCATTGCTTATGGTAATCTGAAAATTTTAAGTACTGAAATCTTGACATGCTGCTAAATTATGTGATTTTGAAGGTTGAATTCAAGGCAAATGTTTTATCTTTTTGGTAAGGTAACTTACTTGTCTTTGCCTTCTTCCACTATTTGAAGTCAAACAACATCACATGATCATTCACTATATACACTGCTCCTCCTCTTTTCATCTCACAAAACCTACCTTTCCCTCTCTCTCTCTCTGCAAATACATCCAAGAGTAGGAAATGGCCGTCACCGATGAAGAAGCTCTTCCAGCCCGAACATCTTCGAATTACGACCGGATGAAGGAGCTAAAGGCGTTTGATGAGTCCAAAGCCGGAGTTAAAGGCCTCGTAGATGCCGGCGTGGAGAAAATACCACGCTTTTTCATTCGATCACCTGATGAAGAACACTTGGAGGAGTCAGATTCTGATCCAACCCACCTCTAGATTCCGGCCATAGACCTCATCGGCGTCGAAAACAGCATAATTCGACGTGGGGAGATCGTGGAAGTGATAAAGGAGGCATCAGAGACATGGGGTTTCTTCCAGGTGGTGAACCATGGGCTCCCAACAAGTGTTCTGGAGGAGTTGATTGAAGGAACGAAGAGATTCAATGAGGAAGATGACGAAGTGAAGAAGGAATACTACACGAGAGACGATGGGAAGAAGGTGCTCTTCTCATCCAATTTTGATCTGTATAAGTCTCCAGCTGCGAATTGGAGGGACACCTTGCTCTGTGTCATGGCTCCTGATCCTCCGAGCCCTCATGAGTTGCCCCTTGCATGCAGGTATCTCTTTCTTCTCTTGACAAATCATTATGATCATCATGTTTTATCACTTTTGTTTGATCCAAACCATTCATGTTGCAAGTTGTCCGGTAGGGAACAACTGCTTTCCCAAACAGTTGTTTGATTGATTGATGTGGTGTGTGGGAAGCAAGATTAATTTGGGTTGGTTTCACCTTCACATGTGTATATAAACCTTTGTTTGAGCTCTAATTGGCTCTGCATATGGAGTGCTTTAGATGAATGCATATGCACTGATTGATAGGAATGATAATTCTTGATCCAACCCCAACTTCAGCCCAACGTATAGTAGTTCTAAATTTGGTTAGCCCTTTTTTATTTTTAAGTTCATGGTTGGCTGGAGAGTTCCTAAGGTTGGTGAGAAACGGGATAGTTCGGATTGTGTACTCCATGCTTGCCATTTGACTTGTGAATCTAGACCAAAACCAAATTCCTTAATTGCACTATAACTTGCCAACCCAATCAAAATGTTTTAGTTGATAGTTTGGATTGATCTTTTTAACTTTTGAGTTGGGTTTGGTTGGCATTCTTAACCTGATCAATCAATCAAATTTTTTTGGTTTTTGGTAAAATGATCAATCAATCAATTGAATTACGTTTGGGTCCATATTAAGTTACCCATAAATTGAATCATGAGTTTTCCTTTTGATCTTTCAATGTACTGATTTAGTTTATTTCTACATTGAAGGGATATTATCATGGAGTACTCTAAACATATGATTAGATTGGGGAATACCCTTTTTGAGCTACTTTCAGAGGCTCTGGGGCTCCAACCCAACCACCTAAAAGACATGGACTGTGCGAAGGGTCATTCAATCCTCTGGCATTACTATCCTGCTTGTCCTGAGCCAGACTTAACCTTAGGGCTCACCAAGCATTCAGACCCTGATTTCATCACTGTGCTTCTACAAGATCATATAGGTGGACTCCAAGTTCTTCATCAAAATAAATGGGTGGATGTACAGCCCATGCATGGTGCTCTAGTAATAAATATTGGAGATATCCTTCAGGTATGTTTCCATCCCTGTGGCATTACCTTCCTCAAACGACCTACTTTCAGATGCATATATTTAAAGCCATTTGCACAGGGTTGCATCAAAATTTCACATCTTAGCCTTACCCTATTTATTTTCCGGAAGAAGAAGAAGAAGAAGAAATTAAGGTCTCATCATGGATTAAGATTAGGTGCGCTGAAAATTAAGGTCTCATCATGGAATAAGATTAGGTGAAAAGTCTGCCCTAGAAGTTATTCCTAGCCTTTGATCTAATAGCCTCAAAGTTTAGCATTCTGTTAACCAACCATTTTTCTAATTATGTTTTCTATCTGGTGGCGAGAAAAGGCAAGATGAGTGTCACATTGGTTTGGTTTTGTTGTACAAGAGATAAGTAAAATATGTGGTAAACAAATCAGGCAAGTTGAGTGTCACATTGGTTTTGGTTTGTTGTACAAGAGATAAGTAAAATATGTGGTAAACAAATCCCAACCACTTTATCAACAACCGAAATATTTTCACATAAAACTCAAGTAAAGTGATTATTTACCACGAGAGACTTCTCATCTCACTTCAAATTAATTTACCTCATGAATACTGTTACCTTTTCTACTTATTTGACATTTACTTTGTGTTATTCTATTGGTCAATTATTCAAACATGCCCCAGGGAATGGCGTGGGGTCAGGGGCGGATCCAGGACTTCTAATCTAGGGGGGCTGCACTTAAGTTACACTAAAAAAAATTCTTTGGGCTAAGATAAGACTTTTATTGAAATGTTGTCAAACTTTACAAGAAACATAAATATTTCAGGCTTCATCCAAAGAGAAAATCATGAGGAGTTAGAAAACCCACCAGAAAAAACACAACAAAAACCCATGTTTCGGTCATCATCCAAAGAGAGAATGATAAGGAGGAGAAAACCCACAAGAAGAGGGGGAGGGGGGGGGGGGGGGGGGGGGAGCCATGTTTCAGTCATCAAACACATGAAAAAGGGAAAAAAGAAAGAAAAGAAAAACCCATCTTAAAAAACCCAACAAAAAGCATGTTTCAATCATCAATCACGTGAAAAAGGGAAGAAGAATGGAAGATTTGGGAGGCAATGAACCTGAATAGGAGACAAATTTGCAAGTTTCTTGAGACTCCCCAAGTTTCTTACAAATGTTGTTAAAACCATAGCTTTTATTACTGATCAAAGGAAGATGACCAACGGTGTGCTCATTTTAACATATTCAATAAGGAAGCTTGGTATCTGCCAAAATTGAAAATCTTTTTTTTTTTTTTTGGGCTGAAATCTTGGGTGGGCTGCAGCCACTCCCGGCCCCCCCCTTCATCCGCCCCTGCGTGGGGGTGGGGGCAGTGGTCCCATTTTTCTCCAAGTGGACCCTATGTTATAAATGGTTAAACATGAGACTACTCTTTAAAAGATGGCATTGTACAAGAGAACGACCAACAATGTCTAATCCTTAATAGAGTGGAAAAATTACCTACTTTGCAAATGATGTTCCTTGATGAACTAATAACAAATGTACTTGAGAAGACAATTTGGAAGTCTTACCATGTTAAATATCAACTAACATGTTTTAATGGTTTTTGTTATCATCTTGTAGCTTATATCTAATGACAAGCTTAAAAGTGTGGAGCATAGAGTGTTAGCCAATCGCATTGGTCCGAGGATATCTATAGCATGCTTCTTCACCACTCATTTTAGTCCAAATACAAGGCTCTATGGCCCTATCAAGGAGTTGCTATCTGATGAAAATCCACCAATATATAGGGAGGTCACGGTAAAAGACTTTCATATTTACAACAGGTCAAAAGGACTTGATGGCAAATCCGCCCTTAGCCATTATAAGATATGATGTAAGCCAGTTCGACTGCATGAGATGTGGATATTTTAAAGTTTATATGGAAAGATCTATGGACCATAGTGTGAGTTTGATACATTGATATGTACTCTGTTTTGGAATAAACAATAACTAAGAAATCATTTGTAAGTGGTGATCTTTTTTAATTATGAGAGAGAGAGAGAGAGAGAGAGAGAGAGAGAGAGAGAGAGATTTGGTTGTAATGTTTTCTTCCACAGAAAAGAAGTCCAATGGGGGTGGATTTGGGTTTCCTCTCTTACACAGAAAAGTCCCACAGAATAGGTATTTTCTGTGGAGACTCACTCTTCACTAGACAACCAAAAATGATAATCCACATAAATAAAACTTCCTCTTAGGTTGAAAACGCCTTATACAAACGTGCACTTAGGGATAAAAAAAACTCCTGTTGCTCGTGTGGACTCCACCTACATGCATATACCATCTTAAATAATATTCTTTAGGTGCGTGCCAAGGTCCAAAAGTCTTCTCACCTAAGGAGGCTGAAGTGAGGGCAGTCTTCTTTGCTCTTATGATTACTAAAGCTAAGAGCTTCTCCAAAGTTTTTTGTTTTGTTGGATGCTAAGGAGATTGTGGACGCTCTCAATGGTTGCTATGATTGGGCTATCAACCCAATAATTTTAGATATCAAAGACTTAGTCTCATCTTTTGTCTATGTCAGATTTTCTTTTGTTCCTAGATCTGAGAATGTGGGTGCTCATATGCTTGCTAAACTAAATTACCGTTTGAACCAAAACTTTATTTAAATTGGGTAGGGACTAGGAGGGGATGGGCGAGTGGTTTGCTGTTGTCGTTTCTCCCTTTTTTGTTGTCGTCTTGGCTTTGGGTTCTTAATGAAATCCTATTTTCCAAAAGAAAAAAAAAATGGCATCCTTTAATTTTCCCTTTAGTCTGTAATGAATCCTTAATTTCTGATCCATAGATGCAAAGTGGTAGATATTCCCATTCAGATCTCTGTTTTGGTTTATAGTTAGCTTGCACGCATATATTAAAATACACCATCTATTGGATCTTCACCTTGGTTGTGCTGATATTTCAATCAATATACTCAATGAGCATTTTTCTTCATATTCACATTCTTGATTTTTATCATTTTCAACATCTACCAAGAATTTTCATTATTTATATATCTCACCATCCACAAACAAAGTGAAAAACAGAAGAAAGAAAGAAAGAAAGTAGGGCACCAACCAAATCAACTAACCAAGTCTTTCTTTTTATAATTTCAAATGGAATCTAATCATCAAGAGGACCCCTATCTTTCTTTTCTTTTTTCTGGAAATCCTCAAAAGAGGCTTCTTTGGAATCTTGATTACACCAGCACCATTACGTAACAAGTTTCATGACCATGCTTGCCATCTAATCATGATAGTGTTTAATCTTGAATGGAACCATATAAATGCAACTTTAATTAATAAAGACCTTTCACTTGGTCTAACCACATGGACAGGCCTTTATTGGATGTGTATTAAGTAGTGAATTTTCTCCTACGAGCAACAGGATGCAGGACATCCCATCTTGATCCTCCACAAGGCAGGACCCCCTCCCCGAATTTCACATATGGCCCTGTGAAGATGGCACAAATCTGTTTTTCCTGCATCCCATTCTCTGACAGGAGATCTCATCTTTGATGTATAAGCTATGTAGTTTTGACACAATATCGGTTTCACCTAAAAGACCAAAATCTAATTCAAAAATCTGTTCTAATTTCTCTTCATTTTTTTTAAAGCTCTTTTCTTAAAATAAGCATATCATTTAATTTATAACACATCAAGTATGCTACCTTCAAAATTATACATAAAAATATTCAAGAAAAGCTAATTTTGAACTACAACTTTCAATATCAAAGTCTCATATGCCGGGTCCCGGGTCCAAGTTGGGTTGGAACCTATACAAACTCCAAACCGGACCCGTTTATTAATCAGAACCTAAATTGGATTCCGGACCTATACTCATTTATAAATCGGAACCTAAAATAGTTTATAGACCCGATTTTCTACGGGTCAAAACTTCCAGATAATCGGAGAATTGGTTACTCATTTGCAACCCTACTTAAAAGTAATGGGAGGTTTTTTCTTTTTCTTAATTAGTTGCGGACGTCATCACCAATAACTAAATGGAATAAATGTCACTTGAGAAAATAATTGTGCACTCAAAAGTCACCAAACATGTTCCACTGGTTCTGTATTTCTTCTCCATGTGTGGCTTATATCTAATGACAAGTTCACCAGCATAGAGTAGTCCTAGGACATCCAATGCTATATATCCATAGCTTTTGTTCTCAGCACTCATTACTCGATCCCCATCTTCAAGGAGTTCTTTTCAGATGAAAACCCACCAATACACAGAGATGGCTCCGTAAGGGCCCATTTGGCACTTTACTAATAAAATTAAAGTCAAGTAAAGCCTCCATTTTTCAGACAAGATGTCACATCAAATATACTTTATTCAAAACTCCCTCCATCTTTTTCATACAAAAAGTAAAAAAGCAACTACCTTTATCCACTAAAATACAACAAAACTCCACTTTTCCATACAAAAAATAAAAAAGATTTCATAACAAACAACTAAAAATAAAATACCATCATAACCCACTTATATTTTATTCTTTCTTCAAAATTAACTTGACTTGACTTGACTATATTAGTAGAGTTACCAAACTGGCCCTAAAGAGATTTTGCTTCGTACTACAATAGAAAAGGACTTAAAAGGAATCTCTTCCACTGACCATTTTAATATATGATGTAATCTGTGTTTGACTACATATGGAATGCTCATAACATATTGTATGCTTGCCAAAGTAGAGATTGTAATGTGGTATTTGATAAATTATAGTAAGCACTGATCCCTATGCGATTTGATTCGAGTACTGGCCCACTGTTGATTGGGTTGATGTGGCCCATTGAAGGATCTGGCCTCACTACACCGCAAGGCCCACCAAAATGACAAAGTGGGTGATCACCACTCAAAGTAGATGGCTGCTGGGAACCATTGATTGTGTTTGAGTTTGGTTGATTGATTGTGAATTATTTGGTTGATCAGTTCATGACCGGCCATTGATCTTGCACCTGAAACTCAATGCAGAATATATATATATATGGGAGAATTTCTGTACGGTCACCTACAGTACCACATATCCCTCCCTTGTTACCAAAGTTCAACATTTTACCAAGACGTTCTCCGTACACCCCGTACCGCTGGGCAGAGCACAAGCTGAGTCTTTTTTGCAATATCACAACATATATTGCGATACCGCAAGTTTTTGATTTGCGATATCATAACTTATGTTGCGATATCGCAAATTTTGTTGCGATATCGCAAGGAGATAGGTTAAAAGTCAATGAATGCATTTCTGTTTATAATTGCTTTCCGTTCCGTTACTTTCGTCGATCTCTGGCTTAGGTTCTCTACTTCTCTGCTCTTTATAAGTGTTGCTTCTGCCACATATTAAGTGATTTCCTGCCGTTTCTTTGTATGTCAACCTTAGGCCATTATCATAAATAGCAATTGAATCTCCAGCCACATCTTTGTCTTAGGTATTTATTCCATGTTTCCCACCTTGTATGTATTTCCCTCTTATTTATTGTATTATTTTTTTCTTCTTTCGTGTCTTTTGAAAAAAAAAAAAGTTAGAATACAAGGAATCCCACTTGTAGAAACATTTGAAATATTTTGTGTAAATATTAATAGTGACCTTAGGTGGGACTTGTGGTGCCTCATTTTTTTATGAACATCCTGTTGTTAATATATTAAAAAATCCCCCCCTTGTTCTCATCATGAATCCAACAACTGGATTTGGCCTGGTCGTCTAGTTGCAAAAAATAATGAGGCATGTGTTGTTCATCCCGTCATACGGTGGGCCCCAGCACAAATTCTGTATAAATGTCCACATATTCTTTTAGCATTTTCCTGTTGTTGTGGTATTACAGACATCATTTTGATCATTATCTTAAACTGCTAATGATTTTTTTAATGTTATATATAAGTAAATGGTTTAGATTCTTTAGTAGTTATCAACAAATGGTGATATTCATTAGATGAACGGTCTTGATTGATTTCACAATTATTTTATTTAAATGGGTGTTTTATGGTGTGTATATATATACTTTTGCTAAATGTAGAGAATTAGTACCAATGAGATGTAAAATAAATTTGCTAAAATATCTAGTGTAGAATTGATAAAGATAATGCATTTATTTAATTTTTTTAACGGACAATGCATTGTTATTTGTTTGTTAATGTTTTAGAAATATGTAGCTTCATGATATCCTAAATGTCAATGCTTAGATTTTAACTCTTTTAATTTTCCATGTATGCATATAGTAGTTTTTTATTTTACATATAACAACCGTCAAATCTTAGTAATTCCAAACATTAATCATCTTATTTACTAAAGAAATACTTATTCCGATATTTATTTTCACATGTCAAATCCTCATGGATTATATGGATGTTTGTGAGTAACTTAAAAAATATTCAAAAGTAAATCTTATTATTCGAAATTTGTGTTCTACTTCGTAGGATGGATAATACTGAGATATATATAATATGTCATTATAATGGTATATTAGACGTAAGCAATCCACTGCCAGTCTACAATGGTGGTGAGCAGAAGGTAATATAGGTTGATGTCAATATAACTTTCAATTAACTACTCGGAAAGATAAACGAAGAAACTGGTTGGGAGCTTCATGATGAGTATATAAATATGCAATATCAGTATCATAATGACCGAAGCTTCACGTTTATAACCATAAGAAGTGATGATGATCTCCATCAGATGTTTAGATTATTCCAAAATGGAAGTCAAGCTATATTTATGTATTTGCATACAAATAGTGAAGCAAGTGCAAGTCGACAACCATCACATCAAGGTCTACATACGCTCGGCCTAACAGTCGCGAGGGAATAGACCGTCATTTAATTTGAACAGGTGCCACCACAACCCATCATAACAAATGTAGTAACTGCTGATCTGTTTAATATCTTGTTTTAGTTATGTTACTGATTGTTTTATGACATGGTGATTCACGCAGGGGGAATTCGATGACATATACAAATACCACAAACTTTTCCAACGGTGAAAAGGATACAGGTGACCCTTCAACAAGAGAGGATGTTTACAGGTTTTGGTTCGCTATACATCTGATTTGATTATATTATGTAATTTATATATGATTGACTATTTGCCATGCAGGTGCGACGTCTCATCTTATCCTGTTCGAAGCCAGTTTGACCTGAACACGCCTGTTGTACCTCATGATAACCCATTTGTAGACGCCATGCTTGAAGATTTAATAGCTCCCATTAATCTTGCAGAAGATGAAAATGAAAAATTCTCTAATAGAAGGGATGAAGTTGTCATGGATTGGATAGAAATGGAAACAGTATCCAAAATTCCTTGTTTCGATGGAGGGTGCAATGTAGTGGAGGAGGGGGATAAAAAGGATGAAGATGATTTTGATATTGATGTTGACCCTAGAGAATATATATTGCAAAATGGCATAGGACCAGGAAGAACATCGCATGCACAAGAAGGATTCGATCATGCATCAAATGTTGTGAGTGTAGAAGATGTTATTGATACTTTATTTCTTGATGATGACCATATTGGTGTGGATCACCATGAGGCATCTTTTCGTGAAATGTGGAATGGAAGACAGTTTCAGACTTGTGAATCATTTAGGAATGCATTGAGAAAATTTGCAATGTACAATAATTTTGAGCTTCATTGGGTGAAAAGGTCTATGACAGAATTAAGTAGAAGGTGTGGTGATCATCAATGTCCTTGGCGCATCCATGGATCTATCCTGCAGTCCGGCCCTGAGTTTATTGTGCGAACTTATTCAGAAAAACATATTCGAAACCAATGATGGGACTCGACATTCTCAGGCCACATCGGCGTTGATTGCCGATTGGATAAAAGAACGGTTGCGTATCCATCCAAGTTACACTCCAAAAGAAATTGCGACAGACTTTCAATTAGAGTTTGGCATCCATATCAGCTACAGGAAAGCTTGGCTAGAAAAAGAGAAAGCATTGATTCACATACGTGGTTCTTATGAAGATTCATACAGAATCCTGCCTAGTTATTGTATTCAACTAGAAAGGACAAATCCAGGCAGCATGTCTCATCTGATCAGGGAAGATGATGATTCATTCCAGAGGTTATTTTGGGCTTTTGGCTCAAGTATCCGCTCTGTCAAAGTTCATTACGCCCATTAATAGCTGTTGATGGTGCCCACTTTCGTGGAAAATACCCTGGAGTTTTGTTTGTTACTGTGAAATATGATGGAGACCGTAAGTTATTTCCAATCGCCTTTGCCATAGCCGAGATAGAGGATAAAGATACCTGGGAATGGTTCCTTGCAGAGTTGGATGTTGACCCGCGCTCGTCTCGAATCAATGGTGGTTTCCATGTAGGAGGAACAGTTTGCCTCAATCCAAACTGTTTCATGACTCTACATGCATTGTGATTTTCGAAGACCCCAAAAAAGATGAGCACGGTCTGTGACAGAAAGAGGGCCCTTTCTTCATCTCCAACATGTTTAAGTAGAAGATCACCATATTGAATGTAGGGCTGCCATACAAACTAGGATGTTCAATGAAATAACATAATTAGTATGTATGAGGAAAGTCAATGAATATCACATGTATGTATAAGTGTTTCAAGGTCAGAGTAACTCACATTATCTTTGTCCGCTTGCTTATCAAGTTGTTCGCGGACAGAAAATATATTTGAAAGCAAATTAAAACCTTTCAACCTTTCATGCCACATCAGACATAAAGGGAAAGCGAACTCGATCCGATCCCAACTCCGCTTTATCGGTCGCCCTATCTTCATCCGAGAAAAGGCCCAAATCTGCACCACATGTAAAACCATTATGTATCGATAAAAGATAAACATAATAAAACATGAAGATCATCTGATCATAAAGTAAAATTATTACATGTAATAATTGAAGTGGGTCCGTAAGTGTTCTGATCCCATCTTTCAATCTTGTTGCTCTACCTAGAGTCCTATACAAATTTGCCAGACAGGCTGTCCCCCACGCATATCTTTCAAAGGTCCTAAACAACTCAAGGAGGTATCCGTTCCCCCTCGACCCGGAAGTATTGCTACAAATTTGTTGGGCAAGTAAGAAAAATAGGTATGCACGGATATAACGTTGTACAATCTCTTTAGATGCCCCCTCTGGACATCTGCCAAAATGGAGACGAAACCAGGTGTACTTTATTTGTGCACCCATGTAGTCCAAAACTTGGTTGGGAACTATCCCTAATAATTCAAAACATAATGCTCTCATCTCTGCTACCCTGGCAATTGTATGACCCGTAACTAGCCTTCCATCGATGGGAAGGCCATAAATATAAGCAACATCCTCCAATGTTATTGTCGCCTCGCCGAAGTTAAAATGGAAAGTATTAGTCTTGGGTCTCCATCTCTCCACCAGCGCCAATATAATGCCATGGTGAATTTTCATTTCACCAATTGAGGCCAGATTGTGTAGGCCAACCATACGAACAATTTCTTCTTGATTTTCATTTAATTCCCAGAATTCATTTAAAGGATCAGCTGAGATGCACTTCAGTGGGCCAAGCTCCTGCAATTAACAAATACATAACATCATAACAAGAGACTCGCGAGGAACCATCTGAAAATAATAGAATTATATTAAAGTTTAGAAATGAATTGACTCTACCTGCCCTTCCCATATCACTTTTGATATATGATTATCTTGATCAGTAAGGATATATTTATCCAAAGGACCGGGATCCATCTTTCAACTATCCAGTCACAACAAGAATAAAAGTTAAAAATACAAAATATGACATGATTAACGATTAGATATTGATGCATAGGAATAAAAAAGGAAATGAAATGCTTTAATGTAAAACAAGTCAAACATGAGACCTAGGTCATATAAGCCACAGGACCCACTTGCAAGTTTTAATACAAGTCAAACTTTTGCCCCTAATTCTCTTTATAAAAATAACCACTAACAATCCTAATACATTAAAAAAAGACTTACTAAAGAAAGTTATAATCTAACATTGATTTCAGCATGTGCTGCATATATTTTATTTTCTGTATAAATTACTCATGTAAATGCATTACAATAACATGGATTACTTGTATTAGGCCCTGCTTTCTGATGGTATTGAACAGAAAACCACATGGCCCACCCTATGACCACTGATATCTTTCTAAAAAGATAAATGGTTAAGATAAGTGGTTAAGTGATCTTATAAAGCTCATCCTTCATGAGCACATTTATTGCATGTGCTATATGGTCCTTGATGTTCCATGAAACCTGCAGAATTGATGGTAATAATAATAAGAAAGAGTGTATTTGTATCCTCTTTTCTTAATGATTTGTAGGCATATGTATGGGAGTAGTCTTATTCTATTAGAAAATTGCTACCTCTCAACAAAATGCTGTAATTATAAATTAAATGCCTTAAACCTTGGTTAACCCACAATTGTTTTTAAATTTGAAACATCCACAAATGTTCACCATCCATTTGATGTCTGCCAATTGGACCATTATCATCATCCATTTAGAATCACTTTAGTTCTTTCTAATAAAAAAGGATCCATGACCTCAATGGATGGTTTGGATTAACATTCAGGAATACAATATGTGCACAATGGCAGTTCGGATAACATATGAACTAAATCAAGCACAGTATTCAAAGCTTATGCATCATTTTCAAGATTAGGTGACAGATTAAAAAAAATATTTAAGGAGATTAATGTTAACAAAACAACAACACAACAAACAAAAGAGGCCCTGCTCAAATTGTGGTGATTTGTTGTTTTCCTTGTTACAAGCTGATGGGAAAATGTGATTGATTTTAGTGTGGAAGAGGCATTGTGGATTGGGTGAAACTTCTCTTACAACAGGCCTCCCCCCCTTTTTATATTTTTTTATTGATTTATTTATCAAAGTAGTTTTTGACTCAGTCAAAGATGTCATCATCCATTGTTATAGAATAGGGTTTGAGGTGTTTGGTCCCTTTCACCACTAAAAGAAAAACACATAAACCAAACAACATACTATGCAGATTGAAATAATAGAAATTTATGTCAGCACAAACTCTTCCTCTTAAAGAACATTTTGCAAAACGTTCAAACATAGCAAGTTGCCCAAGTGGCATATTCACCTTTTTCTTTTCAGGCGTGATCATATTCAACCTATATACCAGGACACTCTGCTTTTTAGTTCCTCATTTTAGCATTGTTTGAGCATTGTGTTAGTGCCTCATACACTCTGTGCTGTCCCATTCAATAAGTTGCCTTGTTTTTGAAGTTTCTGTTGTCTAATAGAAAGCAATAGGGTTAACGTCAAATAGGTAGGTCCCATATAAAAACTTGTGGAAACAAATTGAGCCTATTTCTTCCAAGAGATGCCAACTTACCTTACCCGCATTGTAGGAAATTGGCATAAGAAATTAAGACGATAATAAGAAAAAAAAGCTCCAGAAAATGAGCCTTTCTAAGGTCACGTTGTCAACTAAGTTCTCGGGGAAGGATTTTCGTTTTCATAAAGTCATGAAAATTCATGTTTAACAATTGTAAGTCTATGTGGTTTTTGGCCATATGAGATCCTCATTTTTTAGGATTTTCATATCCGACCCTTCCTCTGTAGGATGTAGAAATTCTGGGCTGTAAAGGGGAAGTTATAAAATTCATAAATACACAGATTCCTTACCTATAACCAAATGTAACCTGAGGAATCCTCAACTTTAGAAATCCTGAGTGAGGGAATTCCTATTCTAAGGGCAGCGAGGAGTCCTCAAATCTCTATGTGATCTTAAGGAAAATTATTGGATGAATCTCTTTCTCTCTCTCTCTGTGTGGCAACTAACATGGTGTACACACATGCCAACCTAGGCTGTCCATCAGAGTACAGATGGTCATGATACCCAAGTCCATGTTGTAGACGAAGTGGTCATTATGGTGGATGAGCTACTGATATTCATCTAGAGATCATATAAAATCTGGTAGCTTCATTATACACACTGATTCAAAATTAAAAGTTCTTTGTAAGAGACTACATGCAAGGGAAGAATACAAATGTACAATATCTTGAAGTCATTATATACCACAAAAGAAGGTCAATAGAGGGCATTGTTAGAACTATTAAAGAAATTTATGTGATCTTTGATATTGAAATATTATGTGTTGGCATTTTTTATTATTGTGTTTCAATTTTGTTTTCAACTTTTTTTTTTTTAGATTAGATAATTTTTCTCTACACCAAGAAATGTCAGATATAGGTATTTTATGCTATTGGATATGTATTTCCTTGATTAAACTTTGGAAAAATAATGCTTTAACTACTTTTATGCAAAGCACAGTTATGAAACTTCTTTCCCTTTGTAAATACCTACATTTCTCACTTCCTAATTCTGTAAAGGAAAGTGATGCAACATGGGCTATCTCACATATTCATTTCTTGCATTCTTTCTCCTTTTGCAACAATTTAATGCCAATCAAATGGAGACACTACATACACCTTTCATTCTTTTTAATTTGGATATTGTGTGTGAAGGTTGAAGCTATCATTGGCAGAAGTGATGGAGCCATTATGAATTTTGAGAAGGTAAGTTAAGATGTACTAGTATAGCTAGAGGGGCAGTAATTCTTCCATTCTATCTATTTTTTGTTTGATCATTGATGTTTAAGATGTGGTATAGGCTCGTTCCATTGATCCATACATTATTACTTACATGGATGAGTATGCAATGCTTCTAAAGACAAAGTCTAATCACTCGAAGCTAAACAGGTTGGTACATGATTTGCTGAATATTGACCATGCAAGGGCTGAAATCTTGGTGACTTTATCTGTATTATGGGAAAAGAAAGATGAACGCCGAGCTTTGGTTTTTGTTGAGAAGGTTTGTGTTGTCAATGTAAAAGTAATACATACCTTTGAGGAATTATATGATCCTTAATCGGGGATATGCTAGTAGCACCATCCAACTTTGTGTTTGTAATTGTGGGGCCTGACAGAGTGGTGATCCAGTCTATTCTGTTGCCATACTGCAGTAAATGGTCCAAATATCCTCCAAACTAACCCTGACTGGGAGATCCTATCATCCTACACGTATGCTTGACCTTTTCCTTGCATTATCTAACAACTTTAATCATTTTTCTTACTCACCATTTACAGACTGTGATCTAGTGGTTAGGACTTCCTATCACAGAGTTTTTTGGGGGCACATTCTATCTATGGTGAGACCATCTATGGATGGCAACAGATTGAGTTGGGTACAGTAAGGTGCAAATCTGGACCAACCTGATGAACACCCAGTTCGTCTCATGTTGGGTTTAAGATATGCGTCCTAAATCTGCCCCATGACTGCCACAGATATAGGTCAGGTTTGGCATGGGTTCTTCTATATCCCCTTTTGACGCAGGATAGATACTTAAACATGAACAAGATCTTTTTAATATAATTCTATAAATGATTTTCATGAATAAATAGGTCAGGGTGGCTTAAAACTGAACCCACCTCATAACCAATTCTAGTTGGAATTTATAAATCAGCACTGAACAAGAAACTGTGAAAGTGTCTACCAGACTTGGCCCGATAAAGGTGGGATGGGGCAGGTTACCTGTCAAACACTATGCATTGCCTTACCTAAGATCAGTATCTGGATCACTAAACCCCAATTCATGCACGTACAAATTCAGGGCTTGTTTGATAATAAGTAAATTCTTGTGTGATCATTTAAATCCTCTCTTCCTTTCTTTTTCAGAATGTCTCACGAGATAGGTTATTGTCCCTAGCAGAGCATCCGAATCGATGATTGTGTTTTGTATCTCATAGAATGGTGGATCTTCTGAAATAATTTCAGGGTTACCTGTTCTTATCACAAAACCGACCAGAAGCAGCTGTGGCAGCCTTCATTAAAAAAAAAAACACAACTAGAAAAATTTAACCAGCATTAAAAAAAAACTTTCCAGAAAAATCAAAACTTTCCATTAAAAAACAAGAGCACAACGACTTGCAAGAGAGGGGCAATCAAACCACAACGCCCTACAAACACCAAGACCTACAACTCCAAGACTCATTGCAAAACAAGAAAGATCAAACAACAACGAATCAAAACCAAATCAAAGAAAGCATTTGAAGGAATCAAACGCACCTGATTGATTAAGATCGACTTGATCTATTCACTCAGATGAAAGAAAACCCAAAATATAGCCGCTGGGGAGATGAGGATGGAGACGATGAAGCTTCGTCGCCGTCGAATGGACGTTGGGACCTTGCGTATTTGCAAATAGGCTGGCGAGGGAGGAGGATGATGAAATTTGGCTGGGGAGAGAGTTACAGTTGGTGAAAATTAGGGATAGTCGAACAGGGAGGGATAAACGGATGAAAATGGGCTTTTTTGTGTTGTGATATCGCAACAAAATTTGCGATATCGCAAATAAAAAACGTACAATATAGCAACATAAGTTGCGATATCGCATATCAAAAACTTACGGTATTGCAATATATGTTGTGATATAGCAAAAAAGACTCAGCTTGTGCTCTGTCCAGCGGTACGGATAACGTCTTGGTAAAATGTTGAACTTTGGTAACAGGGGAGGGATATGAGGTACTTTAGGTGACCGTACAGAAATTCTCCCTATATATTTTCAGTGTGTGGTGGCAGAAGAATGAAGAATTATGGTCTGGTAACAATTATTAGGGGTGTTGATAGGCTGGTCTGGACCAGGTGATCATGGCTTCTCCAAGCTCTTTCCCGGTTGCAAAATATATATGGCACTTTATAGCCAAATATGGCCGGGCTGGTCCTTTACACATTATAATATATTAAGCCGGAAGGTTATGGATCTAATTCTGACAGGAAGTTATTTTCGGTTTCTACAACTGCGAAGATATATAACACCTCACCATACCTGTGATTATCATGGGTTTTTGTGCTAGTAGAGACTTATGCCTAGCCCATTTAACTACTAGGCCAAAAACCGCTCCCCAGCTCGGTCCACGGCCTAAAGGCACAGCCAGCTCTAGATTATGTGAGCAGGGCTCTGGATGAGGCTACTTAAGCCCGGACCATTAGTACCTCTAGCCCACAATGATGGATCATGTAATTGGGCCACGGGATCTTCAAAAAATAGAACTGACAGTTACGTATTAGTCACGTTCAAATTTCAAAGAAGTGATAATATATTTTATTGAGGCTATAGCTTTCAATTGAAAACATAGATTGCAATCTTTCAAAATGATCAGGACATATATTTGTTCAATTCTAAGTTAAAAACAAAACTGGGGTAGAAAACATGCAAACTAGATGTGGATGGTTTGGACGGAGTATACAAAACTAGTTTGGGGCATGACTTGAATGGGTTTTTTTTTTATATTTAACAATCATGATTCATATTCAAATTCAGACCCAAGACGATTATATGTACATACTAAAAATGCATAAAACTTTTGAAGCCCTGCGTAACTTGAATAATATTGATATTTGAAAATCAACTTGACTCCATCATTTATAATTTAATAGCCCAGATTTTATATTTAAAAATTTTATTTTGAAGGCCTACAGTTCAATTATACTAATGCATTTCACTTCTTATTTTGGATTTGGAAACAGATCTGTTTCTTTTCCATTGCTGTTAAATCTGGATACAATTCATAATTTTCGTGTCCAATTTGAAAATAGATCATCTAAGTCCAGATCGAAGGCCAAGATTTGGGTTCAAGTCCATTATGTTCCGCCCTACATTTAACCCATTTGTATCCATCATCATATATGAATGGTTTAATGGAGTTGATATTTTGCACACACATGAATTTTCTTGAAACCATTCAGTCTCTCAACTTCACTATGATTGCCATGGTCAAGTTGGCCCAACGAGGGTCCATTGTAGTGTAAGCCGGTCGTTCATGTCTGTCTATATATATATATATATATATTGGTGGAGAACTAGTTTTCGTGCTCCATAAAAAATTATTTATGAGGCCCACCTAGTAGCCTATTCAACCCGTGCACAAATAGGGACCTAGTAGCCTATCCAGACCTAGCAGCCTATCCAAACCGGGCAGCCCAAATAGGGACCCTTGAAAGTCACTCGAGGTTGACATTGATGTTTCCAAAATAGTTTTGATACAATAAGTCTAAAAGTTGTTGGCTCTTTATTGGAAACTTTGGCAATTAAGTACTGAAATCTTGAGATGCTGCTAAATTATGTTCATGATTGGCTGGAGAGTTCCTAAGGTTGGTGAGAAATGGGATAGTTCGGATTGTGTACTCCATGCTTGACATTTGACTTGTGAATCCAGACAAAAACCAAATTCCTTTATTGCACTATAACTTGCCAACCCAACCAAAATATTTTAGTTAATGGTTTAGGTTGATCTTTTTAACTTTCGAGTTGGGTTTGGTGGGCATTCTTAACCTGATCAATCAATCAATTTTTTTTGGTTTTTGTTAAAATGATCAATCAATCAATTGAATTAGGTTTGGGTCCATATTAAGTTACCCATAAATTGAATAATAAGTTTTCCTTATGATCTTTTAATGTACTGATTCAATTTATTTCTACATTGAAGGGATATTATCATGGAGTACTCTAAACATATGATTAGATTGGGGAATACCCTTTTTGAGCTACTTTCAGAGGCTCTGGGGCTCCAACCCAACCACCTAAAAGACATGGACTGTGCAAAGGGTCATTCAATCCTCTGGCATTACTATCCTGCTTGTCCTGAGCCAGACTTAACCTTAGGGCTCCCCAAGCATTCAGACCCTGATTTCCTCACTGTGCTTCTACAAGATCATATAGGTGGACTCCAAGTTCTTCATCAAAATAAATGGGTGGATGTACAGCCCATGCATGGTGCTCTAGTAATAAATATTGGAGATATCCTCCAGGTATGTTTCCATCGCTGTGGCATTAGCTACCTCACACGACCTACTTTCAGATGCATATATATATTTAAAGCCATTTGCACAGGGTTGCAGCAAAATTTCACATCTTAGCCTTAACCTATTTATTTTCCGGAAGAAGAAGAGATTAAGGTCTCATCATGGATTAAGATTAGGTGCACTGAGAATTAAGGTCTCATCAAGGAACAAGATTAGGAGAAAACTCTGCCCTAGGAGTTATTCCTAACCTTTGATCTAGGAGAAGACAATTTGGAAGTCTTACCATGTTAAATATCAACTAACATGTTTCAATGGTTTTTGTTATCATCTTGTAGCTTATATCTAATGACAAACTTAAAAGTGTGGAGCATAGAGTATTAGCCAATCGCATTGGTCCGAGGATATCTGTAGCATGCTTCTTCACCACTCATTTTAGTCCAAATACAAGGCTCTATGGCCCTATCAAGGAGTTGCTATCTGATGAAAATCCACCAATATATAGGGAGGTCACGGTAAAAGATTTTTGGTTTACCCCTTCAATTGTTAAGGGGTCCTCTTTTGGAGACTTAGGGCTTGTTTGTGTAATGTTCTCTTCCGCAGAATGGGGGGGGGGGGGGGGGGGGGGGGGGGGTGTTTAACATCCGGATTTCCTCTCTTACGCTGAAAAGTCCCACAAAATAGGTATTTTCTGCAGAGACTCACTCTTTAGTAAGGGCCTGTTTCTTTGGAAGAATTGTGAGAATTTTTGTCGAAACAAAAGTTAAAGACATTTCAAAAATTCTCCACAAGCTCATTTTCTTATTAGAAATGCCTTTAACCAAACAGGCCCTAAACAACCAAAAATGAAATCCACATAAGCAAAATTCTACTTACGCTGAAAACGCCTTATATAAACGTGCACTCAGGGATAAAAAAAAATTTCTGCACCGTTGCCTGTGTGAAATCCACCTCCATGCATATACCATCTTAAATGGTTTCCTTTAACTTTCTCTTTAATCTGGAATGATCCTTTATTTGTGATCCACGGATGCAAAGTGGTTGATATTTTCAGTGAAATCTCTCTTTTGGTTTATAGTAGCTTGCACGCATATATTAAAATACACCATCAATTGGATCTTGACCTTTGTTATGCTAATATTTCAATCAATTCACTCAGGGCATGTTTGTGTAGCCTATTTCCGCGGAAAAGGTTATAGTTTTCTGTGGAAAGCTTTTTTTTCATGTGTTTGGAGCGGCAGTTTTCCGCGGAAATGCTTTATCGCTGCGTCAACTTTTTCCTTCCTAGGCATGGAAATAGACTTCCCATGGGGGGGGGGTCCATTTCCACATAAAACTGACCCTCCAATTTCCCCTCTCTCCCCCTCACTCCACCCGACCGCCCTCTTTCTTTCTCTTTCCCTCCCTATCCCACCCATCCTACACACATACCAACCCACCCACCCAGTAGTTTTCACAATGTCCAATTTCCACGAAAATTACATGTACACAAACGTGACCTCAATGAACATCTATGAAGAAATTTCATTCTGGATTTATATGTCGCGCTGTCCACAAACAGCGTGAAAAAAGAAGAAAGAAAGAAAGAAGGCCACCAACCAAATCAACTAACCAAGTCTTTCTTTTTATCATTTCAAACGGAATCTAATCATCAAGAAGACCCCCCTCTTTCTTTTCTTGTTTCAGGAAATGCTCAAAAGAGGCTTCTTTTGAATCTTGATTCCATCAGCACCATTATTACCTAACAAGTTTGATGACCATGCTTGCCATCTAACCATGACAGTGTTTGTTTAATCTTGGATGGAACCATATAAATACAACTTTAATTAGTAAAGACCTTTCATTTGGTCTAACCACATGGACAGGCCTTTATTGGATGTGTATTAAGTAGTGAATTTTCTACGATGAGCAACAGGATGCAGGACATCCCATCTTGATCCTCCACAAGGCAGGACCCCCTCCCCGAATTTCACATATGGCCATGTGAAGATGGCACATAACTGTTTTTCCTGCATCCCATTCTCTGACAGGAGATCTCATCTTTGATGTATAAGCTATGTAGTATTGACACAGTATCGGTTCCACCTAAAAGACTAAAATCTAATTCAAAAATCCGTTCTAATTTCTCTTCATTTTTTTAAAGTTTTTTTTCTTAAAATAAGCATATCATTCAATTTATAACAACACATCAAGTTTACTACATTCAAGATTATACATAAAAATATTCGAGAGAAGCAGATTTTGAGCTACAAGTTGCAATATCAAAGGCTTATATACCGGGTTGGAACCTATACGAACCCCGAACCGGACCCGTTCATTAATCAGAACCTAAATTGGATTCCGGACCTATACTCGTTTATAAATCAGAACCTAAAATAGTTTATAGACCCGATTTTGTATAGGTGAAGACTTCCAGATAATTGGAGAATTGGTTACTCATTGTCAACCCTACTTAAAAGTAGTGGGAGGTTTTTTCTTTTTCTTAATTAGTTGCGGACGTCATCACCAATAACTAAATGGAATAAATTTCACTTGAGAAAATAATTGTGCACTGATTCTCCTACTCAAAAGTCACCAAACATGTTCCACTGGTTCTGTATTAATTTCTTCTCCATGTGTGGCTTATATCTAATGACAAGTTCACCAGCATAGAGTAGTCCTAGGACATCCAATGCTATATATCCATAGCTTGTGTTCTCAGCACTCAATACTCGATCCCCATCTTCAAGGAGTTCTTATCAGATGAAAACCCACCAATACACAGGGATAGCTCCGTAAAGAGATTTTGCTTCATACTACAGTAGAAAAAGACTTAAAAGGAATCTCTTCCATTGACCATTTTAATATATGATGTAATCTGTGTTTGACTACATATGGAATGCTCATAACATATTGTATGCCTGCGAAAGTAGAGATTGTAATGTGGTATTTGATAAATTATAGTAAGTACTGATCCCTATGGGATTTGATTCAGTACTGGCCCACTGTTAATGATTGGGTTGATGTGGCCCATTGAAGGATCTGGCCTCACTACACTGCAAGGCCCACCAAAATGACAAAGTGGGTGATCACCACTCAAAGTAGATGGCTGCTGGGAACCATTGATTGTGTTTGAGTTTGGTTGATATTGAATTATTTGCTTGTTCAGTTCATGACCGGCCATTGATCTTGCACCTGAAACTTAATGCAGAATATGTTTTTTTTGTTTTGTTTTGGTGGCAGAAGAATGAAGAAATATGGTCTGGTAGCAATTATTAGGGGTGTTGACGGGCTGGTCTGGACCAGGTGATCATGGCTTCTCCAAGCCCTTTCCCAGTTGCAAAATATATATGGCCCTTTCTAGCCAAATATGTCCGGGCTGGTCCTTTACACATTATAAAATATTAAGTCGGAAGGTTTTGGATTTAATTTTGATCGGAATTTATTTTCGGTTTCTACAACTGCGAAGATATATAAAGCCTCACCATACCCGTGATAATCACGGGTTTTTGTGCCAGTAGAAACTTGTGCCTAGCCCATTTAACTGCTAGGCCAAAAACCGCTCCCCAGCTCGGCCCACGGCCAGATCTAGATTATGTGAGCTGGGCTCCGGATGAGGTTAATTAAGCCCGGACCATTAGTACCTCTAACCCACAATGATGGATCATGTAATTGGGCCACGGGATCTTCAAAAAATAGAACTGACAGTTACGTAGTAGCCACGTTCAAATTTCAAAGAAGTGATAATATATTTTATTGAGGCTATAGCTTTCAATTGAAAATATAGATTGCAATCTTTCAAAATGATCAGGACATGTACATATATTTGTTCAATTCTAAGTTAAAAACAAAGCTGGGGTAGAAAACATGCAAACTAGATGTGGATGGTTTGGACGGAGTATACAAAACTAGTTTGGGGGCATGACTTGAATGGGTTTTTTTTATATTTAACAATCAGGAATCATATTCAAATTCAGACCCAAGACGATTATATGCACATGCTAAAAATGCATAAAACTTTTGAAGCCCTACATAACTTGAATAATATTGATATTTGAAAATCTACTTGACTCAATCATTTATAATTTAATAGCCCAGATTTTATATTTAAAAATTTTATTTTGAAGGCCTTCAGTTCAATTATACTAATGCATTTCACTTCTTATTTCGGATTTGGAAACAGATCTGTTTCTTTTCCGTTGCTGTTTAATCTGGATACAATTCATAATTTACGTGTCCAATCTGAAACAAGATCATCTAAATCCAGATCGAAGGCCAAGATTTGGGTTCAAGTCCATTATGTTCCGCCCTACATTTAACCCATTTGTATCCATCATCATAAATGAATGGTTTAATGGAGTTGGTATTTTGCACACACATGAATTTTCTTGAAACCATTTAGTCTCTCAACTTCACTATGATTGCCATGGTTTGGCCCAACGAGGGTTCATTGTAGTGTAAGCCGGTCGTTCGCGCGCGTGTGTGTGTGTATATATATATATATATATATATATATATATATATATATATATGCAGCTGGAAATATTAAGGTGGAGAACTAGCTTTCGTGCTCCATAAAAAATTATTCATTGGGCCCACCTAGCAGCCTATCCAACCCGTGCACAAATAAGGACCTGGCAGCCTATCCAAACCGGGCAGCCCGAATAGGGACCCTTGAAAGTCACTCGAGGATGACATTGATGTTTCCAAAATAGTTTTAATACAAAGAGTCTAAAAGTTGTTGGCTCTTTATTGGAAACTTTATCAATTCATTTCATATAGACGTAATGACAATAATAATGACAAGAAATGACGTATAGCCTAATCCAAATAAAACAAAAGGAGCAATATGATTCAAATGAAGACAAGTGTCCCCGTTTTGGGTGGTCGACCCTAAAAAAATCGGGAGAGCCCGTCCATAACGTCGGTGGTCATAAACCGATCGAATTAAAAACAAATCAGGATAACATGTTCACATTCAAAGCGGATTATAAGTGATCCGGTCACATCGGTGATCAACCGTCCATATATCGATCTGCAGTCGTCCATAAATGACCCACATAAACATAAATATATAAGCATAATAGACCTGAATAATAAAGCTCCGACACAAGAGTCCTAAGTCAAAATAAAGTGACGGTCATTCCATATCCCATATCATAATCAAATCGTCATACAAAATTTGCCGAGTCACTTTATAGTCCATAATACACAATAGGGTATGCATCTAAAGGAGTACATATCCTAAATCAACATATATATGCATGCGAAGGTTAAGACGTAGATACGAATCGATCATAAGGTCAAACATAAGGTCTCGTACCCTACAACCATAGAACTCTCTAATAAATATAAGATCAACACATCCCTTTTCCATCAATGGTGCATAGACCCAATTTAGGGTTTTCCAATAGTGATGGGTTGAACTTGAATCCATTAGGATTTTCCCGAGGTCATACAAAGTACTAAACCCCATGTTAGTAATATACCGTTGCCCGGACGGTATTTACTCGGTCCAAAGATTCAATTAATAAAAGTATAATTTTAACACATTAAAAACTAAGATGTGATTTAATATTAATTTGCAAATAAAAATAATCCTGGTCTATAATTTTAGAAAACTCAAGGACCCACCTAAGATATCTCCCAAATCAATTCTTTATAAAAATAAGTTAAGGGGTATAATTTGAATTCATTACAACTAATAGTCCTCTTTTTAAATTCAATAACTAATGGCCAAAGTCCTAAAAGTCAATAGGCATGTCCTATAACAACAGTTGTACAGGACTCATCCATTCTTCCTTCTTTTTTTATTTTATATTCTAATGGCTACATGTATTTTATATTCTAATGGCTACAGGACTCATCTATTCTTCCTTCTTTTTTATTTCATATTCTAATGGCAAGTTAAAAGTCAATGGGCATGTGTAAAACACTTCTCCCTTGTCTCACACGTCAAGGCAACTGTTTAATCTTTTTGGTAAAGTAACTTACTTGTCTTTGCTTTCTTCCACTATTTGAAGTCAAACAACATCACATGATCATTCACTACACTGCTCCTCCTCTTCTCATCTCACAAAACCTACCTTTCCCTCTCTCTCTCTGCAAATACATACAAGAGTAGGAAATGGCCGTCACCGATGAAGAAGCTCTTCCAGCCGGAACATCTTCGAATTACAACCGGATGAAGGAGCTGAAGGCGTTTGATGAGTCCAAAGCCGGAGTTAAAGGCCTCGTAGATGCCGGCGTGGAGAAGACCCCACGCTTTTTCATTCAATCACCCGATGAAGAACACTTGGAGGAGTCAGATTCCGATCCGACCCACCTCCAGATTCCGGCCATAGACCTCACCGACGTCGAAAACAGCAGAATTCGACGTGGGGAGATCGTGGAAGCGATAAAGGAGGCATCGGAGACATGGGGTTTCTTCCAGGTGGTGAACCATGGGGTCCCAACAAGTGTTTTGGAGGAGATGATTGAAGGAACGAAGAGATTCAATGAGGAAGATGACGAAGTGAAGAAGGAATACTACACGAGAGACGATGGGAAGAAGGTGCTCATCTCATCCAATTTTGATCTGTATAAGTCTCCAGCTGCGAATTGGAGGGACACCTTGCTCTGTGTCATGGCTCCTGATCCTCCGAGCCCTCATGAGTTGCCCCTTGCATGCAGGTATCTCTTTCTTCTCTTGACAAATCATTATGATCATCATGTTTTATCACTTTTGTTTGATCCAAACCATTCATGTTGCAAGTTGTCCGGTAGGCAACAACTGCTTTCCCAAATAGTTGTTTGATTGATTGATGTGGTGTGTGGGAAGCAAGATTAATTTGGGTTGGTTTCACCTTCACATGTGTATATAAACCTTTGTTTGAGCTCTAATTGGCTCTGCATATGGAGTGCTTTAGATGAATGCACATGCACTGATTGATAGGAATGATAATTCTTGATCCAACCCCAACTTCAACCCAACGTATAGTAGTTCTAAATTTGGTTAGCCCTTTTTTATTTTTAAGTTCATGGTTGGCTGGAGAGTTCCTAAGGTTGGTGAGAAATGGGATAGTTCGGATTGCGTACTCCATGCTTGCCATTTGACTTGTGAATCCAGACCAAAACCAAATTCCTTAATTGCAATATAACTTGCCAACCCAACCAAAATGTTTTAGTTGATAGTTTAGATTGAGCTTTTTAACTTTCGAGTTGGGTTTGGTCGGCATTCTTAACCTGATCAATCAATCAAATTTTTTTGGTTTTTGGTAAAATGATCAGTCAATCAATTGAATTAGGTTTGGGTCCATATTAAGTTACCCATAAATTGAATCATGAGTCTTCCTTTTGATCTTTTAATGTACTGATTCAATTTATTTCTACATTGAAGGGATATTATCATGGAGTACTCTAAACATATGATTAGATTGGGGAATACCCTTTTTGAGCTACTTTCAGAGGCTCTGGGGCTCCAACCCAACCACCTAAAAGACATGGACTGTGCAAAGGGTCATTCAATCCTCTGGCATTACTATCCTGCTTGTCCTGAGCCAGACTTAACCTTAGGGCTCCCCAAGCATTCAGACCTTGATTTCCTCACTGTGCTTCTACAAGATCATATAGGTGGACTCCAAGTTCTTCATCAAAATAAATGGGTGGATGTACAGCCCATGCATGGTGCTCTAGTAATAAATATTGGAGATATCCTCCAGGTATGTTTTCATCGCTGTGGCATTAGCTACCTCACACGACCTACTTTCAGATGCATATATTTAAAGCCATTTGCACAGGGTTGCAGCAAAATTTCACATCTTAGCCTTGACCTATTTATTTTCCGGAAGAAGAAGAGATTAAGGTCTCATCATGGATTAAGATTAGGTGCACTGAAAATTAAGTTCTCATCAAGGAATAAGATTAGGAGAAAACTCTGCCCTAGGAGTTATTCCTAACCTTTGATCTAATAGCCTCAAAGTTTAGCATTCTGTTAACCAACCATTTTTCTAATTAAGTTTTCTATCCGATGGCGAGAAAAGGCAAGATGAGTGTCACATTGGTTTTGGTTTGTTGTACAAGAGAAAAGTAAAATATGTGGTAAACAAATCCCAACCACCAGAAATTTTACTTTCTCAACAACCGAAATATTTTCACATAAAACCCAAGTAAAGTGGTTATTTACCACTAGAGACTTCTCATCTCACTTCAAATTAATTTACCTCATGAATACTGTTACCTTTTCTACTTATTTGACAGTTATTTGTGTTATTTTATTGGTCAATTATTCAAACACGCCTCAGGGAATGCGTGGGGTGGGGGCAGTGGTCCCATTTTTCTCCAAGTGGACCCTATGTTTTAAAAACATGAGACTACTCTTTAAAATATGTCATTGTACAAGAGAAGACCAACAACGTCCAATCCTTAAAAGAGTGGAAAAATTACCCAGTTTGCAAATGCTGTTCCCTGATGAACTAATAACAAATGTACTCGAGAAGACAATTTGGAAGTCTTACCATGTTAAATATCAACTAACATGTTTCAATGGTTTTTGTTATCATCTTGTAGCTTATATCTAATGACAAGCTTAAAAGTGTGGAGCATAGAGTGTTAGCCAATCGCATTGGTCCGAGGATATTTGTAGCATGCTTCTTCACCACTCATTTTAGTCCAAATACAAGGCTCTATGGCCCTATCAAGGAGTTGCTATCTGATGAAAATCCACCAATATATAGGGAGGTCACGGTAAAAGACTTTCATATTTACTACAAATCAAAAGGACTTGATGGCAAATCCGCCCTTAGCCATTATAAGATATGATGTAAGCTAGTTCAACTACATGAGATGTGGATATTTCAAAGTTTATATATATGGTGAGCTCTATGTACCATAGTGTGATGTTTGATACATTGATATGTACTCTGTTTTGGAATAAACAATAACTAAGAAATCATTTGAAGTGATGGTCTTTTATAATTATACATGGGTATGAGAAAGAGAGGAGTTTTCTATTAAGATATTTGGTTTACCCCTTCAATTATTAAGGGGTCCTCTTTTTGAGACTTAGGGCTTGTTTGTGTAATGTTCTCTGTCGCAGAATGGGGGGGGGGGGGGGGGGGGGGGGGGGGGGGTGTTAACATCCGGGTTTCCTCTCTTACGCAGAAAAGTCCCACAAAATAGGTATTTTCTGCAGAGACTCACTCTTTGGTAAGGGCCTGTTTCTTTGGAAGAATTGTGAGAATTTTTGTCGAAACAAAAGTTAAAGACATGTCAAAAATTCTCCACAAGCTCATTTTCTTATTAGAAATGCCTTTAACCAAACAGGCCCTAAACAACCAAAAATGAAATCCACAGAAGCAAGACTTCTACTTACGCTGAAAACGCCTTATATAAACGTGCACTCAGGGATAATTTTTTTTTTCCTGCACCGTTGCCTGTGTGAAATCCACCTCCATGCATATACCATCTTAAATGGTTTCCTTTAACTTTCTCTATAATCTGGAATGATCCTTTCTTTGTGATCCATGGATGCAAAGTGGTGGATATTTTCAGTGAAATCTCTGTTTTGGTTTATAGTAGCTTGCACGCATATATTAAAATACACCATCAATTGGATCTTGACCTTTGTTATGCTAATATTTCAATCAATTCACTCAGGGCATGTTTGTGTAGCCTATTTCCGCGGAAAAGGTTATAGTTTTCTGTGGAAAACTTCTTTTTCATGTGTTTGGTGCGGCAGTTTTCCGCGGAAATGCTTTATCGATGCGTCAACTTTTTCCTTCCTAGGCATGGAAATAGACTTCCCATGGGGTGGGGGGGTCCATTTCCACATAAAACTAACCCTCCAATTTCCCCTCTCTCACCCTCAGTCCACCGGACCGCCCTCTCTCTTCCTCTTCCCCTCCCAATCCCACCCATCCTACACACATACCAACCCACCCACCCAGTAGTTTCCACAATGTCCAATTTCCACGAAAATTACATGTACACAAACGTGACCTCAATGAACATCTATGAAGAAATTTCATTCTGGATTTATATGTCACGCTATCCACAAACAACGTGAAAAAAGAAGAAAGAAAGAAAGAAGGGCACCAACCAAATCAACTAACCAAGTCTTTCTTTTTATAATTTCAAACGGAATCTAATCATCAAGAAGACCCCCCTCTTTCTTTTCTTGTTTCATGAAATCCTCGAAAGAGGCTTCTTTGGAATCTTGATTCCATCAGCACCATTATTACCTAACAAGTTTGATGACCATGCTTGCCATCTAACCATGACAGTGTTTGTTTAATCTTGGATGGAACCATATAAATACAACTTTAATTAGTAAAGACCTTTCATTTGGTCTAACCACATGGACAGGCCTTTATTGGATGTGTATTAAGTAGTGAATTTTCTCCTATGAGCAACAGGATGCAGGACATCCCATCTTGATCCTCCACAAGGCAGGACCCCCTCCCCGAATTTCACATATGGCCCTGTGAAGATGGCACAGATCTGTTTTTCCTGCATCCCATTCTCTGGCAGGAGATCTCATCTTTGTTGTATTGACACAGTATCGGTTCCACCTAAAAGACTAAAATCTAATTCAAAAATCCGTTCTAATTTCTCTTCATTTTTTTAAAGTTTTTTTTCTTAAAATAAGCATATCATTCAATTTATAACAACACATCAAGTCTACTACATTCAAGATTATACATAAAAATATTCGAGAGAAGCTGATTTTGAGCTACAAGTTGTAATATCAAAGGCTTATATGCCGGGTTGGAACCTATACGAACCCCGAACCGGACCCGTTCATTAATCAGAACCTAAATTGGATTCCAGACCCAAACTCGTTTATAAATCAAAACCTAAAATAGTTTATAGACCCGATTTTCTATAGGTGAAGACTTCCAGATAATTGGATGATTGGTTACTCATTTGCAACCCTACTTAAAAGTAGTGAGAGGTTTTTTCTTTTTCTTAATTAGTTGCGGACGTCATCACCAATAACTAAATGGAATAAATTTCACTTGAGAAAATAATTGTGCACTGATTCTCCTACTCAAAAGTCACCAAACATGTTCCACTGGTTCTGTATTTCTTCTCCATGTGTGGCTTATATCTAATGACAAGTTCACCAGCATAGAGTAGTCCTAGGACATCCAATGCTATATATCCATAGCTTGTGTTCTCAGCACTCAATACTCGATCCCCATCTTCAAGGAGTTCTTATCAGATGAAAACCCACCAATACACAGAGATAGCTCCGTAAAGAGATTTTGCTTCATACTACAGTAGAAAAAGACTTAAATGGAATCTCTTCCATTGACCATTTTAATATATGTTGTAATCTGTGTTTGACTACATATGGAATGCTCATAACATATTGTATGCCTGCGAAAGTAGAGATTGTAATGTGGTATTTGATAAATTATAGTAAGTACTGATCCCTATGGGATTTGATTCGAGTACTGGCCCACTGTTGATTGGGTTGATGTGGCCCATTGAAGGATCTGGCCTCACTACACTGCAAGGCCCACCAAAATGACAAAGTGGGTGATCACCACTCAAAGTAGATGGCTGCTGGGAACCATTGATTGTGTTTGAGTTTGGTTGATTGTGAATTATTTGCTTGATCAGTTCATGACCGGCCATTGATCTTGCACCTGAAACTTAATGCAGAAATTTTTTTTTTTTTTGGTGGCAGAAGAATGAAGAATTATGGTCTGGTAGCAATTATTAGGGGTGTTGATGGGCTGGTCTGGACCAGGTGATCATGGCTTCTCCAAGCCCTTTCCCAGTTGCAAAATATATATGGCCCTTTCTAGCCAAATATGGCCGGGCTGGTCCTTTACACATTATAATATATTAAGCCGGAAGGTTATGGATCTAATTTTGACCAGAAGTTATTTTCGGTTTCTACAACTGCGAAGATATATAAAGCCTCACCATACCCGTGATAATCATGGGTTTTTGTGCCAGTAGAGACTTATGCCTAGCCCATTTAACTACTAGGCCAAAAACCGCTCCCCAGCTCGGTCCACGGCCTAAAAGCACAGGCAGAACTAGATTATGTGAGCTGGGCTCTGGATGAGGCTAGTTAAGCCCGGACCATTAGTACCTCTAGCTTACAATCATGGATCATGTAATTGGGCCACTGGATCTTCAAAAAATAGAACTGACAGTTACGTAGTAGTCACGTTCAGATTTCAAAGAAGTGATAATATATTTTATTGAGGCTATAGCTTTCAATTGAAAATATAGATTGCAATCTTTCAAAATGATCAGGACATATATTTGTTCAATTCTAAGTTAAAAACAAAACTGGGGTAGAAAACATGCAAACTAGATGTGGATGGTTTGGACGGAGTATACAAAACTAGTTTGGGGGCATGACTTGAATGGGTTTTTTTATATTTAACAATCATGATTCATATTCAAATTCAGACCCAAGACGATTATATGCACATACTAAAAATGCATAAAACTTTTGAAGCCCTACATAACTTGAATAATATTGATATTTGAAAATCTACTTGACTCTATCATTTATAATTTAATAGCCCAGATTTTATATTTAAAATGTTTTATTTTGAAGGCCTTCAGTTCAATTATACTAGTGCATTTCACTTCTTATTTTGGATTTGGAAACAGATCTGTTTCTTTACCATTGTTGTTAAATCTGGATACAATTCATAATTTTCGTGTCCAATTTGAAACTAGATCATCTAAGTCCAGATCGAAGGCCAAGATTTGGGTTCAAGTCCATTATGTTCCGCCCTACATTTAACCCATTTGTATCCATCATCATATATGAATGGTTTAATGGAGTTGATATTTTGCACACACATGAATTTTCTTGAAACCATTCAGTCTCTCAACATCACTATGATTGCCATGGTCAAGTTGGCCCAACGAGGGTTCATTGTAGTGTAAGCCGGTCGTTCGTGTATATATATATATATACATATATATATGGGTAATATTTATGAGAGGGATTCCCTCACCATGTTGTGGTGAGGGACAACATAGTTAGGCGGACTTTATGATACATCCGAACCATCTACATGCATAAAACCTCCTTAAGTACACTAGATCCATCAAGTTTTTACCTATGCAAATTGATTGGACCATTGTATCGAATGTCAATTTTTTTTCTTTAATATAAAGTCGTTAAATTTGTGAGCCACGAAAGAATGGGTTAGATGCATGAGATTGACTCCAAACTTGATATATGAGTCCATCTAAGATGTCTCCATCCATCCCCCCAAGTCCCATGATTAGTGGGGCCCTATATGGGCCCCATTAAGTTTGTCCCTCACCAACTTGGTGAGGGAATCCCTCACCTGAATATTATATATATATAGACACCATGAAATACCAAGGTGGATAACTAGTTTTCTTGCTTCATAAAAAATTATTCGTGGGGCCCACCTGCACACAAATAGGGACCTAGCGGCCTATCCAAACCGCGCAGCACAAATAGGGACCCTTGAAAGTCACGCGAGGTTGACATTGATGTTTCCAAAATAGTTTTAATACAAAAAGTCTAAAAGTTGTTGGCTCTTTATTGGAAACTTTGGCAATTCATTGCTTACGGTTATCTGAAAATTTTAAGTACTGAAATCTTGAGATGCTGCTAAATTATGTGATTTTGAAGGTTGAATTCAAGCAACTGTTTTATCTTTTTGGTAAAGTAACTTACTTGTCTTTGCCTTCTTCCACTATTTGAAGTCAAACAACACCACATGATCATTCACTACACTGCTCCTCGTCTTCTCATCTCACAAAGCCTACCTTTCCTTCTCTCTCTCTGCAAATACATACAAGAGTAGGAAATGGCCGTCACCGATGAAGCAGCTCTTCCAGCCGGAACATCTTCGAATTACGACCGGATGAAGGAGCTGAAGGCGTTTGATGAGTCGAAAGCCGGAGTTAAAGGCCTCGTAGATGCCGGCGTGGAGAAAATCCCACGCTTTTTCATTCGATCACCTGATGAAGAACACTTGGAGGAGTCAGATTCTGATCCAACCCACCTCCAGATTCCGGCCATAGACCTCATCGGCGTCGAAAACAGCATAATTCGACGTGGGGAGATCGTGGAAGCGATAAAGGAGGAATCAGAGACATGGGGTTTCTTCCAGGTGGTGAACCATGGGGTCCCAACAAGTGTTCTGGAGGAGATGATTGAAGGGACGAAGAGATTCAATGAGGAAGATGACGAAGTGAAGAAGGAATACTACACGAGAGACGATGGGAAGAAGGTGCTCTTCTCATCCAATTTTGATCTGTATAAGTCTCCAGCTGCGAATTGGAGGGACACCTTGCACTGTGTCATGGCTCCTGATCCTCCGAGCCCTCATGAGTTGCCCCTTGCATGCAGGTATCTCTTTCTTCTCTTGACAAATCATTATGATCATCATGTTTTATCACTTTTGTTTGATCCAAACCATTCATGTTGCAAGTTGTCCGGTAGGGAACAACTGCTTTCCCAAATAGTTGTTTGATTGATTGATGTGGTGTGTGGGAAGCAAGATTAATTTGGGTTGGTTTCACCTTCACATGTGTATATAAACCTTTGTTTGAGCTCTAATTGGCTCTGCATATGGAGTGCTTTAGATGAATGCACATGCACTGATTGATAGGAATGATAATTCTTGATCCAACCCCAACTTCAGCCCAACGTATAGTACTTCTAAATTTGGTTAGCCCTTTTTTATTTTTAAGTTCATGGTTGGCTGGAGAGTTCCTAAGGTTGGTGAGAAACGGGATAGTTCGGATTGTGTACTCCATGCTTGCCATTTGACTTGTGAATCTAGACCAAAACCAAATTCCTTAATTGCACTATAACTTGCCAACCCAATCAAAATGTTTTAGTTGATAGTTTAAATTGATCTTTTTAACTTTTGAGTTGGGTTTGGTTGGCATTCTTAACCTGATCAATCAATCAAATTTTTTTGGTTTTTGGTAAAATGATCAATCAATCAATTGAATTAGGTTTGGGTCCATATTAAGTTACCCATAAATTGAATCATGAGTTTTCCTTCTGATCTTTTAATGTACTGATTCAATTTATTTCTACATTGAAGGGATATTATCGTGGAGTACTCTAAACATATGATTAGATTGGGGAATACCCTTTTTGAGCTACTTTCAGAGGCTCTGGGGCTCCAACCCAACCACCTAAAAGACATGGACTGTGCAAAGGGTCATTCAATCCTCTGGCATTACTATCCTGCTTGTCCTGAGCCAGACTTAACCTTAGGGATCCCCAAGCATTCAGACCCAGATTTCCTCACTGTGCTTGTAACGCCCCAATTCCGGATACCGATAAACTCGTTCGATCACCCGAAATTGGCGCGCTACTTCCCGGAAAATCCGAGAACTTCCAAGATCGTAGGCCGCAGTGAGGTCCAATTTAAAACTTTTTGAACCAAATAACATTCAATGGTTAAAACTTGCGGAAGCATAACATTTAAATAGAGCGGAAGCAATAGGTATCATGTATATATAAAGTAAGAGCAAGACTACAGTCTTCTTTGTAAATGGTTCCATGTTAATAAAAAGTTATACATTGTGTTCTACCCCCAACTCACTACAAAAGGCACTCAAACCCAAAACAAATAGTGTCTCTCAAAACCCCTGTGGATACTCGTCTCCGCCCTCCGGCTCGACGTCCGTGTCGGCCGGGCCCCAAGCGTACTCTCCGGCTACAGGTGCCTCCACGAGGGCTAGTGTGTCGTCGGGAATCTCTGGGTCAAGGCCTAAGCACCATAGAATGGGTCAGATCTAAACGATCTGGCAAGATACAGCATACTACTAACATAGCATATATATATCAAAGGAAATAGAGACGGGTACATAATTAAATGAATAACAAGGAAAGAGAGCTAGGCAGTTGTGCATTTAAATCATAAGGAATCAGTATAAATAGAAATATCTAACTACTATAAACAAGATGGCACATTCACACGAGCTGGAATACCGCGGGATATTATGCCGCAACCCTCCCATACTGAACACAGTCGCGGTGGGGAACCTAACCAGGGAATAACTAATCCCGAATATCACTCATCAACTCATCATCTCATCACTCCAGATCGGCACGGCATGACACCTTGCCGTCTTAACCACACAGCTCATCATGATAGCTCCTCAACACTCAACTAGCTCCTACCGGGGATGATCAGTCCACCGGCTGAGCTTAAATCAACCGAGTGAATGTTCATGCCGACTCGAGAATAACTCTACGGTCTGTGTCTGTCTAGGCTTTGCCTTGCGTGAACAAGGTCCTAACAATAACCCTAAGAGGTCCAAACATCTCAACACAGTCTCTGGATCTCATTCAAGGTCCAGGCCCACTCGTTGGATCCATACCAAGGCCCATCAGTACATGGCCTGGTCTAAAACCGTCCAAACGAGGCAACCAATCCATCTACTACTGACCAACAGTTCTATCACAATCCATATAACTTAACAGTCCAATAGAAACTATCTCTTCAAGCTAAAGGGTTCTCATCACCACACTTAGGCCCAATAAGGACCCGCCTAGACAAAGACACGGGTCAATGATCTCCGAAATCACATCATCGGGTCACCTCTAGATACCCTAGGTTCAGGTCTTCCAATTATGATTAATTAACAGTAAACAACTGTCTAAAGATCTACGAATGACAGAATAATACTAAAGAAGTATGAACTTCAATACATGAATCAATAGGGAGAATCCAACGGTCCAATCCTAGGTTATGGGCCACTTTAGGTTCGGGTCTATCTCCGGTAATTCGATCGCTAAAAGACGTCATTAATGCCGTAAAATATTGTATTTGGTGCTTAGTTAATTAATGGCATCTATGACCACTCTTAGAGGTCGAATCATCTTAGATTATCAACCAAAACACTAAACAGTGGGCCCCGCGAGTCAAGGTTGAGCCACACCATTGACTCGGGTTTAGATCACTGATAAACTTTCATTTGGATGGTCAATGGGCCCCACAACTGATCACATCTACTAATGTTGAAAACTGGATAATCAGGGTTATCTAGGTGAACCTGATGTATCGTGAGCTCGGTTGATTTCCTGGCCTGGAAGATCAACCGAGTGCACTGGCTAATCTAAATCAGGCTTCCTGGACAACTCAATTCATTTCTATAGGCTTACAGCGTGTCCGGTCAAACAACCTGGCCTGGATGATTGACCGCATACTCTGAAAACTTTAGAAAGATTTGATAATCCAGCTTTAAACATTATCTAAAGTAAATCCTAAGTACCAAGTCCATTTGGGTGTAAGGAGTCTGAGTTTTGATTGAAGAACCAACTTTCAGTCACTTCCTGCACAAACAGCGTGAATCGGGTCAACCGGTGCGAGACCAGGTCAACCCGACTATTTGAAATGAAATTTGTGCAAGAAATGGCTAAGGGCCAGTTTTTCCAAGAAATCTCAGTGTGGCCGGTTGACCGGCCTGCATAGTCCGGTTAACCGGCTGCACTGCAGCACTTCCTGCAGAAGAAATAACTGGGAGCTGCCATTTCTGCAATTTCAGTGTGGCCGGTTGACCGGCCTGCAAAGCCCGGTTAACCGGCTACACTGCCGGTTAACCAACCGGTTAACCGGTTACACGAAACTGGGACAAAACCCAGTTTCTGCAGTCACTCTGTTTTGGCTCCATTTCCACCCAAACTACTTCCAATCTCTTCCAAACTTCACCCAAACACTTCTAATCAATTAACAACACAAAAACCATCCATCCATCACCTTATGGCCCACTGATCTTCCAAATGGGGGGTGAAAACCCCCATCCATCAGTGACCTTTCCATCCAAAAACATAAAACAAAGCTCATGTGAAATCTAGACTAAACTGAACATAATAAGAACTGAAAACAAGGGAATCACAGAATAAAACACATATCCTAAGTTAGTAGTTTGATGCACTTGCCTCTTTAGTGTTTGAGAAGGTTGTAGAGAAGAAGTAGAGCTATATAAAAGAGGGAAAAGGCCCAGTCCAGCAGAACAGAGGAGAGGGGAAGAAGAAGATGAACACCCAGCTGCTGTAGTAGTGTAGCAGTAGCTCCAAAACAGTCCCAGCACCACTGAAATGGTCCTAGCTCAAAGGAGAAGAAGTAATATGGCAGCTGCAGCTCCTTTAATAAATTCCAGCAGTGAAGAAGAAGGAGAAGATGACTTTGCAGCAGCTCTGGAAATGGGTTCCAGTAGTAGCAGATAGCTTGGAAAATTCCCAGTTCAAACAGAGAGGAGAAGGAGAAGGGAAATAAGAAGATGAAGGAGAAGATGATCACCCTGCTGCTGCTCTTAGGACAATCCAGCAACAGTCACAGCTGTAGAGCCTTGGAGAAAATGAAATGAGAAGGGAAGATGGGGTGATATCAGTAGCTCCTGGAAAAATTCCAGCAGAGTAACAGTAGAGAAATGAAGAGAAGGAGATGAAGAAAGTGATGGAGTGGCTGGAGCAGTAGCTGGAAATGAAGAAGACAGCAGCAGAGCTTCAAGGTGGATTTTCCAGCACGGCAGGGGAGATGGAGATGTGGCTGCTCCAGCTGAAGTGAAGAAGAGGAAGATCACAGCCGTATGATGTGGTTCCAGCAGATCAGAAACGAAGGAGGAGTAGTGGAAGAAGACAGCTACAGCAGCTTTGTGGAAATGAGATGGGAAGGAAGATGACAGTGGCTATCTCTTGCTCCAACGTAGGGGAGGAAATTGAAATGGCAGTTGGGTGGCTGGAGGTTATCTTGGGATGGGGGCTGAAGGTCTCCTTGGGATGGGGGCTGAGATTAGGGTTTAGGGCTTATTGCAAATGTTAAGAGAGGTTTTATATAGGATTAGTGGAGTGACTAATGACCATGATACCCTTAGGGTTTAGTGAGATTAGGGTTAGGGTTTGGGGTAGGTTGGGTCATTTGGTTAGGAAGCTTCTAGAAAGGCACCTTGTACTAACCCAACCTAATTAGCTTAATTAAACTTAACTAAGGACCCACCTACACTAATAGCCTAGGATTAACTCATACACCTAATTAATTAAAAACACTAACCCACTAAGTTAATCTAACTAACTTAGGAAATCTAACTAGTCAATCTAATTAGCCCCTAATTAGCCCAAGTAAAACAGTAATTAGCCAAGATTAGCAAGGATTAGCAATAATTAGCAGAGATTAGCAAAGATTAGTGAAGATTAGCGAAGATTAACATAATTAAACAATAATTAAGATAAATTAAGATTAATTAGCCTATAAAATAGCCCTTAGAGGGCCCACCAAGGGTGGGACCTCACAGTGCTTCTACAAGATCATATAGGTGGACTCCAAGTTCTTCATCAAAATAAATGGGTGGATGTACAGCCCATGCATGGTGCTCTAGTAATAAATATTGGAGATATCCTTCAGGTATGTTTCCATCCCTGTGGCATTACCTTCCTCAAACGACCTACTTTCAGATGCATATATTTAAAGCCATTTGCACAGGGTTGCATAAAAATTTCAAATCTTAGCCTTACCCTATTTATTTTCCAGAAGAAGAAGAAGAAGAAGAAATTAAGGTCTCATCATGGATTAAGATTAGGTGCACTGAAAATTAAGGTCTCTTCAAGGAATAAGATTAGGAGAAAACTCTGCCCTAGAAGTTATTCCTAACCTTTGATCTAATAGCCTCAAAGTTTAGCATTCTGTTAACCAACCATTTTTCTAATTATGTTTTCTATCTGGTGGCGAGAAAAGGCAAGATGAGTGTCACATTGGTTTGGTTTTGTTGTACAAGAGATAAGTAAAATATGTGGTAAACAAATCAGGCAAGTTGAGTGTCACATTGGTTTTGGTTTGTTGTACAAGAGATAAGTAAAATATGTGGTAAACAAATCCCAACCACTTTATCAACAACCGAAATATTTTCACATAAAACTCAAGTAAAGTGATTATTTACCACGAGAGACTTCTCATCTCACTTCAAATTAATTTACCTCATGAATACTGTTACCTTTTCTACTTATTTGACATTTACTTTGTGTTATTCTATTGGTCAATTATTCAAACATGCCCCAGGGAATGGCGTGGGGTCAGGGGCGGATCCAGGACTTCTAATCTAGGGGGGCTGCACTTAAGTTACACTAAAAAAAATTCTTTGGGCTAAGATAAGACTTTTATTGAAATGTTGTCAAACTTTACAAGAAACATAAATATTTCAGGCTTCATCCAAAGAGAAAATCATGAGGAGTTAGAAAACCCACCAGAAAAAACTCAACAAAAACCCATGTTTCGGTCATCATCCAAAGAGAGAATGATAAGGAGGAGAAAACCCACAAGAAGAGGGGGAGGGGGGGGGAGCCATGTTTCAGTCATCAAACACATGAAAAAGGGAAAAAAGAAAGAAAAGAAAAACCCATCTTAAAAAACCCAACAAAAAGCATGTTTCAATCATCAATCACGTGAAAAAGGGAAGAAGAATGGAAGATTTGGGAGGCAATGAACCTGAATAGGAGACAAATTTGCAAGTTTCTTGAGACTCCCCAAGTTTCTTACAAATGTTGTTAAAACCATAGCTTTTATTACTGATCAAAGGAAGATGACCAACGGTGTGCTCATTTTAACATATTCAATAAGGAAGCTTGGTATCTGCCAAAATTGAAAATCTAATTTATTTTTTTTAGGCTGAAATCTTGGGTGGGCTGCAGCCACTCCCCCCCCCCCCCCCCCCCCCCCCCCTTCATCTGCCCCTGCGTGGGGTGGGGGCAGTGGTCCCATTTTTCTCCAAGTGGACCCTATGTTATAAATGGTTAAACATGAGACTACTCTTTAAAAGATGGCATTGTACAAGAGAACGACCAACAATGTCTAATCCTTAATAGAGTGGAAAAATTACCTACTTTGCAAATGATGTTCCCTGATGAACTAATAACAAATGTACTTGAGAAGACAATTTGGAAGTCTTACCATGTTAAATATCAACTAACATGTTTTAATGGTTTTTGTTATCATCTTGTAGCTTATATCTAATGACAAGCTTAAAAGTGTGGAGCATAGAGTGTTAGCCAATCGCATTGGTCCGAGGATATCCGTAGCATGCTTCTTCACCACTCATTTTAGTCCAAATACAAGGCTCTATGGCCCTATCAAGGAGTTGCTATCTGATGAAAATCCACCAATATATAGGGAGGTCACGGTAAAAGACTTTCATATTTACAACAGGTCAAAAGGACTTGATGGCAAATCCGCCCTTAGCCATTATAAGATATGATGTAAGCTAGTTCGACTGCATGAGATGTGGATATTTTAAAGTTTATATGGAAAGATCTATGGACCATAGTGTGAGTTTGATACATTGATATGTACTCTGTTTTGGAATAAACAATAACTAAGAAATCATTTGTAAGTGGTGATCTTTTATAATTATGTGAGAGAGAGAGAGAGAGATTTGGTTGTAATGTTTTCTTCCACAGAAAAGAAGTCCAATGGGGGTGGATTTGGGTTTCCTCTCTTACACAGAAAAGTCCCACAGAATAGGTATTTTCTGTGGAGACTCACTCTTCACTAGACAACCAAAAATGATAATCCACATAAATAAAACTTCCTCTTAGGTTGAAAACGCCTTATACAAACGTGCACTTAGGGATAAAAAAAACTCCTGTTGCTCGTGTGGACTCCACCTACATGCATATACCATCTTAAATAATATTCTTTAGGTGCGTGCCAAGGTCCAAAAGTCTTCTCACCTAAGGAGGCTGAAGTGAGGGCGGTCTTCTTTGCTCTTATGATTACTAAAGCTAAGAGCTTCTCCAAAGTTTTTTGTTTTGTTGGATGCTAAGGAGATTGTGGACGCTCTCAATGGTTGCTATGATTGGGCTATCAACCCAATAATTTTAGATATCAAAGACTTAGTCTCATCTTTTGTCTATGTCAGATTTTCTTTTGTTCCTAGATCTGAGAATGTGGGTGCTCATATGCTTGCTAAACTAAATTACCGTTTGAACCAAAACTTTATTTAAATTGGGTAGGGACTAGGAGGGGATGGGCGAGTGGTTTGCTGTTGTCGTTTCTCCCTTTTTTGTTGTCGTCTTGGCTTTGGGTTCTTAATGAAATCCTATTTTCCAAAAGAAAAAAAAATGGCATCCTTTAATTTTCCCTTTAGTCTGTAATGAATCCTTAATTTCTGATCCATAGATGCAAAGTGGTAGATATTCCCATTCAGATCTCTGTTTTGGTTTATAGTTAGCTTGCACGCATATATTAAAATACACCATCTATTGGATCTTCACCTTGGTTGTGCTGATATTTCAATCAATATACTCAATGAGCATTTTTCTTCATATTCACATTCTTGATTTTTATCATTTTCAACATCTACCAAGAATTTTCATTATTTATATATCTCACCATCCACAAACAAAGTGAAAAACAGAAGAAAGAAAGAAAGAAAGTAGGGCACCAACCAAATCAACTAACCAAGTCTTTCTTTTTATAATTTCAAATGGAATCTAATCATCAAGAGGACCCCTATCTTTCTTTTCTTTTTTCTGGAAATCCTCAAAAGAGGCTTCTTTGGAATCTTGATTACACCAGCACCATTACCTAACAAGTTTCATGACCATGCTTGGCATCTAATCATGATAGTGTTTAATCTTGAATGGAACCATATAAATGCAACTTTAATTAATAAAGACCTTTCACTTGGTCTAATCACATGGACAGGCCTTTATTGGATGTGTATTAAGTAGTGAATTTTCTCCTACGAGCAACAGGATGCAGGACATCCCATCTTGATCCTCCACAAGGCAGGACCCCCTCCCCGAATTTCACATATGGCCCTGTGAAGATGGCACAAATCTGTTTTTCCTGCATCCCATTCTCTGACAGGAGATCTCATCTTTGATGTATAAGCTATGTAGTTTTGACACAATATCGGTTTCACCTAAAAGAACAAAATCTAATTCAAAAATCTGTTCTAATTTCTCTTCATTTTTTTTAAAGCTCTTTTCTTAAAATAAGCATATCATTTAATTTATAACACATCAAGTCTGCTACGTTCAAAATTATACATAAAAATATTCAAGAAAAGCTAATTTTGAACTACAACTTTCAATATCAAAGTCTCATATGCCGGGTCCCGGGTCCAAGTTGGGTTGGAACCTATACAAACTCCAAACCGGACCCGTTTATTAATCAGAACCTAAATTGGATTCCGGACCTATACTCATTTATAAATCGGAAGCTAAAATAGTTTATAGACCCGATTTTCTACGGGTCAAAACTTCCAGATAATCGGAGAATTGGTTACTCATTTGCAACCCTACTTAAAAGTAATGGGAGGTTTTTTCTTTTTCTTAATTAGTTGCGGACGTCATCACCAATAACTAAATGGAATAAATGTCACTTGAGAAAATAATTGTGCACTCAAAAGTCACCAAACATGTTCCATTGGTTCTGTATTTCTTCTCCATGTGTGGCTTATATCTAATGATAAGTTCACCAGCATAGAGTAGTCCTAGGACATCCAATGCTATATATCCATAGCTTTTGTTCTCAGCACTCATTACTCGATCCCCATCTTCAAGGAGTTCTTTTCAGATGAAAACCCACCAATACACAGAGATGGCTCCGTAAGGGCCCATTTGGCACTTTACTAATAAAATTAAAGTCAAGTAAAGCCTCCATTTTTCAGACAAGATGTCACATCAAATATACTTTATTCAAAACTCCCTCCATCTTTTTCATACAAAAAGTAAAAAAGCAACTACCTTTATCCACTAAAATACAACAAAACTCCACTTTTCCATACAAAAAATAAAAAAGATTTCATAACAAACAACTAAAAATAAAATACCATCATAACCCACTTATATTTTATTCTTTCTTCAAAATTAACTTGACTTGACTTGACTATATTAGTAGAGTTACCAAACTGGCCCTAAAGAGATTTTGCTTCATACTACAGTAGAAAAGGACTTAAAAGGAATCTCTTCCACTGACCATTTTAATATATGATGTAATCTGTGTTTGACTACATATGGAATGCTCATAACATATTGTATGCTTGCCAAAGTAGAGATTGTAATGTGGTATTTGATAAATTATAGTAAGCACTGATCCCTATGCGATTTGATTCGAGTACTGGCCCACTGTTGATTGGGTTGATGTGGCCCATTGAAGGATCTGGCCTCACTACACCGCAAGGCCCACCAAAATGACAAAGTGGGTGATCACCACTCAAAGTAGATGGCTGCTGGGAACCATTGATTGTGTTTGAGTTTGGTTGATTGATTGTGAATTATTTGGTTGATCAGTTCATGACCGGCCATTGATCTTGCACCTGAAACTCAATGCAGAATATATATATATATATGGGAGAATTTCTGTACGGTCACCTACAGTACCACATATCCCTCCCTTGTTACCAAAGTTCAACATTTTACCAAGACGTTCTCCGTACACCCCGTACCGCTGGGCAGAGCACAAGCAGAGTCTTTTTTGCAATATCACAACATATATTGCGATACCGCAAGTTTTTGATTTGCGATATCGTAACTTATGTTGCGATATCGCAAATTTTGTTGCGATATCGCAAGGAGATAGGTTAAAAGTCAACAAATGCATTTCTGTTTATAATTGCTTTCCGTTCCGTTACTTTCGTCGATCTCTGGCTTAGGTTCTCTACTTCTCTGCTCTTTATAAGTGTTGCTTCTGCCACATATTAAGTGATTTCCTGCCGTTTCTTTGTATGTCAACCTTAGGCCATTATCATAAATAGCAATTGAATCTCCAGCCACATCTTTGTCTTAGGTATTTATTCCATGTTTCCCACCTTGTATGTATTTCCCTCTTATTTATTGTATTATTTTTTTCTTCTTTCGCGTCTTTTGAAAAATAAAAAAGTTAGAATACAAGGAATCCCACTTGTAGAAACATTTGAAATATTTTGTGTAAATATTAATAGTGACCTTAGGTGGGACTTGTGGTGCCTCATTTTTTTATGAACATCCTGTTGTTAATATATTAAAAAATCCCCCCCTTGTTCTCATCATGAATCCAACAACTGGATTTGGCCTGGTCGTCTAGTTGCAAAAAATAATGAGGCATGTCTTGTTCATCCCGTCATACGGTGGGCCCCAGCACAAATTCTGTATAAATGTCCACATATTCTTTTAGCATTTTCCTGTTGTTGTGGTATTACAGACATCATTTTGATCATTATCTTAAACTGCTAATGATTTTTTTAATGTTATATTTAAGTAAATGGTTTAGATTCTTTAGTAGTTATCAACAAATGGTGATATTCATTAGATGAACGGTCTTGATTGATTTCACAATTATTTTATTTAAATGGGTGTTTTATGGTGTGTATATATATACTTTTGCTAAATGTAGAGAATTAGTACGAATGAGATGTAAAATAAATTTGCTAAAATATCTAGTGTAGAATTGATAAAGATAATGCATTTATTTAATTTTTTTAACGGACAATGCATTGTTATTTGTTTGTTAATGTTTTAGAAATATGTAGCTTCATGATATCCTAAATGTCAATGCTTAGATTTTAACTCTTTTAATTTTCCATGTATGCATATAGTAGTTTTTTATTTTACATATATAACAACCGTCAAATCTTAGTAATTCCAAACATTAATCATCTTATTTACTAAAGAAATACTTATTCCGATATTTATTTTCACATGTCAAATCCTCATGGATTATATGGATGTTTGTGAGTAACTTAAAAAATATTCAAAAGTAAATCTTATTATTCGAAATTTGTGTTCTACTTCGTAGGATGGATAATACTGAGATATATATAATATGTCATTATAATGGTATATTAGACGTAAGCAATCCACTGCCAGTCTACAATGGTGGTGAGCAGAAGGTAATATAGGTTGATGTCAATATAACTTTCAATTAACTACTCGGAAAGATAAACGAAGAAACTGGTTGGGAGCTTCATGATGAGTATATAAATATGCAATATCAGTATCATAATGACCGAAGCTTCACGTTTATAACCATAAGAAGTGATGATGATCTCCATCAGATGTTTAGATTATTCCAAAATGGAAGTCAAGCTATATTTATGTATTTGCATACAAATAGTGAAGCAAGTGCAAGTCGACAACCATCACATCAAGGTCTACATACGCTCGGCCTAACAGTCGCGAGGGAATAGATCGTCATTTAATTTGAACAGGTGCCACCACAACCCATCATAACAAATGTAGTAACTGCTGATCTATTTAATATCTTGTTTTAGTTATGTTACTGATTGTTTTATGACATGGTGATTCACGCAGGGGGAATTCGATGACATATACAAATACCACAAACTTTTCCAACGGTGAAAAGGATACAGGTGACCCTTCAACAAGAGAGGATGTTTACAGGTTTTGGTTCGCTATACATCTGATTTGATTATATTATGTAATTTATATATGATTGACTATTTGCCATGCAGGTGCGACGTCTCATCTTATCCTGTTCGAAGCCAGTTTGACCTGAACACGCCTGTTGTACCTCATGATAACCCATTTGTAGACGCCATGCTTGAAGATTTAATAGCTCCCATAAATCTTGCAGAAGATGAAAATGAAAAATTCTCTAATAGAAGGGATGAAGTTGTCATGGATTGGATAGAAATGGAAACAGTATCCAAAATTCCTTGTTTCGATGGAGGGTGCAATGTAGTGGAGGAGGGGGGTAAAAAGGATGAAGATGATTTTGATATTGATGTTGACCCTAGAGAATATATATTGCAAAATGGCATAGGACCAGGAAGAACATCGCATGCACAAGAAGGATTCGATCATGCATCAAATGTTGTGAGTGTAGAAGATGTTATTGATACTTTATTTCTTGATGATGACCATATTGGTGTGGATCACCATGAGGCATCTTTTCGTGAAATGTGGAATGGAAGACGGTTTCAGACTTGTGAATCATTTAGGAATGCATTGAGAAAATTTGCAATGTACAATAATTTTGAGCTTCATTGGGTGAAAAGGTCTATGACAGAATTAAGTGGAAGGTGTGGTGATCATCAATGTCCTTGGCGCATCCATGGATCTATCCTGCAGTCCGGCCCTGAGTTTATTGTACGAACTTATTCAGAAAAACATATTCGAAGCCAATGATGGGACTCGACATTCTCAGGCCACATCGGCGTTGATTGCCGATTGGATAAAAGAACGGTTGCGTATCCATCCAAGTTACACTCCAAAAGAAATTGCGACAGACTTTCAATTAGAGTTTGGCATCCATATCAGCTACAGGAAAGCCTGGCTAGCAAAAGAGAGAGCATTGATTCACATACGTGGTTCTTATGAAGATTCATACAGAATCCTGCCTAGTTATTGTATTCAACTAGAAAGGACAAATCCAGACAGCATGTCTCATCTGATCAGGGAAGATGATGATTCATTCCAGAGGTTATTTTGGGCTTTTGGCTCAAGTATCCGCTCTGTCAAGAGTTCATTACGCCCATTAATAGCTGTTGATGGTGCCCACTTTCGTGGAAAATACCCTAGAGTTTTGTTTGTTACTGTGAAATATGATGGAGACCGTAAGTTATTTCCAATCGCCTTTGCCATAGCCGAGATAGAGGATAAAGATACCTGGGAATGGTTCCTTGCAGAGTTGGATGTTGACCCGCGCTCGTCTCGAATCAATGGTGGTTTCCATGTAGGAGGAACAGTTTGCCTCAATCCAAACTGTTTCATGACTCTACATGCATTGTGATTTTCGAAGACCCCAAAAAAGATGAGCACGGTCTGTGACAGAAAGAGGGCCCTTTCTTCATCTCCAACTGGTTTAAGTAGAAGATCACCATATTGAATGTAGGGCTGCCATACAAACTAGGATGTTCAATGAAATAACATAATTAGTATGTATGACGAAAGTCAATGAATATCACATGTATGTATAAGTGTTTCAAGGTCAGAGTAACTCACATTATCTTTGTCCGCTTGCTTATCAAGTTGTTCGCGGACAGAAAATATATTTGAAAGCAAATTAAAACCTTTCAACCTTTCATGCCACATCAGACATAAAGGGAAAGCGAACTCGATCCGATCCCAACTCCGCTTTATCGGTCGCCCTATCTTCATCCGAGAAAAGGCCCAAATCTGCACCACATGTAAAACCATTATGTATCGATAAAAGATAAACATAATAAAACATGAAGATCATCTGATCATAAAGTAAAATTATTACATGTAATAATTGAAGTGGGTCCGTAAGTGTTCTGATCCCATCTTTCAATCTTGTTGCTCTACCTAGAGTCCTATACAAATTTGCCAGACAGGCTGTCCCCCACGCATATCTTTCAAAGGTCCTAAACAACTCAAGGAGGTATCCGTTCCCCCTCGACCCGGAAGTATTGCTACAAATTTGTTGGGCAAGTAAGAAAAATAGGTATGCACGGATATAACGTTGTACAATCTCTTTAGATGCCCCCTCTGGACATCTGCCAAAATGGAGACGAAACCAGGTGTACTTTATTTGTGCACCCATGTAGTCCAAAACTTGGTTGGGAACTATCCCTAATAATTCAAAACATAATGCTCTCATCTCTGCTACCCTGGCAATTGTATGACCCGTAACTAGCCTTCCATCGATGGGAAGGCCATAAATATAAGCAACATCCTCCAATGTTATTGTCGCCTCGCCGAAGTTAAAATGGAAAGTATTAGTCTTGGGTCTCCATCTCTCCACCAGCGCCCATATAATGCCATGGTGAATTTTCATTTCACCAATTGAGGCCAGATTGTGTAGGCCAACCATACGGACAATTTCTTCTTGATTTTCATTTCATTCCCAGAATTCATTTAAAGGGTCAGCTGAGATGCACTTCAGTGGGCCAAGCTCCTGCAATTAACAAATACATAACATCATAACAAGAGACTCGCGAGGAACCATCTGAAAATAATAGAATTATATTAAAGTTTAGAAATGAATTGACTCTACTTGCCCTTCCCATATCACTTTTGATATATGATTATCTTGATCAGTAAGGATATATTTATCCAAAGGACCGGGATCCATCTTTCAACTATCCAGTCACAACAAGAATAAAAGTTAAAAATACAAAATATGACATGATTAACGATTAGATATTGATGCATAGGAATAAAAAAGGAAATAAAATGCTTTAATGTAAAACAAGTCAAACATGAGACCTAGGTCATATAAGCCACAAGACCCACTTGCAAGTTTTAATACAAGTCAAACTTTTGCCCCTAATTCTCTTTATAAAAATAACCACTAACAATCCTAATACATTAAAAAAAGACTTACTAAAGAAAGTTATAATCTAACATTGATTTCAGCATGTGCTGCATATATTTTATTTTCTGTATAAATTACTCATGTAAATGCATTACAATAACATGGATTACTTGTATTAGGCCCTGCTTTCTGATGGTATTGAACAGCAAACCACATGGCCCACCCTATGACCACTGATATCTTTCTAAAAAGATAAATGGTTAAGATAAGTGGTTAAGTGATCTTATAAAGCTCATCCTTCATGAGCACATTTATTGCATGTGCTATATGGTCCTTGATGTTCCATGAAACCTGCAGAATTGATGGTAATAATAATAAGAAAGAGTGTATTTGTATCCTCTTTTCTTAATGATTTGTAGGCATATGTATGGGAGTAGTCTTATTCTATTAGAAAATTGCTACTTCTCAACAAAATGCTGTAATAAATTAAATGCCTTAAACCTTGGTTAACCCACAATTGTTTTTAAATTTGAAACATCCACAAATGTTCACCATCCATTTGATGTCTGCCAATTGGACCATTATCATCATCCATTTAGAATCACTTTAGTTCTTTCTAATAAAAAAGGATCCATGACCTCAATGGATGGTTTGGATTAACATTCAGGAATACAATATGTGCACAATGGCAGTTCGGATAACATATGAACTAAATCAAGCACAGTATTCAAAGCTTATGCATCATTTTCAAGATTAGGTGACAGATTAAAAAAAATATTTAAGGAGATTAATGTTAACAAAACAACAACACAACAAACAAAAGAGGCCCTGCTCAAATTGTGGTGATTTGTTGTTTTCCTTGTTACAAGCTGATGGGAAAATGTGATTGATTTTAGTGTGGAAGAGGCATTGTGGATTGGGTGAAACTTCTCTTACAACAGGCCTCCCCCCCTTTTTATATTTTTTTTATTGATTTATTTATCAAAGTAGTTTTTGACTCAATCAAAGATGTCAACATCCATTGTTATAGAATAGGGTTTGAGGTGTTTGGTCCCTTTCACCACTAAAAGAAAAACACATAAACCAAACAACATACTATGCAGATTGAAATAATAGAAATTTATGTCAGCACAAACTCTTCCTCTTAAAGAACATTTTGCAAAACGTTCAAACATAGCAAGTTGCCCAAGTGGCATATTCACCTTTTTCTTTTCAGGAGTGATCATATTCAACCTATATACCAGGACACTCTGCTTTTTAGTTCCTCATTTTAGCATTGTTTTGAGCATTGTGTTAGTGCCTCATATACTCTGTGCTGTCCCATTCAATAAGTTGCCTTGTTTTTGAAGTTTCTGTTGTCTAATAGAAAGCAATAGGGTTAACGTCAAATAGGTAGGTCCCATATAAAAACTTGTGGAAACAAATTGAGCCTATTTCTTCCAAGAGATGCCAACTTACCTTACCCGCATTGTAGGAAATTGGCATAAGAAATTAAGACGATAATAAGAAAAAAAAGCTCCAGAAAATGAGCCTTTCTAAGGTCACGTTGTCAACTAAGTTCTCGGGGAAGGATTTTCGTTTTCATAAAGTCGTGAAAATTCATGTTTAACAATTGTAAGTCTATGTGGTTTTTGGCCATATGAGATCCTCATTTTTTAGGATTTTCATATCCGACCCTTCCTCTGTAGGATGTAGAAATTCTGGGCTGTAAAGGGGAAGTTATAAAATTCATAAATACACAGATTCCTTACCTATAACCAAATGTAACCTGAGGAATCCTCAACTTTAGAAACCCTGAGTGAGGGAATTCCTATTCTAAGGGCAGCGAGGAGTCCTCAAATCTCTATGTGATCTTAAGGAAAATTATTGGATGAATCTCTTTCTCTCTCTCTCCGTGGCAACTAACATGGTGTACACACATGCCAACCTAGGCTGTCCATCAGAGTACAGATGGTCATGATACCCAAGTCCATGTTGTAGACGAAGTGGTCATTATGGTGGATGAGCTACTGATATTCACCTAGAGACCATATAAAATCTGGTAGCTTCATTATACACACTGATTCAAAATTAAAAGTTCTTTGTAAGAGACTACATGCAAGGGAAGAATACAAATGTACAATATCTTGAAGTCATTATATACCACAAAAGAAGGTCAATAGAGGGCATTGTTAGAACTATTAAAGAAATTTATGTGATCTTTGATATTGAAATATTATGTGTTGGCATTTTTTATTATTGTGTTTCAATTTTGTTTTCAACTTTTTTTTTTTTAGATTAGATAATTTTTCTCTACACCAAGAAATGTCAGATATAGGTATTTTATGCTATTGGATATGTATTTCCTTGATTAAACTTTGGAAAAATAATGCTTTAACTACTTTTATGCAAAGCACAGTTATGAAACTTCTTTCCCTTTGTAAATACCTACATTTCTCACTTCCTAATTCTGTAAAGGAAAATGATGCAACATGGGCTATCTCACATATTCATTTCTTGCATTCTTTCTCCTTTTGCAACTATTTAATGCCAATCAAATGGAGACACTACATACACCTTTCATTCTTTTTAATTTGGATATTGTGTGTGAAGGTTGAAGCTATCATTGGCAGAAGTGATGGAGCCATTATGAATTTTGAGAAGGTAAGTTAAGATGTACTAGTATAGCTAGAGGGGCAGTAATTCTTCCATTCTATCTATTTTGTGTTTGATCATTGATGTTTAAGATGTGGTATAGGCTCGTTCCATTGATCCATACATTATTACTTACATGGATGAGTATGCAATGCTTCTAAAGACAAAGTCTAATCACTCGAAGCTAAACAGGTTGGTACATGATTTGCTGAATATTGACCATGCAAGGGCTGAAATCTTGGTGACTTTATCTGTATTATGGGAAAAGAAAGATGAACGCCGAGCTTTGGTTTTTGTTGAGAAGGTTTGTGTTGTCAATGTAAAAGTAATACATACCTTTGAGGAATTATATGATCCTTAATCGGGGATATGCTAGTAGCACCATCCAACTTTGTGTTTGTAATTGTGGGGCCTGACAGAGTGGTGATCCAGTCTATTCTGTTGCCATACTGCAGTAAATGGTCCAAATATCCTCCAAACTAACCCTGACTGGGAGATCCTATCATCCTACACGTATGCTTGACCTTTTCCTTGCATTATCTAACAACTTTAATCATTTTTCTTACTCACCATTTACAGACTGTGATCTAGTGGTTAGGACTTCCTATCACAGAGTTTTTTGGGGGCACATTCTATCTATGGTGAGACCATCTATGGATGGCAACAGATTGAGTTGGGTACAGTAAGGTGCAAATCTGGACCAACCTGATGAACACCCAGTTCGTCTCATGTTGGGTTTAAGATATGCGTCCTAAATCTGCCCCATGACTGCCACAGATATAGGTCAGGTTTGGCATGGGTTCTTCTATAATATAAAGTCGTTAAATTTGTGAGCCACGAATGAATGGGTTAGATGCATGAGATTGACTCCAAACTTGATATATGAGTCCATCTAAGATGTCTCCATCCATCCCCCCAAGTCCCATGATTAGTGGGGCCCTATATGGGCCCCATTAAGTTTGTCCCTCACCAACTTGGTGAGAGAATCCCTCACCTGAATATTATATATATATAGACACCATGAAATACCAATGTGGATAACTAGTTTTCTTGCTTCATAAAAAATTATTCGTGGGGCCCACCTGCACACAAATAGGGACCTAGCGGCCTATCCAAACCGCGCAGCACAAATAGGGACCCTTGAAAGTCACGCGAGGTTGACATTGATGTTTCCAAAATAGTTTTAATACAAAAAGTCTAAAAGTTGTTGGCTCTTTATTGGAAACTTTGGCAATTCATTACTTACGGTTATCTGAAAATTTTAAGTACTGAAATCTTGAGATGCTGCTAAATTATGTGATTTTGAAGGTTGAATTCAAGCAACTGTTTTATCTTTTTGGTAAAGTAACTTACTTGTCTTTGCCTTCTTCCACTATTTGAAGTCAAACAACACCACATGATCATTCACTACACTACTCCTCGTCTTCTCATCTCACAAAACCTACCTTTCCTTCTCTCTCTCTGCAAATACATACAAGAGTAGGAAATGGCCGTCACCGATGAAGCAACTCTTCCAGCCGGAACATCTTCGAATTACGACCGGATGAAGGAGCTGAAGGCGTTTGATGAGTCGAAAGCCGGAGTTAAAGGCCTCGTAGATGCCGACGTGGAGAAAATCCCACGCTTTTTCATTCGATCACCTGATGAAGAACACTTGGAGGAGTCAGATTCTAATCCAACCCACCTCCAGATTCCGGCCATAGACCTCATCGGCGTCGAAAACAGCATAATTCGACGTGGGGAGATCGTGGAAGCGATAAAGGAGGCATCAGAGACATGGGGTTTCTTCCAGGTGGTGAACCATGGGGTCCCAACAAGTGTTCTGGAAGAGATGATTGAAGGAACAAAGAGATTCAATGAGGAAGATGACAATGTGAAGAAGGAATACTACACGAGAGACGATGGGAAGAAGGTGCTCTTCTCATCCAATTTTGATCTGTATAAGTCTCCAGCTGCGAATTGGAGGGACACCTTGCACTGTGTCATGGCTCCTGATCCTCCGAGCCCTCATGAGTTGCCCCTTGCATGCAGGTATCTCTTTCTTCTCTTGACAAATCATTATGATCATCATGTTTTATCACTTTTGTTTGATCCAAACCATTCATGTTGCAAGTTGTCCGGTAGGGAACAACTGCTTTCCCAAATAGTTGTTTGATTGATTGATGTGGTGTGTGGGAAGCAAGATTAATTTGGGTTGGTTTCACCTTCACATGTGTATATAAACCTTTGTTTGAGCTCTAATTGGCTCTGCATATGGAGTGCTTTAGATGAATGCACATGCACTGATTGATAGGAATGATAATTCTTGATCCAACCCCAACTTCAGCCCAACGTATAGTAGTTCTAAATTTGGTTAGCCCTTTTTTATTTTTAAGTTCATGGTTGGCTGGAGAGTTCCTAAGGTTGGTGAGAAACGGGATAGTTCGGATTGTGTACTCCATGCTTGCCATTTGACTTGTGAATCTAGACCAAAACCAAATTCCTTAATTGCACTATAACTTGCCAACCCAATCAAAATGTTTTAGTTGATAGTTTAGATTGATCTTTTTAACTTTTGAGTTGGATTTGGTTGGCATTCTTAACCTAATCAATCAATCAAATTTTTTTGGTTTTTGGTAAAATGATCAATCAATCAATTGAATTACGTTTGGGTCCATATTAAGTTACCCATAAATTGAATCATGAGTTTTCCTTTTGATCTTTTAATGTACTGATTCAGTTTATTTCTACATTGAAGGGATATTATCATGGAGTACTCTAAACATATGATTAGATTGGGGAATACCCTTTTTGAGCTACTTTCAGAGGCTCTGGGGCTCCAACCCAACCACCTAAAAGACATGGACTGTGCGAAGGGTCATTCAATCCTCTGGCATTACTATCCTGCTTGTCCTGAGCCAGACTTAACCTTAGGGCTCACCAAGCATTCAGACCCTGATTTCATCACTGTGCTTCTACAAGATCATATAGCTGGACTCAAAGTTCTTCATCAAAATAAATGGGTGGATGTACAGCCCATGCATGGTGCTCTAGTAATAAATATTGGAGATATCCTTCAGGTATGTTTCCATCCCTGTGGCATTACCTTCCTCAAACGACCTACTTTCAGATGCATATATTTAAAGCCATTTGCACAGGGTTGCATCAAAATTTCACATCTTAGCCTTACCCTATTTATTTTCCGGAACAAGAAGAAGAAGAAGAAATTAAGGTCTCATCATGGATTAAGATTAGGTGCGCTGAAAATTAAGGTCTCATCATGGAATAAGATTAGGTGAAAACTCTGCCTTAGAAGTTATTCCTAGCCTTTGATCTAATAGCCTCAAAGTTTAGCATTTTGTTAACCAACCATTTTTCTAATTATGTTTTCTATCTGGTGGCGAGAAAAGGCAAGATGAGTGTCACATTGGTTTGGTTTTGTTGTACAAGAGATAAGTAAAATATGTGGTAAACAAATCAGGCAAGTTGAGTGTCACATTGGTTTTGGTTTGTTGTACAAGAGATAAGTAAAATATGTGGTAAACAAATCCCAACCACTTTATCAACAACCGAAATATTTTCACATAAAACTCAAGTAAAGTGATTATTTACCACGAGAGACTTCTCATCTCACTTCAAATTAATTTACCTCATGAATACTGTTACCTTTTCTACTTATTTGACATTTACTTTGTGTTATTCTATTGGTCAATTATTCAAACATGCCCCAGGGAATGGCGTGGGGTCAGGGGCGGATCCAGGACTTCTAATCTAGGGGGGCTGCACTTAAGTTACACTAAAAAAATTCTTTCGGCTAAGATAAGACTTTTATTGAAATGTTGTCAAACTTTACAAGAAACATAAATATTTCAGGCTTCATCCAAAGAGAAAATCATGAGGAGTTAGAAAACCCACCAGAAAAAACTCAACAAAAACCCATGTTTCGGTCATCATCCAAAGAGAGAATGATAAGGAGGAGAAAACCCACAAGAAGAGGGGGAGGGGGAGCCATGTTTCAATCATCAAACACATGAAAAAGGGAAAAAAGAAAGAAAAGAAAAACCCATCTTAAAAAACCCAACAAAAAGCATGTTTCAATCATCAATCACGTGAAAAAGGGAAGAAGAATGGAAGATTTGGGAGGCAATGAACCTGAATAGGAGACAAATTTGCAAGTTTCTTGAGACTCCCCAAGTTTCTTACAAATGTTGTTAAAACCATAGCTTTTATTACTGATCAAAGGAAGATGACCAACGGTGTGCTCATTTTAACATATTCAATAAGGAAGCTTGGTATCTGCCAAAATTGAAAATCTAATATTTTTTTTTAGGCTGAAATCTTGGGTGGGCTGCAGCCACTCCCCGCCCCCCCCCCCCCCTCATCCGCCCCTGTGTGGGGTGGGGGCAGTGGTCCCATTTTTCTCCAAGTGGACCCTATGTTATAAATGGTTAAACATGAGACTACTCTTTAAAAGATGGCATTGTACAAGAGAACGACCAACAATGTCTAATCCTTAAGAGAGTGGAAAAATTACCTACTTTGCAAATGATGTTCCCTGATGAACTAATAACAAATGTACTTGAGAAGACAATTTGGAAGTCTTACCATGTTAAATATCAACTAACATGTTTTAATGGTTTTTGTTATCATCTTGTAGCTTATATCTAATGACAAGCTTAAAAGTGTGGAGCATAGAGTGTTAGCCAATCGCATTGGTCCGAGGATATCTGTAGCATGCTTCTTCACCACTCATTTTAGTCCAAATACAAGGCTCTATGGCCCTATCAAGGAGTTGCTATCTGATGAAAATCCACCAATATATAGGGAGGTCACGGTAAAAGACTTTCATATTTACAACAGGTCAAAAGGACTTGATGGCAAATCCGCCCTTAGCCATTATAAGATATGATGTAAGCTAGTTCGACTGCATGAGATGTGGATATTTTAAAGTTTATATGGAAAGATCTATGGACCATAGTGTGAGTTTGATACATTGATATGTACTCTGTTTTGGAATAAACAATAACTAAGAAATCATTTGTAAGTGGTGATCTTTTATAATTATGAGAGAGAGAGAGAGAGAGAGAGAGAGAGATTTGGTTGTAATGTTTTCTTCCACAGAAAAGAAGTCCAATGGGGGTGGATTTGGGTTTCCTCTCTTACACAGAAAAGTCCCACAGAATAGGTATTTTCTGTGGAGACTCACTCTTCACTAGACAACCAAAAATGATAATCCACATAAATAAAACTTCCGCTTAGGTTGAAAACGCCTTATACAAACGTGCACTTAGGGATAAAAAAACTCCTGTTGCTCGTGTGGACTCCACCTACATGCATATACCATCTTAAATAATATTCTTTAGGTGCGTGCCAAGGTCCAAAAGTCTTCTCACCTAAGGAGGCTGAAGTGAGGGCGGTCTTCTTTGCTCTTATGATTACTAAAGCTAAGAGCTTCTCCAAAGTTTTTTGTTTTGTTGGATGCTAAGGAGATTGTGGACGCTCTCAATGGTTGCTATGATTGGGCTATCAACCCAATAATTTTAGATATCAAAGACTTAGTCTCATCTTTTGTCTATGTCAGATTTTCTTTTGTTCCTAGATCTGAGAATGTGGGTGCTCATATGCTTGCTAAACTAAATTACCGTTTGAACCAAAACTTTATTTAAATTGGGTAGGGACTAGGAGGGGATGGGCGAGTGGTTTGCTGTTGTCATTTCTCCCTCTTTTATTGTCGTCTTGGCTTTGGGTTCTTAATGAAATCCTATTTTCCAAAAGAAAAAAAAATGGCATCCTTTAATTTTCCCTTTAGTCTGTAATGAATCCTTAATTTCTGATCCATAGATGCAAAGTGGTAGATATTCCCATTCAGATCTCTGTTTTGGTTTATAGTTAGCTTGCACGCATATATTAAAATACACCATCTATTGGATCTTCACCTTGGTTGTGCTGATATTTCAATCAATATACTCAATGAGCATTTTTCTTCATATTCACATTCTTGATTTTTATCATTTTCAACATCTACCAAGAATTTTCATTATTTATATATCTCACCATCCACAAACAAAGTGAAAAACAGAAGAAAGAAAGAAAGAAAGTAGGGCACCAACCAAATCAACTAACCAAGTCTTTCTTTTTATAATTTCAAATGGAATCTAATCATCAAGAGGACCCCTATCTTTCTTTTCTTTTTTCTGGAAATCCTCAAAGGAGGCTTCTTTGGAATCTTGATTACACCAGCACCATTACCTAACAAGTTTCATGACCATGCTTGCCATCTAATCATGATAGTGTTTAATCTTGAATGGAACCATATAAATGCAACTTTAATTAATAAAGACCTTTCACTTGGTCTAACCACATGGACAGGCCTTTATTGGATGTGTATTAAGTAGTGAATTTTCTCCTACGAGCAACAGGATGCAGGACATCCCATCTTGATCCTCCACAAGGCAGGACCCCCTCCCCGAATTTCACATATGGCCCTGTGAAGATGGCACAAATCTATTTTTCCTGCATCCCATTCTCTGACAGGAGATCTCATCTTTGATGTATAAGCTATGTAGTTTTGACACAATATCGGTTTCACCTAAAAGACCAAAATCTAATTCAAAAATCTGTTCTAATTTCTCTTCATTTTTTTTAAAGCTCTTTTCTTAAAATAAGCATATCATTTAATTTATAACACATCAAGTCTGCTACCTTCAAAATTATATATAAAAATATTCAAGAAAAGCTAATTTTGAACTACAACTTTCAATATCAAAGTCTCATATGCCGGGTCCCGGGTCCAAGTTGGGTTGGAACCTATACAAACTCCAAACCGGACCCGTTTATTAATCAGAACCTAAATTAGATTCCGGACCTATACTCATTTATAAATCGGAACCTAAAATAGTTTATAGACCCGATTTTCTACGGGTCAAAACTTCCAGATAATCGGAGAATTGGTTACTCATTTGCAACCCTACTTAAAAGTAATGGGAGGTTTTTTCTTTTTCTTAATCAGTTGCGGACGTCATCACCAATAACTAAATGGAATAAATGTCACTTGAGAAAATAATTGTGCACTCAAAAGTCACCAAACATGTTCCACTGGTTCTTAATTTCTTCTCCATGTGTGGCTTATATCTAATGACAAGTTCACCAGCATAGAGTAGTCCTAGGACATCCAATGCTATATATCCATAGCTTTTGTTCTCAGCACTCATTACTCGATCCCCATCTTCAAGGAGTTCTTTTCAGATGAAAACCCACCAATACACAGAGATGGCTCCGTAAGGGCCCATTTGGCACTTTACTAATAAAATTAAAGTCAAGTAAAGCCTCCATTTTTCAGACAAGATGTCACATCAAATATACTTTATTCAAAACTCCCTCCATCTTTTTCATACAAAAAGTAAAAAAGCAACTACCTTTATCCACTAAAATACAACAAAACTCCACTTTTCCATACAAAAAATAAAAAAGATTTCATAACAAACAACTAAAAATAAAATACCATCATAACCCACTTATATTTTTTCCTTTCTTCAAAATTAACTTGACTTGACTTGACTATATTAGTAGAGTTACCAAACTAGCCCTAAAGAGATTTTGCTTCGTACTACAGTAGAAAAGGACTTAAAAGGAATCTCTTCCACTGACCATTTTAATATATGATGTAATCTGTGTTTGACTACATATGGAATGCTCATAACATATTGTATGCTTGCCAAAGTAGAGATTGTAATGTGGTATTTGATAAATTATAGTAAGCACTGATCCCTATGCGATTTGATTCGAGTACTGGCCCACTGTTGATTGGGTTGATGTGGCCCATTGAAGGATCTGGCCTCACTACACCGCAAGGCCCACCAAAATGACAAAGTGGGTGATCACCACTCAAAGTAGATGGCTGCTGGGAACCATTGATTGTGTTTGAGTTTGGTTGATTGATTGTGAATTATTTGGTTGATCAGTTCATGACCGGCCATTGATCTTGCACCTGAAACTCAATGCACAATATATATATATATATATGGGAGAATTTCTGTACGGTCACCTACAGTACCACATATCCCTCCCTTGTTACCAAAGTTCAACATTTTACCAAGACGTTCTCCGTACACCCCGTACCGCTGGGCAGAGCACAAGCTGAGTCTTTTTTGCAATATCACAACATATATTGCGATACCGCAAGTTTTTGATTTGCGATATCGTAACTTATGTTGCGATATCGCAAATTTTGTTGCGATATCGCAAGGAGATAGGTTAAAAGTCAACGAATGCATTTTTGTTTATAATTGCTTTCTGTTCCGTTACTTTCGTCGATCTCTGGCTTAGGTTCTCTACTTCTCTGCTCTTTATAAGTGTTGCTTCTGCCACATATTAAGTGATTTCCTGCCGTTTCTTTGTATGTCAACCTTAGGCCATTATCATAAATAGCAATTGAATCTCCAGCCACATCTTTGTCTTAGGTATTTATTCCATGTTTCCCACCTTGTATGTATTTCCCTCTTATTTATTGTATTATTTTTTTCTTCTTTCGCGTCTTTTGAAAAAAAAAAAAGTTAGAATACAAGGAACCCCACTTGTAGAAACATTTGAAATATTTTGTGTAAATATTAATAGTGACCTTAGGTGGGACTTGTGGTGCCTCATTTTTTTATGAACATCCTGTTGTTAATATATTAAAAAATCCCCCCCTTGTTCTCATCATGAATCCAACAACTGGATTTGGCCTGGTCGTCTAGTTGCAAAAAATAATGAGGCATGTCTTGTTCATCCCGTCATACGGTGGGCCCCAGCACAAATTCTGTATAAATGTCCACATATTCTTTTAGCATTTTCCTGTTGTTGTGGTATTACAGACATCATTTTGATCATTATCTTAAACTGCTAATGATTTTTTTAATGTTATATATAAGTAAATGGTTTAGATTGTTTAGTAGTTATCAACAAATGGTGATATTCATTAGATGAACGGTCTTGATTGATTTCACAATTATTTTATTTAAATGGGTGTTTTATGGTGTGTGTATATATATACTTTTGCTAAATGTAGAGAATTAGTTCCAATGAGATGTAAAATAAATTTGCTAAAATATCTAGTGTAGAATTGATAAAGATAATGCATTTATTTAATTTTTTTTTAACGGACAATGCATTGTTATTTGTTTGTTAATGTTATAGAAATATGTAGCTTCATGATATCCTAAATGTCAATGCTTAGATTTTAACTCTTTTAATTTTCCATGTATGCATATAGTATTTTTTTATTTTACATATAACAACCGTCAAATCTTAGTAATTCCAAACATTAATCATCTTATTTACTAAAGAAATACTTATTCCGATATTTATTTTCACATGTCAAATCCTCATGGATTATATGGATGTTTGTGAGTAACTTAAAAAATATTCAAAAGTAAATCTTATTATTCGAAATTTGTGTTCTACTTTGTAGGATGGATAATACTGAGATATATATAATATGTCATTATAATGGTATATTAGACGTAAGCAATCCACTGCCAGTCTACAATGGTGGTGAGCAGAAGGTAATATAGGTTGATGTCAATATAACTTTCAATTAACTACTCGGAAAGATAAACGAAGAAACTGGTTGGGAGCTTCATGATGAGTATATAAATATGCAATATAAGTATCATAATGACCGAAGCTTCACGTTTATAACCATAAGAAGTGATGATGATCTCCATCGGATGTTTAGATTATTCCAAAATGGAAGTCAAGCTATATTTATGTATTTGCATACAAATAGTGAAGCAAGTGCAAGTCGACAACCATCACATCAAGGTCTACATACGCTCGGCCTAACAGTCGCGAGGGAATAGACCGTCATTTAATTTGAACAGGTGCCACCACAACCCATCATAACAAATGTAGTAACTAATGATCTGTTTAATATCTTGTTTTAGTTATGTTACTGATTGTTTTATGACATGGTGATTCACGCAGGGGGAATTCGATGACATATACAAATACCACAAACTTTTCCAACGGTGAAAAGGATACAGGTGACCCTTCAAAAAGAGAGGATGTTTACAGGTTTTGGTTCGCTATACATCTGATTTGATTATATTATGTAATTTATATATGATTGACTATTTGCCATGCAGGTGCGACGTCTCATCTTATCCTGTTCGAAGCCAGTTTGACCTGAACACGCCTGTTGTACCTCATGATAACCCATTTGTAGATGCCATGCTTGAAGATTTAATAGCTCCCATTAATCTTGCAGAAGATGAAAATGAAAAATTCTCTAATAGAAGGGATGAAGTTGTCATGGATTGGATAGAAATGGAAACAGTATCCAAAATTCCTTGTTTCGATGGAGGGTGCAATGTAGTGGAGGAGGGGGGTAAAAAGGATGAAGATGATTTTGATATTGATGTTGACCCTAGAGAATATATATTGCAAAATGGCATAGGACCAGGAAGAACATCGCATGCACAAGAAGGATTCGATCATGCATCAAATGTTGTGAGTGTAGAAGATGTTATTGATACTTTATTTCTTGATGATGACCATATTGGTGTGGATCACCATAAGGCATCTTTTCGTGAAATGTGGAATGGAAGACGGTTTCAGACTTGTGAATCATTTAGGAATGCATTGAGAAAATTTACAATGTACAATAATTTTGAGCTTCATTGGGTGAAAAGGTCTATGACAGAATTAAGTGGAAGGTGTGGTGATCATCAATGTCCTTGGCGCATCCATGGATCTATCCTGCAGTCCGGCCCTGAGTTTATTGTGCGAACTTATTCAGAAAAACATATTCGAAGCCAATGATGGGACTCGACATTCTCAGGCCACATCGGCGTTGATTGCCGATTGGATAAAAGAACGGTTGCGTATCCATCCAAGTTACACTCCAAAAGAAATTGCGACAGACTTTCAATTAGAGTTTGGCATCCATATCAGCTACAGGAAAGCCTGGCTAGCAAAAGAGAGAGCATTGATTCACATACGTGGTTCTTATGAAGATTCATACAGAATCCTGCCTAGTTATTGTATTCAACTAGAAAGGACAAATCCAGACAGCATGTCTCATCTGATCAGGGAAGATGATGATTCATTCCAGAGGTTATTTTGGGCTTTTGGCTCAAGTATCCGCTCTGTCAAGAGTTCATTACGCCCATTAATAGCTGTTGATGGTGCCCACTTTCGTGGAAAATACCCTAGAGTTTTGTTTGTTACTGTGAAATATGATGGAGACCGTAAGTTATTTCCAATCGCCTTTGCCATAGCCGAGATAGAGGATAAAGATACCTGGGAATGGTTCCTTGCAGAGTTGGATGTTGACCCGCGCTCGTCTCGAATCAATGGTGGTTTCCATGTAGGAGGAACAGTTTGCCTCAATCCAAACTGTTTCATGACTCTACATGCATTGTGATTTTCGAAGACCCCAAAAAAGATGAGCACGGTCTGTGACAGAAAGAGGGCCCTTTCTTCATCTCCAACATGTTTAAGTAGAAGATCACCATATTGAATGTAGGGCTGCCATACAAACTAGGATGTTCAATGAAATAACATAATTAGTATGTATGAGGAAAGTCAATGAATATCACATGTATGTATAAGTGTTTCAAGGTCAGAGTAACTCACATTATCTTTGTCCGCTTGCTTATCAAGTTGTTTGCGGACAGAAAATATATTTGAAAGCAAATTAAAACCTTTCAACCTTTCATGCCACATTAGACATAAAGGGAAAGCGAACTCGATCCGATCCCAACTCCGCTTTATCGGTCGTCCTATCTTCATTCGAGAAAAGGCCCAAATCTGCACCACATGTAAAACCATTATGTATCGATAAAAGATAAACATAATAAAACATGAAGATCATCTGATCATAAAGTAAAATTATTACATGTAATAATTGAAGTGGGTCCGTAAGTGTTCTGATCCCATCTTTCAATCTTGTTGCTCTACCTAGAGTCCTATACAAATTTGCCAGACAGGCTGTCCCCCACGCATATCTTTCAAAGGTCCTAAACAACTCAAGGAGGTATCCGTTCCCCCTCGACCTGGAAGTATTGCTCCAAATTTGTTGGGCAAGTAAGAAAAATAGGTATGCACGGATATAACGTTGTACAATCTCTTTAGATGCCCCCTCTGGACATCTGCCAAAATGGAGACGAAACCAGGTGTACTTTATTTGTGCACCCATGTAGTCCAAAACTTGGTTGGGAACTATCCCTAATAATTCAAAACATAATGCTCTCATCTCTGCTACCCTGGCAATTGTATGACCCGTAACTAGCCTTCCATCGATGGGAAGGCCATAAATATAAGCAACATCCTCCAATGTTATTGTCGCCTCGCCGAAGTTAAAATAGAAAGTATTAGTCTTGGGTCTCCATCTCTCCACCAGCGCCCATATAATGCCATGGTGAATTTTCATTTCACCAATTGAGGCCAGATTGTGTAGGCCAACCATACGGACAATTTCTTCTTGATTTTCATTTAATTCCCAGAATTCATTTAAAGGGTCAGCTGAGATGCACTTCAGTGGGCCAAGCTCCTGCAATTAACAAATACATAACATCATAACAAGAGACTCGCGAGGAACCATCTGAAAATAATAGAATTATATTAAAGTTTAGAAATGAATTGACTCTACCTGCCCTTCCCATATCACTTTTGATATATGATTATCTTGATCAGTAAGGATATATTTATCCAAAGGACCGGGATCCATCTTTCAACTATCCAGTCACAACAAGAATAAAAGTTAAAAATACAAAATATGACATGATTAACGATTAGATATTGATGCATAGGAATAAAAAAGGAAATGAAATGCTTTAATGTAAAACAAGTCAAACATGAGACCTAGGTCATATAAGCCACACGACCCACTTGCAAGTTTTAATACAAGTCAAACTTTTGCCCCTAATTCTCTTTATAAAAATAACCACTAACAATCCTAATACATTAAAAAAAGACTTACTAAAGAAAGTTATAATCTAACATTGATTTCAGCATGTGCTGCATATATTTTATTTTCTGTATAAATTACTCATGTAAATGCATTACAATAACATGGATTACTTGTATTAGGCCCTGCTTTCTGATGGTATTGAACAGAAAACCACATGGCCCACCCTATGACCACTGATATCTTTCTAAAAAGATAAATGGTTAAGATTAGTGGTTAAGTGATCTTATAAAGCTCATCCTTCATGAGCACATTTATTGCATGTGCTATATGGTCCTTGATGTTCCATGAAACCTGCAGAATTGATGGTAATAATAATAAGAAAGAGTGTATTTGTATCCTCTTTTCTTAATGATTTGTAGGCATATGTATGGGAGTAGTCTTATTCTATTAGAAAATTGCTACTTCTCAACAAAATGCTGTAATTATAAATTAAATGCCTTAAACCTTGGTTAACCCACAATTGTTTTTAAATTTGAAACATCCACAAATGTTCACCATCCATTTGATGTCTGCCAATTGGACCATTATCATCATCCATTTAGAATCACTTTAGTTCTTTCTAATAAAAAAGGATCCATGACCTCAATGGATGGTTTGGATTAACATTCAGGAATACAATATGTGCACAATGGCAGTTCGGATAACATATGAACTAAATCAAGCACAGTATTCAAAGCTTATGCATCATTTTCAAGATTAGGTGACAGATTAAAAAAAATATTTAAGGAGATTAATGTTAACAAAACAACAACACAACAAACAAAAGAGGCCCTGCTCAAATTGTGGTGATTTGTTGTTTTCCTTGTTACAAGCTGATGGGAAAATGTGATTGGTTTTAGTGTGGAAGAGGCATTGTGGATTGGGTGAAACTTCTCTTACAACAGGCCTCCCCCCCTTTTTATATTTTTTTTATTGATTTATTTATCAAAGTAGTTTTTGACTCAATCAAAGATGTCAACATCCATTGTTATAGAATAGGGTTTGAGGTGTTTGGTCCCTTTCACCACTAAAAGAAAAACACATAAACCAAACAACATACTATGCAGATTGAAATAATAGAAATTTATGTCAGCACAAACTCTTCCTCTTAAAGAACATTTTGCAAAACGTTCAAACATAGCAAGTTGCCCAAGTGGCATATTCACCTTTTTCTTTTCAGGAGTGATCATATTCAACCTATATACCAGGACACTCTGCTTTTTAGTTCCTCATTTTAGCATTGTTTTGAGCATTGTGTTAGTGCCTCATATACTCTGTGCTGTCCCATTCAATAAGTTGCCTTGTTTTTGAAGTTTCTGTTGTCTAATAGAAAGCAATAGGGTTAACGTCAAATAGGTAGGTCCCATATAAAAACTTGTGGAAACAAATTGAGCCTATTTCTTCCAAGAGATGCCAACTTACCTTACCCGCATTGTAGGAAATTGGCATAAGAAATTAAGACGATAATAAGAAAAAAAAGCTCCAGAAAATGAGCCTTTCTAAGGTCACGTTGTCAACTAAGTTCTCGGGGAAGGATTTTCGTTTTCATAAAGTCGTGAAAATTCATGTTTAACAATTGTAAGTCTATGTGGTTTTTGGCCATATGAGATCCTCATTTTTTAGGATTTTCATATCCGACCCTTCCTCTGTAGGATGTAGAAATTCTGGGCTGTAAAGGGGAAGTTATAAAATTCATAAATACACAGATTCCTTACCTATAACCAAATGTAACCTGAGGAATCCTCAACTTTAGAAACCCTGAGTGAGGGAATTCCTATTCTAAGGGCAGCGAGGAGTCCTCAAATCTCTATGTGATCTTAAGGAAAATTATTGGATGAATCTCTTTCTCTCTCTCTCCGTGGCAACTAACATGGTGTACACACATGCCAACCTAGGCTGTCCATCAGAGTACAGATGGTCATGATACCCAAGTCCATGTTGTAGACGAAGTGGTCATTATGGTGGATGAGCTACTGATATTCACCTAGAGACCATATAAAATCTGGTAGCTTCATTATACACACTGATTCAAAATTAAAAGTTCTTTGTAAGAGACTACATGCAAGGGAAGAATACAAATGTACAATATCTTGAAGTCATTATATACCACAAAAGAAGGTCAATAGAGGGCATTGTTAGAACTATTAAAGAAATTTATGTGATCTTTGATATTGAAATATTATGTGTTGGCATTTTTTATTATTGTGTTTCAATTTTGTTTTCAACTTTTTTTTTTTTAGATTAGATAATTTTTCTCTACACCAAGAAATGTCAGATATAGGTATTTTATGCTATTGGATATGTATTTCCTTGATTAAACTTTGGAAAAATAATGCTTTAACTACTTTTATGCAAAGCACAGTTATGAAACTTCTTTCCCTTTGTAAATACCTACATTTCTCACTTCCTAATTCTGTAAAGGAAAATGATGCAACATGGGCTATCTCACATATTCATTTCTTGCATTCTTTCTCCTTTTGCAACTATTTAATGCCAATCAAATGGAGACACTACATACACCTTTCATTCTTTTTAATTTGGATATTGTGTGTGAAGGTTGAAGCTATCATTGGCAGAAGTGATGGAGCCATTATGAATTTTGAGAAGGTAAGTTAAGATGTACTAGTATAGCTAGAGGGGCAGTAATTCTTCCATTCTATCTATTTTGTGTTTGATCATTGATGTTTAAGATGCATGTGGTATAGGCTCGTTCCATTGATCCATACATTATTACTTACATGGATGAGTATGCAATGCTTCTAAAGACAAAGTCTAATCACTCGAAGCTAAACAGGTTGGTACATGATTTGCTGAATATTGACCATGCAAGGGCTGAAATCTTGGTGACTTTATCTGTATTATGGGAAAAGAAAGATGAACGCCGAGCTTTGGTTTTTGTTGAGAAGGTTTGTGTTGTCAATGTAAAAGTAATACATACCTTTGAGGAATTATATGATCCTTAATCGGGGATATGCTAGTAGCACCATCCAACTTTGTGTTTGTAATTGTGGGGCCTGACAGAGTGGTGATCCAGTCTATTCTGTTGCCATACTGCAGTAAATGGTCCAAATATCCTCCAAACTAACCCTGACTGGGAGATCCTATCATCCTACACGTATGCTTGACCTTTTCCTTGCATTATCTAACAACTTTAATCATTTTTCTTACTCACCATTTACAGACTGTGATCTAGTGGTTAGGACTTCCTATCACAGAGTTTTTTGGGGGCACATTCTATCTATGGTGAGACCATCTATGGATGGCAACAGATTGAGTTGGGTACAGTAAGGTGCAAATCTGGACCAACCCAATGAACACCCAGTTCGTCTCATGTTGGGTTTAAGATATGCGTCCTAAATCTGCCCCATGACTACCACAGATATAGGTCAGGTTTGGCATGGGTTCTTCTATATCCCCTTTTGACGCAGGATAGATACTTAAACATGAACAAGATCTTTTTAATATAATTCTATAAATGATTTTCATGAATAAATAGGTCAGGGTGGCTTAAAACTGAACCCACCTCATAACCAATTCTAGTTGGAATTTATAAATCAGCACTGAACAAGAAACTGTGAAAGTGTCTACCAGACTTGGCCCGATAAAGGTGGGATGGGGCAGGTTACCTGTCAAACACTATGCATTGCCTTACCTAAGATCAGTATCTGGATCACTAAACCCCAATTCATGCACGTACAAATTCAGGGCTTGTTTGATAATAAGTAAATTCTTGTGTGATCATTTAAATCCTCTCTTCCTTTCTTTTTCAGAATGTCTCACGAGATAGGTTATTGTCCCTAGCAGAGCATCCGAATCGATGATTGTGTTTTGTATCTCATAGAATGGTGGATCTTCTGAAATAATTTCAGGGTTACCTGTTCTTATCACAAAACCGGCCAGAAGCAGCTGTGGCAGCCTTCATTAAAAAAAAAAACACAACTAGAAAAATTTAACCAGCATTAAAAAAAAACTTTCCAGAAAAATCAAAACTTTCCATTAAAAAACAAGAGCACAACGACTTGCAAGAGAGGGGCAATCAAACCACAACGCCCTACAAACACCAAGACCTACAACTCCAAGACTCATTGCAAAACAAGAAAGATCAAACAACAACGAATCAAAACCAAATCAAAGACTGCATTTGAAGGAATCAAACGCACCTGATTGATTAAGATCGACTTGATCTATTCACTCAGATGAAAGAAAACCCAAAATATAGCCGCTGGGGAGATGAGGATGGAGACGATGAAGCTTCGTCGCCGTCGAATGGACGTTGGGACCTTGCGTATTTGCAAATAGGCTGGCGAGGGAGGAGGATGGTGAAATTCGGCTGGGGAGAGAGTTACAGTTGGTGAAAATTAGGGATAGTCGAACAGGGAGGGATAAACGGATGAAAATGGGCTTTTTTTTGTTGTGATATTGCAACAAAATTTGCGATATCGCAAATAAAATACGTGCAATATAGCAACATAAGTTGCGATATCGCAAATCAAAAACTTACGGTATTGCAATATATGTTGTGATATAGCAAAAAAGACTCAGCTTGTGCTCTGTCCAGCGGTACGGGCGGTACGGATAACGTCTTGGTAAAATGTTGAACTTTGGTAATAGGGGAGGGATATGAGGTACTGTAGGTGACCGTACAGAAATTCTCCCTATATATTTTCAGTGTGTGGTGGCAGAAGAATGAAGAATTATGGTCTGGTAGCAATTATTAGGGGTGTTGATAGGCTGGTCTGGACCAGGTGATCATGGCTTCTCCAAGCTCTTTCCCAGTTGCAAAATATATATGGCCCTTTATAGCCAAATATGGTCGGGCTGGTCCTTTAAACATTATAATATATTAAGCCGGAAGGTTATGGATCTAATTCTGACAGGAAGTTATTTTCGGTTTCTACAACTGCGAAGATATATAACACCTCACCATACCTGTGATTATCATGGGTTTTTGTGCTAGTAGAGACTTATGCCTAGCCCATTTAACTACTAGGCCAAAAACCGCTCCCCAGCTCGGTCCACGGCCTAAAGGCACAGCCAGATGTAGATTATGTGAGCTGGGCTCTGGATGAGGCTACTTAAGCCCGGACCATTAGTACCTCTAGCCCACAATGATGGATCATGTAATTGGGCCACGGGATCTTCAAAAAATAGAACTGACAGTTACGTATTAGTCACGTTCAAATTTCAAAGAAGTGATAATATATTTTATTGAGGCTATAGCTTTCAATTGAAAATATAGATTGCAATCTTTCAAAATGATCAGGACATATATTTGTTCAATTCTAAGTTAAAAACAAAACTGGGGTAGAAAACATGCAAACTAGATGTGGATGGTTTGGACGGAGTATACAAAACTAGTTTGGGGCATGACTTGAATGGGTTTTTTTTTTATATTTAACAATCATGATTCATATTCAAATTCAGACCCAAGACGATTATATGTACATACTAAAAATGCATAAAACTTTTGAAGCCCTGCATAACTTGAATAATATTGATATTTGAAAATCAACTTGACTCAATCATTTATAATTTAATAGCCCAGATTTTATATTTAAAAATTTTATTTTGAAGGCCTACAGTTCTTATTTCGGATTTGGAAACATATCTGTTTCTTTTCCGTTGCTGTTTAATCTGGATACAATTCATAATTTACGTGTCCAATCTGAAACTAGATCATCTAAATCCAGATCGAAGGCCAAGATTTGGGTTCAAGTCCATTATGTTCCGCCCTACATTTAACCCATTTGTATCCATCATCATAAATGAATGGTTTAATGGAGTTGGTATTTTGCACACACATGAATTTTCTTGAAACCATTTAGTCTCTCAACTTCACTATGATTGCCATGGTTTGGCCCAACGAGGGTTCATTGTAGTGTAAGCCGGTCGTTCGCGCGCGCGTGTGTATATATATATATATATATATATGCAACTGGAAATATTAAGGTGGAGAACTAGCTTTCGTGCTCCATAAAAAATTATTCATTGGGCCCACCTAGCAGCCTATCCAACCCGTGCACAAATAAGGACCTGGCAGCCTATCCAAACCGGGCAGCCCGAATAGGGACCCTTGAAAGTCACTCGAGGATGGCATTGATGTTTCCAAAATAGTTTTAATACAAAGAGTCTAAAAGTTGTTGGCTCTTTATTGGAAACTTTATCAATTCATTTCATATAGAAGTAATGACAATAATAATGACAAGAAAGGACGTATAGCCTAATCCAAATAAAACAAAAGGAGCAATATGATTCACATGAAGACAAGTGTCCCCGTTTTGGGTGGTCGACCCTAAATAAATCGGGAGAGCCCGTCCATAACGTCGGTGGTCATAAACCGATCGAATTAAAAACAAATCAGGATAACATGTTCACATTCAAAGCGGATTATAAGTGATCCGGTCACATCGGTGATCAACCGTCCATATATCGATCTGCAGTCGTCCATAAATGACCCACATAAACATAAATATATAAGCATAATAGACCTGAATAATAAAGCTCCGACACAAGAGTCCTAAGTCAAAATAAAGTGACGGTCATTCCATATCCCATATCATAATCAAATCGTCATACAAAATTTGCCGAGTCACTTTATAGTCCATAATACACAATAGGGTATGCATCTAAAGGAGTACATATCCTAAATCAACATATATATGCATGCGAAGGTTAAGACGTAGATACGAATCGATCATAAGGTCAAACATAAGGTCTCGTACCCTACAACCATAGAACTCTCTAATAAATATAAGATCAACGCATCCCTTTTCCATCAATAGTGCATAGACCCAATTTAGGGTTTTCCAATAGTGATGGGTTGAACTTGAATCCATTAGGATTTTCCCGAGGTCATACAAAGTACTAAACCCCATGTTAGTAATATACCGTTGCCCGGACGGTATTTACTCGGTCCAAAGATTCAATTAATAAAAGTATAATTTTAACACATTAAAAACTAAGATGTGATTTAATATTAATTTGCAAATAAAAATAATCCTGGTCTATAATTTTAGAAAACTCAAGGACCCACCTAAGATATCTCCCAAATCAATTCTTTATAAAAATACGCTAAGGGGTATAATTTGAATTCATTACAACTAATAGTCCTCTTTTTAAACTCAATAACTAATCGCCAAAGTCCTAAAAGTCAATAGGCATGTCCTATAACAACAGTTGTACAGGACTCATCCATTCTTCCTTCTTTTTTTATTTTATATTCTAATGGCTACAGGTATTTTATATTCTAATGGCTACAGGACTCATCTATTCTTCCTTCTTTTTTATTTCATATTCTAATGGCAAGTTAAAAGTCAATAGGCATGTGTAAAACACTTCTCCCTTGTATCACACGTCAAGGCAACTGTTTTATCTTTTTGGTAAAGTAACTTACTTGTCTTTGCTTTCTTCCACTATTTGAAGTCAAACAACATCACATGATCATTCACTACACTGCTCCTCCTCTTCTCATCTCACAAAACCTACCTTTCCCTCTCTCTCTCTGCAAATACATACAAGAGTAGGAAATGGCCGTCACCGATGAAGAAGCTCTTCCAGCCGAAACATCTTCGAATTACAACCGGATGAAGGAGCTGAAGGCGTTTGATGAGTCGAAAGCCGGAGTTAAAGGCCTCGTAGATGCCGGCGTGGAGAAGATCCCACGCTTTTTCATTCAATCACCCGATGAAGAACACTTGGAGGAGTCAGATTCCGATCCGACCCACCTCCAGATTCCGGCCATAGACCTCACCGACGTCGAAAACAGCAGAATTCGACGTGGGGAGATCGTGGAAGCGGTAAAGGAGGCATCGGAGACATGGGGTTTCTTCCAGGTGGTGAACCATGGGGTCCCAACAAGTGTTTTGGAGGAGATGATTGAAGGAACGAAGAGATTCAATGAGGAAGATGACGAAGTGAAGAAGGAATACTACACGAGAGACGATGGGAAGAAGGTGCTCATCTCATCCAATTTTGATCTGTATAAGTCTCCAGCTGCGAATTGGAGGGACACCTTGCTCTGTGTCATGGCTCCTGATCCTCCGAGCCCTCATGAGTTGCCCCTTGCATGCAGGTATCTCTTTCTTCTCTTGACAAATCATTAGGATCATCATGTTTTATCACTTTCGTTTGATCCAAACCATTCATGTTGCAAGTTGTCCGGTAGGCAACAACTGCTTTCCCAAATAGTTGTTTGATTGATTGATGTGGTGTGTGGGAAGCAAGATTAATTTGGGTTGGTTTCACCTTCACATGTGTGTATAAACCTTTGTTAGAGCTCTAATTGGCTCTGCATATGGAGTGCTTTAGATGAATGCACATGCACTGATTGATAGGAATGATAATTCTTGATCCAACCCCAACTTCAGCCCAACTTATAGTACTTCTAAATTTGGTTAGCCCTTTTTTATTTTTAAGTTCATGGTTGGCTGGAGAGTTCCTAAGGTTGGTGAGAAATGGGATAGTTCGGATTGCGTACTCCATGCTTGTCATTTGACTTGTGAATCCAGACCAAAACCAAAATTCCTTAATTGCAATATAACTTGCCAACCCAACCAAAATGTTTTAGTTGATAGTTTAGATTGAGCTTTTTAACTTTCGAGTTGGGTTTGGTCGGCATTCTTAACCTGATCAATCAATCAAATTTTTTTGGTTTTTGGTAAAATGATCAATCAATCAATTGAATTAGGTTTGGGTCCATATTAAGTTACCCATAAATTGAATCATGAGTTTTCCTTCTGATCTTTTAATGTACTGATTCAATTTATTTCTACATTGAAGGGATATTATCGTGGAGTACTCTAAACATATGATTAGATTGGGGAATACCCTTTTTGAGCTACTTTCAGAGGCTCTGGGGCTCCAACCCAACCACCTAAAAGACATGGACTGTGCAAAGGGTCATTCAATCCTTGGGCATTACTATCCTGCTTGTCCTGAGCCAGACTTAACCTTAGGGCTCCCCAAGCATTCAGACCCTGATTTCCTCACTGTGCTTCTACAAGATCATATAGGTGGACTCCAAGTTCTTCATCAAAATATATGGGTGGATGTACAGCCCATGCATGGTGCTCTAGTAATAAATATTGGAGATATCCTCCAGGTATGTTTCCATCGCTGTGGCATTAGCTACCTCACACGACCTACTTTCATATGCATATATTTAAAGCCATTTGCACAGGGTTGCATCAAAATTTCACATCTTAGCCTTAACCTATTTATTTTCCAAAAGAAGAAAAGATTAAGGTCGCATCATGGATTAAGATTAGGTGCACTGAAAATTAAGGTCTCATCAAGGAATTAGATTAGGAGAAAACTCTGCCCTAGGAGTTATTCCTAACCTTTGATCTAGGAGAAGACAATTTGGAAGTCTTACCATGTTAAATATCGACTAACATGTTTCAATGGTTTTTGTTATTGTTACACCCCAACCCAATTTAATCTTCATTAATGCTAATTAATGGGGATTTAGTTTAATTAATCGTGTTTAGTTGTAAATCATCAATTTAGTCTCGTAGACCGAGTCAACTCGAGTCTTGAGTTTTGATTAGTTGAGAAGAGTTGAATTGACTCACTTGGATTGAGTCAAAGGACTTTTTCGTAATTATAGATTTTCTCGTTTTTCATCGTTTTCACGTCATTGTGGCATCATCGGGTGTATTTCGTTAAGCTCGTCAATTTTTGTATTCGACTTTACTTCATTTGACCGCTCGCTGAAGAAATGGACCCTCAATTGACTCAAACTGGAAATATAACCAACTAATGGGCTTTCCTGCAAATTGCCCATCCTTATCACTTAACTCAACTTCATTCCCTTCATTCTTCATGTTGGTTGTGGAGAGAAAGCTTCTTCTCCCTTTTCCTTTCAAATTCCTTTTCTTCTTCAATCACTCTAGCAATTGTGCAAGTGAAAGCAAGTGTGGAGATCATCTTCCTCTTCATCTCCTTCTTCTTGTTCATCTCCACCTCTTGTTTTGAGAAACTAATTCTTCCCCAACTTCAAATTCGGAATTATCACAAGAGGTAGGCTTCAAACTCTTTTGTTTGGATTTTTGGAATTGTATTAGAGTCAAGAGACCCTTGTGATAGACATGCATTCATATTCATGAGTTTTCATGGATATTGTGTTTAGGGTTTGAATATATATTGGGGATTTTAAAGCTTGGAACACCAAGAAAGTAGAAGAGGTTGAAAAGCTTAAAATAGAGGCAAGTATATGCATAATAGGAGTTTCATTCTTGTTAATTTCATTTACTCCATTATATATTCATTCAATGCTCTTAGCTTTCAATAAAGGAATGATTTTAATAATGGAATTGATTTGAAGAATTATTGGTGGTTATATGATGAATGGGAGCATGAAGGCTCCATTCTTATGCAGGTTTAGTAGTGGGAGTAAAGATGTAAAAGAAAGAGAAATGAGAAATGGAAGGGAAAAGAAATCCGGAACAAGAGTTCTGGACAGTTCGCTCGAGCGAACTGGACACTTCGCTCGAGCGAACCAACCGTTCGAGCGAACGAATAAAGTGCGCTCGAACCTTCAACCTTCTGGAAAGGGGTCCGCTCGAGCAAACTTGGGTCCGCTCGAGCGAACCTACTGCCATGCACTAGACCTCTTTTGACCCCAATCTTTGGGTGAATTATCATCCCGAACTTATTTTAACCCACCTTAAATGTTCCAAATGGATACTTAAGGTGCCTACCCTTATTCCCTTAGGAAATCAAGAATTTGAGAGACTTTATGGCCTTAAAATGGAACCGTTAACCTTATTAATTGGCCTAAGGGGTGTTTATGAGTCTAACATTATGCCATGAGGGTTAGTTTAGGAACTTAATGTATTTCTCATAAACGGTGACACCTGGAAATGTAGTAATACATTGGGTTGCTAAACTTATCTTGTATTGGATGGTGAGAGACTAAAAGAAGTAGTTAGAAATGGTTAGTAAGATTCATTGACTCCTTGACTTATTGCATTGCATATTGGAATATATTTTCATTTGACAGTTCAATCATGATAAGTAAATAAGTTATTTCATTTTCCAGATCCTTTGAGGGTCAATAGCTTTATTTCCTTTATTTCCTCCACCATTTGTTATATATGACATATCGGTTCCGAAACCATGAGAAAGGTGGATTGAGTGAGTATATGATGAGTTACGAATTGAATTGATTTGTTTAGAAATGATGTGGAATACAAACTCACTCGAGTCCACTTATTATTCGATCTGTTTGATTCGATTGAGTCGGCACTACCTAGCTTCGACCCTGTGACGCCCGACGGGGCCAGCACTTGGGTTCGTATTTGAGAGACTACTGCAGTATGTCGCCTGGAGTACCGGAACTCCAGAACCGGGTAGCCAGTTAGCCTTTGGCCGGGCCGCTGGTGACATCCCAACAAGATTACGCTCTCTTTGAGAGGATGAGCTTTAAGTAGTAGCCACATTTGTATGGTTTCTTATTTATTGATTCCTCAGCATATTTAATTCAGGCACAATTTGCATAGTGATACTATCATTGCTTTTCACTAATTTACTCGTATTAAATTCAAAGTTGCAACATGTTGTGATTTCTTATTGTGCTTATACTTGCTAAAAAAAATCGTCGTGTTGAGATACTACATTTGGTGTCACAGACGCAGATACAGCTCCCGGCCCTGAAGAGGCCCAGGAGAGAGAGGAGGGTAACCAGGAGGTACCAGCAGGAATAGATGAGTGGCCAGAACCAGGGCCAGCCTAGATTGAATCTCCTCGGAGTGCGGACTACATTAGTAAATGCCAGAGTTCGTGTGACTATCCTTTCATATGGTCATACGAAATTCTTTTGAATATAATTTTGGTAGTGAATGTATAGGTTCTTTCAATGGTTGTACAGGGATTATTTCATTGATCCCTCTTTTGTAAAACTTAATGTATATATTTGTTTACTTCCTTGTATCAAACTTAAATGTTTAAATTGACCTTGATGGGATTTGATACCTTATCTAAATGAATTACGACTTCCGCTATTTGAAATGTTATGTGTTCTCACATGTGTATTAGTCGATCTTCTCTCCTTCGTATGTTGTATTTGACTCGAGACAGGTACAATATACGGGAGTACGTGTGACACACCTCGGGGATTACCCTAGGCCAGGGTGATTTCGGGACCGGGATGTGACAGTTATTATCTTGTAGCTTATATCTAATGACAAGCTTAAAAGTGTGGAGCATAGAGTGTTAGCCAATCGCATTGGTCCGAGGATATCTGTAGCATGCTTCTTCACCACTCATTTTAGTCCAAATACAAGGCTCTATGGCCCTATCAAGGAGCTGCTATCTGATGAAAATCCACCAATATATAGGGAGGTCACGGTAAAAGACTTTCATATTTACTACAGATCAAAAGGACATGATGGCAAATCCGCCCTTAGCCATTATAAGATATGATGTAACCTAGTTCAACTACATGAGATGTGGATATTTCAAAGTTTATATATATGGTGAGATCTATGTACCATAGTGTGATGTTTGATACATTGATATGTACTCTGTTTTGGAATAAACAATAACTAAGAAATCATTTGAAGTGATGGTCTTTTATAATTATACATGGGTATGAGAAAGAGAGGGGTTTTCTATTAAGATTTTTGGTTTACCCCTTCAATTATTAAGGGGTCCTCTTTTGGAGACTTAGGGCTTGTTTGTGTAATGTTCTCTTCCACAGAAAAGAAGTCTGGCGGGGGGGTGTTTGAGATCTGGGTTTCCTCTCTTACGCAGAAAAGTCCCACTCTCTTTCGTTGAAAAGTCCCACAAAATAGGTATTTTCTGTGGAGACTCACTCTTTGGTAAGGGCCTTTTTTTTTTTGGAAGAATTGTGAGAATTTTTGTCGAAACAAAAGGTATAGACATGTCAAAAATTCAAGCTCAATTTCTTATTAGAAATGCCTTTAACCAAACAGGTCCTAAACAACCAAAAATGAAATCCACATAAGCAAAACTTCTACTTACGCGGAAAACGCCTTATATAAACGTGCACTCACGGATAAAAAATAAATAAATTCTGCACCGTTGCTTGTGTGAACTCCACCTCCATGTATATACCATCTTAAATGGTATCCTTTAACTTTCTCTTTAATCTGGAATGATCCTTTATTTGTGATCCATGGATGCAAAGTGGTTGATATTTTATGTGAAATCTCTGTTTTGGTTTATAGTAGCTTGCACGCATATATTAAAATACACCATCAATTGGATCTTGACCTTTGTTATGCTAATATTTCAATCAAGTCACTCGGGGCATGTTTGTGTAGCCTATTTCCGTAGAAAATGTTATAGTTTTCTACGGAAAACTTCTTTTTCATGTGTTTGGTGCGGCAGTTTTCCGCGGAAATGCTTTTTCGCTACGTCAGCTTTTTCCTTCCTAGGCATGGAAATAGACTTCCTGTGGGGGGGTATGGGAAGTCCATTTCCACAGAAAACTGACCCACCAATTTCCCCTCTCTCACCCTCACTCCACCCGACCGCCCTCTTTCTTCCTCTTCCCCTCCCAATCCCACCCATCGTACACACATACAAACCCACCCACCCAGTAGTTTTCACAATGTCCAATTTCCACGGAAATTACATGTACACAAACGTGACCTCAATGAACATCTATGAAGAAATTTCATTCTGGATTTATATGTCGCAGTATCCACAAACAAAGTGAAAAAAGAAGAAAGAAAGAAAGAAGGGCACCAACCAAATCAACTAACCAAGTCTTTCTTTTTATAATTTCAAACGGAATCTAATCATCAAGAAGACCCCCCTCTTTCTTTTCTTGTTTCAGGAAATCCTCAAAAGAGGCTTGTTTGGAATCTTGATTCCATCAGCACCATTATTACCTAACAAGTTTGATGACCATGCTTGCCATCTAACCATGACAGTGTTTATTTAATCTTGGATGGAACCATATAAATACAACTTTAATTAGTAAAGACCTTTCATTTGGTCTAACCGCATGGACAGGCCTTTATTGGATGTGTATTAAGTAGTGAATTTTCTCCTATGAGCAACAGGATGCAGGACATCCCATCTTGATCCTCCACAAGGCAGGAACCCCTCCCCGAATTTCACATATGGCCCTGTGAAGATGGCACATATCTGTTTTTCCTGCATCCCATTCTCTGACAGGAGATCTCATCTTTGATGTATAAGCTATGTAGTATTGACACAGTATCGGTTCCACCTAAAAGACTAAAATCTAATTCAAAAATCCGTTCTAATTTCTCTTCATTTTTTTAAAGTTCTTTTCCTGAAATAAGCATGTCATTCAATTTATAATAACACATCAAGTCTACTACAGTCAAGATTATACAAAAAAATATTCAAGAAAAGCTGATTTTGAGCTACAACTTGCAATATCAAAAGCTCATATGCCGGGTTGGAACCTATACGAACCCCGAACCGGACCCGTTCATTAATCAGAACCTAAATTGGATTCCGGACCTAGACTCGTTTCTAAATCAGATCCTAAAATAGTTTATAGACCCGATTTCTATGGGTGAAGACTTCCAGATAATTGGAGAATTGATTACTCATTTGCAACCCTACTTAAAAGTAGTGGGAGCTTTTTTCTTTTTCTTAATTAGTTGCGGACGTCATCACCAATAACTAAATGGAATAAATGTCACTTGAGAAAATAATTGTGCACTGATTCTCCTACTCAAAAGTCACCAAACATGTTCCACTGGTTCTGTATTTCTTCTCCATGTGTGGCTTATATCTAATGACAAGTTCACCAGCATAGAGTAGTCCTAGGACATCGAAGGCTATATATCCATAGCTTGTGTTCTCAGCACTCATTACTCCCCATCATCAAGGAGTTCTTATCAGATGAAAACCCACCAATACACAGGGATAGCTCCGTAAAGAGATTTTGCTTCATACTACAGTAGAAAAGGACTTAAAAGGAATCTCTTCCATTGACCATTTTAATATATGATGTAATCTGTGTTTGACTACATATGGAATGCTCATAACATATTGTATGCCTGCGAAAGTAGAGATTGTAATGTGGTATTTGATAAATTATAGTTGATGATGCCAAAAAGTGGTTTCGGGCACCACCGGTCAAGTGATATGCAATAAATGTGAAAATTAATGAAGAGAGAGAGAGGAAGTTTATAGTGGTTCGGTCGGTATGACCTACATCCACTTTAAGTAATCACTTTACTGTTCTTGAAGGAGATCACAAAGTAATCAGATACAATGAGAGTGAGAAAAATCAATTAGCCCTCCTCCGTTAGTAGGACTTCTCCTTTTATAGTCTTTCCCCAACGGGTGGGGAGGATCTCCAGCGATCTCCAACGATGCGCGCTCCAATCTGGTAGAGTCTCCCGCACTGTCCTCAACAGATGAGCAGGTAAGATCTCCTCCGCGGGACTTGGTGAAAGCTAGTTGATGGAACGACGCGTGGTCTGGCTCTGTCATTCGATGATCTGGACCCGGTCCCTGAAGGGTGGATATGGACCTGGGCTCATCATGGACTTGGGTCAGTCAGACCCGACCCGTTACAGTGGGCCGAGCCGTTGAGGTCTAACCCATCATCGCGGACCTTGTCATTTGGGCCTATCTTGCCACTACGGACCAAGTCATTTGGGCCTGACCCATCATTTGCCCCTCAATGTCTCGCGTCAAAGAAGGCTTTGAAAGGGAGACATTAGTAAAACCCAAGCTTCTTCATGCCAAACAATTTGTAGCTTTTCTGAACACTGAACCCCCTTTTAATATATGCCCTCCGCAGAGGGGGTCCGGGGGTGTCCCCCGGCGGTGGTCGAGCTGGCGACGAAGGTGCTGGACGGGGCAGGGGCGCCAGCCAGGGCACGGGCGCGGAGAGCACTGGGCGCGGGCGCTGGTGCTGGCGAGGAGCGCGAAGGAGCTGGGCGCCTAGCCTGGGCGAGGAGCATGGAGGAGATGGGTGCCCAGGGTGCCGCTGGCACTGGTGTCGGGCGCCCAGCCTGGGCGAGGCTGTGTTGGGCGCGGGCGCGTGGGCGAGCGGGCGAGGGCGCTGCTGCTGGGAGACCTGGGCGCTGCTTTTTTTTTTTTTTTTTATTGGTGGGCGTTGACAAGGCTGGGGCGCCCCTGCTGCAGGGGAGACGGGGAGCCCACCTCCTGCTGGATGTGCCACCTGCTGCTGGAAGTGTAGATTTATTTTTTTTTATATATATATAAGTTCTGAAAAGTAATCAGAAAGAATCTGACTTTTGAAATGAATGAACATAGATACTGATGAACTTGAAAAGTGGAATCTTTTCTACAAATAAGGTTGATGCTATATGTTTGGTGTCACAGTGGAATTGGAAAAGCAAAAGTCCATCATTAATGTGTTGTTTCAACTTCTTCCAAAAATCAAAGAAAAAATTTCAAAAGGCTGGTCAGACTTTGGAATCCATAAACTCTGAAAAGCTAAGCAAAGCACTGACATGACTCACCATTTCAACCGCCCAAGCCCACTATCTCCATCTTCAGGTGGTGGGCGAGCACTTGGAAGGGGCGCCCATGTGGTACCCTTTTTTTTTTATTTAATTTATAATGGTGGGGGCAAGGGCGCCCAGGTGCTGGGCGTGCTGCTGCTCGTGAGGGAGTGGGCCGCGCCCCTGGCGCAGGTACAACTGCAGCGATGGATAGGGCGCCCAGGTTTCCACTTGCCTACACTCATTTTGACCAACCTCACCATCCCAAATTAAAAAATCAAACATAAAATAGGAACTGCAGCTGTCCTAATGTGGGCGAGCATGCGGGCGAGCAGGCTACTCTAGTCCATCAGGCACCGAGGAATGTTGATCCAGGCGAGCAAAGAGGAAAAAGGAAAGGTTGTTTTGGGCGAGCAGACCGTGTCAGGTGCCCTTATAGGCGTTGTTCCAGCGGGTTTGGCTCATTTGGGCGGCCAGACAGTTGGGTGCGCTAATTTAATGTAGTCCCCCGGGTTGCAGATGACCTGTTTGAGAACAGAGCAGAGGTAGGCTAAGCTTTTTTGGAGATCCGTGAGAGAGCCGCTAAACTGAAGATAGGCTGCCTGTTTGAGAACAGTGCAGAGGTAGGCCAAGCTTTTTGGTGACCCACGAGAGAGCCGCTAAGGTGGAGATAGGCTGCCTGTTTGAGAACAATGCAGAGGTAGGCCAAGCTTTTTTGGCGACCCGCGAGAGAGCCGCTAAGCTGGAGATAGATTGCCTATTTGAGAACAGTACAGAGGTAGGCCAAGCTTTTTTGGCGACCCGCGAGAGAGCCGCTAAGCTGGAGATAGACTGCCTGTTTGAGAACAGTGCAGAGGTAGGCCAAGCTTTTTTGGCGACCCGCAAGAGAGCCGCTAAGCTGGAGATAGGCTGCCTGTTTGAGAACAGTGCAGAGGCGGGTCACGCTTTTTTGGGCGACCCACGAGATGACTCACCTCGCCTAGACCTGTTGATTTCCTCAACGTTCATATATTTTTGAGCTTTTGCCAATAGTTCTAGCATGCTCTTTGGGTGGTCGCTTCATTACTGAAAAGAGAAAACTGGATGAACGGAGGCCTCCCAGAAAGGCGGTCATGGTGACTTTGTCATTGGGCTCCTCGATTTGGAGGACCTCCTCGTTAAAACGAGTGAGGTAACTCCTCAGACTCTCATCCCGATCCTGCTTTATGCTGAGTAGGTGTGCGGCAGGCTTCTGGTGGCGGTGCCTACCGATAAAGTGTGAGACGAAAGATCTGCTCAACTCTCCAAATGTGGCTATGGATGCTTGGGGGAGATTGGAAAACCACTGCCGAGCGGAACCCTTCAATGTAGTTGGGAATGCCCTGCACATTATCTCGTCAGGGATATTATGCAGCTGCATTTTTGTTTTGTACGTTTCCAGATGGTCCAGTGGATCCTTCGTTCCATCGAAGGTCTCCACGGATGGCATCTTGAACTTCCGAGGGAGTGGGTAGTTCACCACGTCAGGTTTGAACGGTGTATCCGTTCGTTGTACCAGATAATCAATGGATTCTGGTACCTGTGCCTTCATGGCATTGAAGACGTTGCCAATCTGATCTTGCATCTCTTTGAACTTCTCATCCCAAAGGTTGGGGGCTTCTCAGAATTGACCTTCGAACTGGCTCTCGTCTTCCAGGCTGTAATTTCCACTTCCCATCTCCTGGAAATCAGGATCCTCATGATTGGAAGTAGAGGGAGGAGGTGGCAGTCCACCGCGATTCGACCCGCCCGGGGGAGGGGGTACGTCGAGATGAGCGCGGCCTTCAGGATCAACTAGGAGTCTTCCGTGCGGGGCGACCGGCGGAGCTCCAGCAGACGTCCCCTGGGCGTGGGCGCCATGATGACGGGCGCCCAGGGAACCATGAGGATGGTTGGGCGCCCAGGTGTTGGGCGCCCAGCTGTAGTCCTCCACCCTGGGCGCCCAGGGGTTGGGCGCCCAGGTGAAGGCGACCTCGGTTGGCGCCTCGGCCCCGGGCACCGTGTTGACGGGCGCTCGGGTGTGGTGCCCCTCTGCGTGGAGCGACCAGTTGCTCCGAGAGTGGTGCTTCCTGCGGTCCTGCACCTAGTGCTCCTCCTTGACTCGCCAGCATGAGCTGCAGTATTTGTTGGTTTTGAGTTACCAACTGCTGCATGGTCTCCAGCATCTGCTGGGGAGAGGGAGCGGGAGCATTCGGTGCAGGGTTGGTCGGTGGAGGATTACCCTCGCCCTCGCGCGAGGAGTTACCATCTTGTCGCCTTGTTGACCTGGTGATCGGCATGGCTTTTTGAAAAAAAGAAATTCTTTTCGTTTCCCACAGACGGCGCCAAACTGATGATGCCAAAAAGTGGTTTCGGGCACCACCGGTCAAGTGATATGCAATAAATGTGAAAATTAATGAAGAGAGAGAGAGAGGAAGTTTATAGTGGTTCGGTCGGTATGACCTACATCCACTTTAAGTAATCACTTTACTGTTCTTGAAGGAGATCACAAAGTAATCAGATACAATGAGAGTGAGAAAAATCAATTAGCCCTCCTCCGTTAGTAGGACTTCTCCTTTTATAGTCTTTCCCCAACGGGTGGGGAGGATCTCCAGCGATCTCCAACGATGCGCGCTCCAATCTGGTAGAGTCTCCCGCACTGTCCTCAACAGATGAGCAGGTAAGATCTCCTCCGCGGGACTTGGTGAAAGCTAGTTGATGGAACGACGCGTGGTCTGGCTCTGTCATTCGATGATCTGGACCCGGTCCCTGAAGGGTGGATATGGACCTGGGCTCATCATGGACTTGGGTCAGTCAGACCCTACCCGTTACAGTGGGCCAAGCCGTTTAGGTCTAACCCATCATCGCGGACCTTGTCATTTGGGCCTATCTTGCCACTACGGACCGAGTCATTTGGGCCTGACCCATCAATAGTAAGTACTGATCCCTATGGGATTTGATTCGAGTACTGGCCCACTGTTAATGATTGGGTTGATGTGGCCCATTGAAGGATCTGGCCTCACTACACTGCAAGGCCCACCAAAATGACAAAGTGGGTGATCACCACTCAAAGTAGATGGCTGCTGGGAACCATTGATTGTGTTTGAGTTTGGTTAATTGATTGTGAATTATTTGCTTGATCAGTTCATGACCGGCCATTGATCTTGCACCTGAAACTCAAACACAATCAATGGTTACCTGCGCGCATAGATCATGATTAATCTTTTTTGGTTATGATAACTTTTATAAAAATATAGATTAATCATTTTTCATTCTGGATTTTCGTCAGATGAAGTCAATTGAATCTTGTTTCAATCCATTGGCACAACGACCCATATGTAAGGTAAATCAAAAAATTATTGGCCATTAGATCAGATACATGTGAAAAATGCAGGTAAATAGTGTCTATATATGCCGGCTTTATTTCTTTCTATCATTCTTGTGAATGCCGGCTTTATTCTAAACATCATTTTCAAGATTTGCTATAAGCATCAGAAAAAATCATGATCGGCAAAGACGATAAGGGCGTTCAATCTACAGGCCCCACCAAACAGATGGATGACAACGTTCTTTTAAGAGCAATTAGGAATGAATATATGATCTACTAAAAAGTCCAAGTGCAACAGGTTAAAAGACTTGGGATGGGCGGAGTTTCAATTATAGTTATAATGGTAATGAATGTTGCCGTGCCTTGACAAATGGAAGATCCAATTAAAAAATTCGGGCAACATCTGGGCTAGATGGTGACCCAATAGAAAAAGAATTGAGATAGATGGAGAGTGGAGACCCAATAAAAATAGAAGATTCAGTAAAGATATATATATATTTTTTTTTTTTTCTGTGTGTGGTGGCAGAAGAATGAAGAATTATGGTCTGGTAGCAATTATTAGGGGAGTTGATGGGCTGGTCTGGACCAGGTGATCATGGCTTCTCCAAGCCCTTTCCCAGTTGCAAAATGTATATGGCCCTTTCTAGCCAAATATGGCCGGGCTGGTCCGTTACACATTATAATATATTAAGCCGGAAGGTTATGAAACTAATTTTGACCGGAAGTTATTTTCAGTTTCTACAACTGGGAACATATATAACACCTCACTATACCTGTGATTATCATGGGTTTTTGTGCTAGTAGAAACTAATGCCTAGCCCATTTAACTACTAGGCCAAAAACCGCTCCCCAGCTCGGTCCACGGCCAAAAAGCACAGCCAGATCTAGATTATGTGAGCTGGGCTAGTTAAGCCCGGACCATTAGTACCTCTAGCCCACAATCATGGATCATGTAATTGGGCCACGGGATCTTCAAAAAATAGAACTGACAGTTACGTATTAGTCACGTTCAAATTTCAAAGAAGTGATAATATATTTTATTGAGGCTATTGCTTTCAATTGAAAATATAGATTGCAATCTTTCAAAATGATCAGGACATATATTTGTTCAATTCTAAGTTAAAAACAAAACTGGGGTAGAAAACATGCAAACTAGATGTGGATGGTTTGGACGGAGTATACAAAACTAGTTTGGGGGCATCACTTGAATGGGTTTTTTTTATATTTAACAATCATGATTCATATTCAAATTCAGACCCAAGACGATTATATGCACATGCTAAAAATGCATAAAACTTTTGAAGCCCTACATAACTTGAATAATATTGATATTTGAAAATCTACTTGACTCAATCATTTATAATTTAATAGCCCAGATTTTATATTTAAAAATTTTATTTTGAAGGCCTTCAGTTCAATTATACTAATGCATTTCACTTCTTATTTTGGATTTGGAAATAGATCCGTTTCTTTTCCATTGCTGTTAAATCTGGATACAATTCATAATTTTCGTGTCCAATCTGAAACTAGATCATCTAAGTCCAGATCGAAGGCCAAGATTTGGGTTCAAGTCCATTATGTTCCGCCCTACATTTAACCCATTTGTATCCATCATCATATATGAATGGTTTAATGGAGTTGATATTTTGCGCGCACATGAATTTTCTTGAAACCATTCTGTCTCTCAACTTCACTATGATTGCCATGGTCAAGTTGGCCCAACGAGGGTCCATTGTAGTGTAAGCCGGTCGTTTGTGTGTGTCTATATATATGTATATATATACATGTATATGTATATGTATATAGGTGGAGAACTATTTTTCGTGCTCCATGAAAAATTTATTCATGAGGCCCACCTAGCAGTCTATCCAAACCGTGCACAAATAGAGACCTAGCAGCCTATCCAAACCGCGCTTCCCAAATAGGGACCCTTGAAAGTCACTCGAGGTTGACATTGATGTTTCCAAAATAGTTTTAATACAAGAAGTCTAAAAGTTGTTGGCTCTTTATTGGAAACTTTGGCAATTCATTGCTTATGGTTATCTGAAAATTTTAAGTACTGAAATCTTGAGATGCTGCTAAATTATTTGATTTTGAAGGTTGAATTCAAGGCAAATGTTTTATCTTTTTGGTAAAGTAACTTACTTGTCTTTGCATTCTTCCACTATTTGAAGTCAAACAACATCACATGATCATTCACTACACTGCTCCTCCTCTTCTCATCTCACGAAACCTACCTTTCCCTCTCTCTCACTGCAAATACGTACAAGAGTAGGAAATGGCCGTCACCGATGAAGAAGCTCTTCCAGCCGGAACATCTTCGAATTATGACCGGATGAAGGAGCTGAAGGCGTTTGATGAGTCGAAAGCCGGAGTTAAAGGCCTCGTAGATGCCGGCGTGGAAAAAATCCCACGCTTTTTCATTCGATCACCTGATGAAGAACACTTGGAGGAGTTAGATTCCGATCCGACCCACCTCCAGATTCCTGCCATAGACCTCACCGGCGTCGAAAACAGCAGAATTCGACGAGGGGAGATCGTGGAAGCGATAAAGGAGGCATCGGAGACATGGGGTTTCTTCCAGGTGGTGAACCATGGGGTCCCAACAAGTGTTTTGGAGGAGATGATTGAAGGAACGAAGAGATTCAATGAGGAAGATGACGAAGTGAAGAAGGAATACTACACGAGAGACGATGGGAAGAAGGTGCTCATCTCATCCAATTTTGATCTGTATAAGTCTCCAGCTGCAAATTGGAGGGACACCTTGCTCTGTGTCATGGCTCCTGATCCTCCGAGCCCTCATGAGTTGCCCCTTGCATGCAGGTATCTCTTTCTTCTCTTGACAAATCATTATGATCATCATGTTTTATCACTTTTGTTTGATCCAAACCATTCATGTTGCAAGTTGTCCGGTAGGCAACAACTGCTTTCCCAAATAGTTGTTTGATTGATTGATGTGGTGTGTGGGAAGCAAGATTAATTTGGGTTGGTTTCACCTTCACATGTGTATATAAACCTTTGTTTGAGCTCTAATTGGCTCTGCATATGGAGCGCTTTAGATGAATGCACATGCACTGATTGATAGGAATGATAATTCTTGATCCAACCCCAACTTCAGCCCAACGTATAGTAGTTCTAAATTTGGTTAGCCCTTTTTTATTTTTAAGTTCATGGTTGGCTGGAGAGTTCCTAAGGTTGGTGAGAAATGGGATGGTTCGGATTGCGTACTCCATGCTTGCCATTTGACTTGTGAATCCAGACCAAAACCAAATTCCTTAATTGCACTATAACCTGCCAACCCAACCAAAAGATTTTAGTTAATCGTTTAGATTGATCTTTTTAACTTTCGAGTTGGGTTTGGTCGGCATTCTTAACCTGATCAATCAATCAAATTTTTTTGGTTTTTGGTAAAATGTTCAATCAATCAATTGAATTAGGTTTGGGTCCATATTAAGTTACCCATAAATTGAATCATGAGTTTTCCTTTTGATCTTTTAATGTACTGATTCAATTTATTTCTACATTGAAGGGATATTATCATGGAGTACTCTAAACATATGATTAGATTGGGGAATACCCTTTTTGAGCTACTTTCAGAGGCTCTGGGGCTCCAACCCAACCACCTAAAAGACATGGACTGTGCAAAGGGTCATTCAATCCTCGGGCATTACTATCCTGCTTGTCCTGAGCCAGACTTAACCTTAGGGCTCCCCAAGCATTCAGACCCTGATTTCCTCACTGTGCTTCTACAAGATCATATAGGTGGACTCCAAGTTCTTCATCAAAATAAATGGGTGGATGTACAGCCCATGCATGGTGCTCTAGTAATAAATATTGGAGATATCCTCCAGGTATGTTTCCATCGCTGTGGCATTAGCTACCTCACACGACCTACTTTCATATGCATATATTTAAAGCCATTTGCACAGGGTTGCATCAAAATTTCACATCTTAGCCTTAACCTATTTATTTTCCTGAAGAAGAAGAGATTAAGGTCTCATCATGGATTAAGATTAGGTGCATTGAAAATTAAGGTCTCATCAAGGAATAAGATTAGGAGAAAACTCTGCCCTAGGAGTTATTCCTATCCTTTGATCTAGGAGAAGACAATTTGGAAGTCTTACCATGTTAAATATCGACTAACATGTTTCAATGGTTTTTGTTATTATCTTGTAGCTTATATCTAATGACAAGCTTAAAAGTGTGGAGCATAGAGTGTTAGCCAATCGCATTGGTCCGAGGATATCTGTAGCATGCTTCTTCACCACTCATTTTAGTCCAAATACAAGGCTCTATGGCCCTATCAAGGAGTTGCTATCTGATGAAAATCCACCAATATATAGGGAGGTCACGGTAAAAGACTTTCATATTTACTACAGATCAAAAGGACATGATGGCAAATCCGCCCTTAGCCATTATAAGATATGATGTAACCTAGTTCAACTACTTGAGATGTGGATATTTCAAAGTTTATATATATGGTAAGATCTATGTACCATAGTGTGATGTTTGATACATTGATATGTACTCTGTTTTGGAATAAACAATAACTAAGAAATCATTTGAAGTGATGGTCTTTTATAATTATACATGGGTACGAGAAAGAGGGGTTTTCTATTAAGATTTTTGGTTTACCCCTTCAATTATTAAGGGGTCCTCTTTTGGAGACTTAGGGCTTGTTTGTGTAATGTTCTCTTCCACAGAAAAGAAGTCCGGCGGGGGGGTGTTTGAGATCTGGGTTTCCTCTCTTACGCAGAAAAGTCCCACTCTCTTTCGTTGAAAAGTCCCACAAAATAGGTATTTTCTGTGGAGACTCACTCTTTGGTAAGGGCCTTTTTTTTTTGGAAGAATTGTGAGAATTTTTGTCAAAACAAAAGGTATAGACATGTCAAAAATTCAAGCTCAATTTCTTATTAGAAATGCCTTTAACCAAACAGGTCCTAAACAACCAAAAATGAAATCCACATAAGCAAAACTTCTACTTGCGCGGAAAACGCCTTATATAAACATGCACTCACGGATAAAAAATAAATAAATTCTGCACCGTTGCTTGTGTGAACTCCACCTCCATGTATATACCATCTTAAATGGTATCCTTTAACTTTCTCTTTAATCTGGAATGATCCTTAATTTGTGATCCATGGATGCAAAGTGGTTGATATTTTCAGTGAAATCTCTGTTTTGGTTTATAGTAGTTTTTTTTTATTTTTTGGAGGGGTGGTTTTTAGCAGCTTGCACGCATATATTAAAATACACCAATAATCAAATGATCTAATTAGGATCAATCTAAATTTAAGAAAAAGAAAATTCGACAAATCAATAAATATTGTCCTAGAATTCTTTCTAAAAGGGTATGATTGTGATCTTACTAGCCGGTATATCAGCCAATATACATGCAATACATGTATCATGCCAATTCCATATATATATTTTTTTGCCTAATCCATGACTTACCGAGTCAAAATTTTGATATTATTGGCTGATTCAGATTGTTTCTAACAATGTTTTATCACTTGTTCCTTTGCACTACCCTACAATTGGCATAGCTTGGGAGGCTTGACAGGGTCACAAGAATTCCACTTTGTCTACAATTGGCTTTTGACCTATGTTATGCTAATATTTCAATCAATTCACTCAATGAGCATCTATGAAGAAATTTCATTCTGGATTTATATGTCGCACCATCCACAAACAAAGTGAAAAAAGAAGAAAGAAAGAAAGAAAGGCACCAACCAAATCAACTAACCAAGTCTTTCTTTTTATAATTTCAAACGGAATCTAATCATCAAGAGGACCCCTCTCTTTCTTTTCTTGTTTCAGGAAATCCTCAAAAGAGGCTTCTTTGGAATCTTGATTCCATCAGCACCATTACCTAACAAGTTTGATGACCCTGCTTGCCATCTAATCATGACAGTGTTTAATCTTGGATCGAACCATATAAATACAACTTTAATTAATAAAGACCTTTCACTTGGTCTAACCAACAGGATGCAGGACATCCCATCCTGATCCTTCATAAGGCAGGACCCCCTCCCCGAATTTCACGTATGGCCCTGTGAAGATGGCACGGATCTATTTTTTCTGCATCCCATTCTCTGATAGGAGATCTCATCTTTGATGTATAAGCTATGTAGTATAGACACAGTATATACATGTAAGACATAAAGAAGCCTAATAAGAGTTAAAATGACTGTAGGGCTTGGATTTGGATGCAGCCCTTCTTGAGGGTTTCAGACCCTAATAATGTATGTCCAACTGCCATGCTCATATGCATGTCTAGGCCCACCTGAACAGTCATGGATCAGGCTAGATTCAGGTCCATTGACAGCCTTATGACATGATATACAATGGGCCAAATCTGTCAGTAGGAATGCAAATATGTCAGTTCAGAAACCATACTGAATCTGGACTGAAACCGTTCCTAAATAACAGTTTCAATCCCAGATCTGGTTTTGAATCAGAATTTGTTTTTGTTGGTTCTAGATCCGGTTTTGATATGAGGACGTGGATCTAGTTTCAGAACTAGGGCTGACTACAGGACCATGATCTAGTTCTAAAACCAGTTTCGACTTGTTTTCATTTTTTTATTTTCTATTATTAAAATAAAGATATTATGAACCAAAACCTAAATCAGGTTCGAAGTCCGGTTTTTTACGGATCACAGAACCTCCAGATCCCTACTATCAGTATGGCCACCTCCAACATGCAAGAAGCTCAAAACCTCTCTTTCACCTGTAATGGTTGGCTTGGGGCCAAATTTGATTCCAATAAGAGTTGGGCATGGTTTGATCACGTGTAAAACTTGGATTAAAATACAAAAAACTTGGGATTTTTGTTGCTCTTTTCTCCAGAGTTACCACGATGGTTAGGACTCAAAATAGATAACATTCACTGAATATATTCTAGTGAAAGCACCTTAATCATTCAAAGTTGTTCAGTTTCAAAACAAATAAAGATATAATCTCAACGCAAAGTGATACAAGCAAGCACGAAAAGGTAAAACCATTATCCATACTGATACACACTTGAACAGAAACATTAGCATGAAGTGCAGAAAAACAAAATGACGTACAGAAAGACGGTCAGGGACTTGAAATGCCAATCACGGTCGGAAAATAAAACACCGACTCCGAGCATAAAATGATAAAACATATGCTGCCGCGTCGTACTTTCAATTTTCAATAGCTAATTAACCCCAGCCATCAGATTCACACTTCAGGTTGCAATAACTGCATAAGTGACCACAAGATATCCATCCGCTGTATGCTTCCATTTCCCTGCCCCTGCAAAGAATTACGTCATTATTGGAACCTGTATAAAACAGGAAATCTAAGCGGAACTATTACTGGTGATAATGTTGATGGAGACACCCTCATACTACATTATTCGACATCGATAACTAATGCTTGTGTGTGTTTTCCTTCTCTTTTCCCCCACCTCTTTTTCCCCTATGCTTGGAAGAACTTAAGCTTGAACGCTCCACCCCCTGGGGAGGGGTGTATGGTGTCCCTAACCAACTAAGCTACACCCGGGAGACCCTACAAGTTGTAGTTTAGTAAGACTCACTCAATGACATTCTTGTATACACTAGTGAGATCTGCGACCAGGCAATGGTCCTCACATTTAATTTATGGAGACAGGGGAGCTGAAGAAGTGCACCATGGATTGATGAATTTAACAATTAGTCAAGTGGCTCCAAATTGGATGATTGAGCCATTTCCTTTTAGTTTTTCTTGGTTTTCTTTCTTTCTTTTTTTTTTTGGTCTTTTTCCCCCCTTTTTGCTGGTGTGTAAAGACAACGGATTGCCTCATTTTGCAATCAATTCGTTAAAATCAGAGTGACACAGACATTGTGCTCCAAATAATATTTGCCAGAACCAATGGACATATCAGGCATCTGAGATTGCTCCATCAAGGCACTTCATATCAATTTGAGATATTGATATCCACATGGCCATATCCATGACATATTGTATAGCTTTTGACTGATGATTCTCTAACAATATGTTCAAATCAGGTAAAAGTGGTCATAATATAGGAAAGAGTGCACACTACTAGGTACCTTAATAAAAAAAAAGTAAAAAACAAAAATCAGCAAATAGGTTCATAACAATTAACAAGGGCAGTATTCTGTGAAGAAAATTTACAAGCTTGTCTCAAAACATACAAAGTCTATAATATATATATATATATATGATGGAATCAATAATATATGGATTGCAAACATTGTTAGAATCATACCTCAACCACAAAGCATGCCCATGTCTTCTCAGCACGGGATTCAGTTACACCTTTTAAGATGGTAAATCCCAAGCCTTTAATGACCTCAGCGATCTTAAAAAACAGGCTGCATTCCTCACACAACATCTACAAGTATTGATCAAATGAGCTTCATTTAGATAATGCAGTAACAAAATAATAATAATAAAAAAATCGTGTTTGACATCACAAACCTCAACAAGCATTTGCCCATTCATATTCAGGTTCTCCACAATGATAGGGCAAGCACTGGAGTGGATTCCCACCTCTAGAGCCCAGCTCGCACCATGTTCACCACTACAGGTACCCAGCAAACGACTTGCCTTATCACACAGCTACATATCCATTAAGAAGTGGGAGACTGGGAGTTAGCTTCATAAATTGGAAATATCACAAATGAAATAAAAGCAGCAGCATCCTTTTCTTCTTGAATCTCAGTTGATATAACTAAGAAAAGCAGTTGGGATAAAGTTCCCAGCTGAGCCTAGTGGATCAGTTGAAAGTTGAAACCATTTACCACCATCAGTTTCAAATTGCAATTAATTTCCATCATTTCCTTCCATTATACATACATGTTTATTATCATCCGGTGCATTTGGATGTACCCCAAACTGCACATAGTTAAAAAATGCTGGCACAACAGATAAGCAATCCATTCTTAGCAGTGCTTAACTCAGAAACCAAATTTGGCAGGATAATGCTTGTATGTGTTACTTGCCCCGAACAGTTACCAGAGTAAATTATCAGTATTGATTTTAAGGTGGAATTGGAAAACAAGTATATCCCGACCAATGTAGTCTTCTTACTGCTTCTCTAAATGCACAGAGAATGAGCAGCCATCTATCTTGCTATAATGTTTTTAAGAGTACTAGAGAAACACAACATGTACCAACCGAAAGATTCAAAATGAAGTTCAAAACCTCGAGTACAACCAAAGAAAGAGAACCTAACTGTGATCGCATACCTTTGATTCAGTGCATTTCTTTAACTTGTCAGCATGGCTAGTGACACTTTGTAAAAAGAACATGTGCTTGATCGTGCGCTCAAGTAATGTGTCAATACTGCACTGCACAACAATCACTTGTGCATTTTCAGTACATTTACATGGTAAGAGATCCATGGAGAAACTAAAATGCATGTAAAGCTTGCTGCATGAAAGCCATATGAGAGATCCAGTAAAGGAAGAGTTACCTTGGACCCATTGGGCACTATATCTCGTAGTTCCTTTATACGATCTTGGATAAGCTGTCTGTCCCTTGGCCTAGGTCTACAATTTTCACCAGGTCTAGCTCTCTTTCTGCTCATTTTAGCTGGACCCATGCCCATCTCTGATAGCTCACTGCATGAGTCTTGAGTCTTTGATAATGTCACATTTGGAGACCTTACAGTAACTAGTTCACTAGAACCTCCAGTAGAACAAAGGTGTCGATATGTGTCCTCTTTAGGCAAGAGAGTATATGAATGAACTTGATCAGTTGCACTGCTTCCATGCTTAATGTGCTTCAGAGTATGCGTTACAGACTCAGTTGTCAATACTGAATGTGTTGACTTACACAACGAATTCTCACCTGTAATATTGCCATTGCCAGGACAAGCATTAGCAACCACCGCTTCAAGAAGTTGCTCCGAGCTTTCTGATCCACCACACAAGCTACTGAGCACCTCATCTGGGGCCTCAACAATACCTTCAATTTCTGCAGATGCTTTGTCAACCCAAATATCTTGCTCCTTAAAGCTTGACCCTAGAGCTTCGTGCAGCTCACATCCAGCAGAGAACTTTAAGGGAGGGTTCACAATGTCTACAAAACTTCCATAACCCTGAAACTTTAATCTGCCCTCTGAATCATTTCTAAGTTTCATTCCCAGAGGATCAGGTATTTGTTGCCCCTCACCATGATGATAAACAAATCTATCAGACTTACTCTTATCCTGATCCGTATGGTCAAAGACCAACGGCAAGCGAAAATGGTCTACCTTACATGCATCAACCAGACCCCCAACACTAAAGTTAATATTTTGGTTATTGAATAGCTTCAAATGCATCTTTTTCTGAATATCTGACCTGGGATTTCTGGATCCTGGTCTCACTGCATCTTTTTCTGAATATCTGAACTCAAATGTTTCACCAATAAACACTGGTAATTCAGCTGATGTTTGAAATATCTCACTTTGATGGAAACCAGGACGTGTAAGAACATCACTGCAGAAGTCACTGTATTTACCAGAAGATGGCAATAAGTGAGGCTGAGGAGTAGACCTTGCATTGCTCACACCTTGATCAAATCCATGTGGGCAATTGTTGGAAACCTCTGACTGGAATTTGAAGGAAAGCTACATCAGCTGCTAAGAATTAACCGATTATGATTTCCAGATAAAAAAGTAACATACCCGATTTAAAATGTTCCCAACTTGAGGAGATAAATCAGCTAGCTTGGAAACTGGAAGAAATGCTGCTGAAGAATACTGAAGCAAATTAAATACATCCTTGATATGACTCACAAGCTTTAAGTCCTCAGCAACCTGCTCTTCCCACAGGAAAGGAAAGAAAGGAACATGAAATAAGCTTTTCCTGATGAACAGAAGATCAAGTAGGATGAAACACTAGGAGAAACATATGATTCTTCACGTTTCTTAGGATAGCTACATATTCTCAATGATTTTGTGTACGATTTTGTGTTTCATTGCAATGAAAGATTCTCCAAGTGCTCAAAAAAGTCATATGCAAAGTAGTACATATGTATGAATGGACACAGAATGCTTGTACAAGAATACTAAAATGACACTGAATACCACTCTAATAAGAGTGATATTTACCTGCTTATTAATTTACAAGAGGAAGGTATCATAGAACAGTTATGGATTACAGGAACGATGGTTATGGTCCCTATTATATGACTTTTTAAATTTTGATGTGGGCTACCCATGTACTTGCGCTGGTATATTATTGCACACATATCAGTTTCCTTTTCTTAATCCGATCTGAATATGCTTCATTTCAAGCTATCTAAAACCCAAAGGAAGATAATTACAGTCATACTGGTGGCAACTCAAATGAGCAGTAAAACAAAAAAAAAAAAAAAATGAAAAATGGACGTCTTTTGTAGTAAAGCGACTCAAACGCACAATCTCATCTTTGCAGACCCCACGCACCTACGGAAATGGTCAATGATTTTAGAAATGAATTTCATCAATCGGAGTTTCTTTTGCTTTGAGAAATGAATTTCATCAACCAGAGTTTCTATAGGCAAAACTGATTTAGCTTTGAACATATGCCCTATTAACAAAGGGGACCACAATTTATGTGTAATTTGGGATTGATCTAGACACAGCCAGATGTAGAAAGTTAAATTTTGCCAGAGCACGACATTTTCATGGATAGAAAACATGGCCATTTGATGGTCAGGAGGAACCTGTAGGACCATTCCTCCATAGTGCCAATAAAACTTTTGGAGACAATAAGCTGGGGGTGGGAAAAACTGAGCTGGTACACACTTGACCTGCCTAAACCGACTCTCACTGTTTTTCACCTGCAGTAAACAAGTCAAACAAAGGTTGACCTGCCTAACCCCTCTAACCCACCGAACCAACTGTGCAACCCCTCCCTCCCATATAAACCTAATTTGACGGGCTCTTGTGCCTGATATGTGAGTTTTTTGGAAATATGATTAATGGGCATTGGTTTTTGCATGGGTCCAGAATAATTAATTCACTAGCTTAGGCTCACACGTAAAAGCACAAACTGTCCCACTCCCACCCACACACCCCAAAAAAAATTAGAAAAAAGAGGTCTAGTACTGAATGGGTTAGGTCGGTCGGTCGGATTGACCTGCACTAGACGCGGTTTTGGAAGAGTGGCCGTTTTGTAAATGGGTTGGATACAAGTCATCGTCTCAAACTGCACACCGCTCATCTCAACCTGACCCTCTTAATCCCAGCCATAGCCGTCAATTTCATTTTGGACCATTCCATTTGGACCCATTTGTTACTAGGGCCCAGGTACAAGGCCAAGCTTTTCGTAAGCGATGACCCAAATATTCAAATGCCACCATTGAATATTTGTCATGTATATAAACATATAAATGTATCACAAATGGGAAACTTCATTCTATGGTTTGTACCTTTTGGCCTAATTATCTAGAAGTCCTTGCAGCATTTATGAATTATTATTTAGTTCCTAACTTTCACAATTTGTAAAAGTGTGGTCATTTTATTCAAACTACAATGAAACAACATAAATCGCCCCTCCATTGTGAAAAAGTTATTTAATACTCCCACTTTAAAACCATGATTTTTAATCATGGGCATTATGTAATGGTTTCTGAACCAATAAGAGGTGGAGATTCCTGACCCTATTCATCAAACCGACCAAATACGAGCCGGTAATCCAACATTTGGTTGACCCTTTAAATTTTTGGGTTGGGTTCGGGTGGACATTTCAGACCCGGTTCATAAATGTTTGTGTTCAAGTTGAGTCCATGTTCCATCGAGCCAACAATTCGGCCCAATCTGACCAAACTCAACTAGTTACATTTTGGACAGTGAACCCAACTCAAAACCACTTGTTAATTGAGGGTTTAAGTTGAGCTGTCAACCCAACCAATAAATTGGTCAAGATTGAGTTGAGCTTATATGTGTTCGATCAAGTTGGCAGATCAAGCAATAAGAATGGACTCAACTCGAACCCAACCCATTTATTAATAGGGTAAAAAATGTCAACCTGAATCCAATCCAAAAATAAAAAGGTCAACTTGAACCTTGAATTATCAGGTTAGTTAGAGTTGGGTTGGTGGGTCAATTTAGGAATTCCAACCCTTAATTGGCCAACCAAACCATCAATGCAACAGTCATTATTAGAATCTTGATTTTAGAATTCATAGAATCAAAGGGACTAAACTTATTCACCATGTAGGGGTATTTGTTTCATTTGTTAAATGTATTTCAATGAAAAGGACTATACTTAAACAAAATGGAAAAACCAATGACTAGAAAATAGAACTCAATACTTCAGGGACTTCTAGATAATTCGGTTAAAAGGAAAGAAACAGCAAAATAAATTTCCCCATAGATGTATATAAGTAGTGGCATCTCAATTTAGGTCTGGATCTGAGTGTACAAATTATATTTGACCAAGGGTACAACATCTATAACCAGGACCTAGACAGATCTAAGCCCAAGTTCAGGTACATGTGGATCGGATGCAAATTGACCCTGAGTTTTCATATAGAGTGGTCAAGACACAAGTTTCATGTAGCAGCTTACCATGCAATCCCCACTTGCAAGGCAATCGTTGGTGAAGTGGGGGATGGAAGGGTCTTCAAAATAGCCTTAGAGGTGAGCCAAAAACTGAGGTCCACCTGGTTTAGGAGATAAACAATATCATTGACATGGTAGCCTTAACTCCTCTATTTATGGTCGCTTTTGTGACATATGCTTTTCCACTTGACCTTCAAAACCATGATCTCTGCAACTCAACAATCTTCCTCACTACTCAACCAAGGACTTAATTGGTCTTTCCTATTCCCGAGTTCCTTGAACTTATAATCATGAGTCAAAATAGTGGGCGCTACGTAGCGTAACAGCCGCTATATCGTACGTAGCGGTGCTAAATGCAATTTAGCGCCACTCTCATCCGTAGCAGCCGCTGCGGTCCACTATGGGGCCACTACGGAATGAGACTAGACTGCTACTTTCCACATTTTTTAAAACAGATAGTAGGACCTTTTTGTTCTTTTTTTCTCTCCAAACAACATTTCGACATAGCTCCTCTACCCTTCTATGCTTAAAAAGAACACCAAAAAAAAAAAAAAATACAAGATTTCACCAGATTGAAATCCACTGGATTGAAGTCGATACATAGAGTTCCTCTCAAGGGCGCTTCTCTAGGTATATCCTACAAGACACCCCTTGGGTATTTGTAGAAGTATTCTTTTCTCAACTCTAAAAAAAATACAATTTTTTTAATGAAAGTTAATTTGTCTTTTGGTTTGAACTTTTTAAGCTTTAAACTTGATCGAAGCATTATTTTATAATTTATATATCTTGTGTTATGAATGATTGTACTAAATTGCTTATTTGAATAATGAATTTAGAAATGCATAATAATTTCTAACATAGTATAGCTAACCAATATGAATACATCGAAAAATAGATCAATATTATTATTTTATAATCACTTGGCAATACAGAACATCCATGCACTAAAGGGACCAAAGGAACACTACCTATGATGCTCCGATAGAGCATGGATATTGCTGGGACATGCCATGAACATGGCAAGGACATGTATTTTACACATAAAAAGTGAAGTATCGGATACAATGCGACGCAATACATTGGCCATTTTGAAGTATCCGTGCATCGTAGACTGCTACACTCCCTATCTTAGTTACTATAGGAAAAAAGTATCAAATTCTAACATTTTCCAAGCATTTTGGCCGCTGGCTGCTACACCCGCCACAACTGCTATTTTGATCCTTGTAACCCTTCAACACATTGTATCATTGTATGAGAGTTCATACTAGCCTTCTAGGTAGGATCCTGAACAATGATGTTTTGCTTTATCCAATTCATACCCTTTGATTTGAAGTTTTGTTCTACCATTGATCCTTCACACTTTGGCAGTAAATTATCCTCGATTTTGATCATTCATCTTCTCCGCTATGCACTAAGGTTACACACAGTATGTTTTAACTTTGATATGCTAATTTGCAACCAATTTGATGCAAACAATTTTCAAAAATTCTAGTGGAAAAATATTGAAAATAACATGTTTTTCCATCTTGTGAATAGGATATGACTAAAGTTATCTGTAATATATGCTTGAGCAATCCACTTCCCTATTTGTATTAGATTGTATCAGCATGGAAAGTTTGAGCCTAGAAATGTATCCAGGTATGATAGACAGTGAAAACATGTGAACAATTGGGTAGTCAGTGGTGAGCAGCAGTAAGGATCGGTGCCAATTTGTGGTGCCAATTCAGCAGTGTAATATGAGGGGTTTTGGATTGTCAATAAGCGGGCCTAGGTGGGACTGCACCTATGATACACAGATACTTCAAAATGGGCAATGTATTGTGTCGTATCATATCCGATACTTCACTTTTTATGTATAAAATCCATGTCCCTGCCGCATCTAGGCATCATAGGGCCGCACTACCTGGTCCACAAATAGCTTATCGGGGGAACATACTGCCCCAATTTAAAACTTCCGCACACACAATAATAAACCTCAATTATAAAAACCTACAACACTAAACAAGATTTAAGTCATTGAGCATGTAAGATGTAACCATGTACAAACAGCATTCTACAAGTAGCATGTCAGAAAACTAATGTCTCACAGGTTACCTTTTAATTACTTACCAAATGTAAGGAGCCTAGTTGTACTACCCCGTATGGAACGACAGCTACAACAGCAACAGTCTACAGAAGGGAAAAACAAACAGCATCACTAAGACATCTCAATATAGCAAGACCAATGTTATTCAAAAGTGACAAGTTATGATATATATACATAATTACATACTAGAAAAAGAAAAAAGAAAAAAACTACAACATTAATAGCCTATAAGAGGGAAATAAATTGCCTTTAGTCATAAGACCTTAGTAAAACTAGCTAGAGCGAAGTTGATCAAATAACACATTTTGGATTGTAAAAGATGATGCACAGATATGGATGCCAGCATGGAAACAAATATAGGAAACCAGAATACTGCACCACATTCGCCAGGTCAAAGAAAAATATACAGATATTGGCATCCCATCAGTCACATACTATGGGATTAAATTTTTATGGATTTAAACAGAAAATCAATACTCATGCTATTATATTTTAATTTTATTGTATGGTGACGTTGTATATCAAGGATTCAAATAATAACATGAGAACCAATTTTACAGTCATTTTAGCATGATCTCTTTTTTTTCCTCAAAGTTTTTAGCAAGATCTTTTGATATCAATCCTCTTTAGATATTTCTGATCGCAAAATAAAGGTACAACACCAGAGCTCATGAGTCATGACTAAATCATGACATAAAATTTACCAAAGATGAAAGATATGACAAGTTGGACTAATTATACAATTCATTCTTTTTCTTTCTTTTTTCTTTTCTTTTTTTTTTAAAATTTTATTTATTCTTAATGCTAAGTGGCTAAAGAGTAAAATTCCTATCATTCAAAAAAAAATTTGAAAAAATTCCTTCTAAAAAGAGGAAGCATTAGTGCAAACACACCTTGATCCCAGCTGAAAACTGAGTCTGCCATCCATCTAGGTGCTGTAAGTTTCAAAAATAAATTAGGATCAGCAGTGTTCTAATGATATAAATGTGGCCAATGTTTACTAATAGAAAAATTAATCACTTACATCTGTTGATGACCAGGAAATAGATGCAGGCGCATCTGCAAAAATCCACCGATGTTTTCCAGTAAATGCCACTTGCCCAATAATCCTGTTCAAGAAAGCATTTATAAGGAAGTTTCACAAGACAAGGCATTTGCTAATGCACAAATAACACTCCTGCATTCATTGAAATATTTTCTTTCTAATTCATATTTATCCCTGGACGAAGGTCTTTTTCATGCTCTGCTCTGATTACATGCAGGTAATCCCACACTTTTAGAACGGAATGTTAACAAATAATTTAGATAGTCACACACCAGCTCAAATAGAGGTCAGAAATCAACAGCTTGGGAAGGAACCAACGTTTTAATAATAAATTACTGCAAGTGTCATCCAAGGAACTGCCTCCAACAGTAGCTAATTGTCCAGCGGCACCTCATCCTCTCAAGGGATGAAATTGAAATTTGACAGTTCAATTGCCATATATTTAGGGGGGATGGCAATGAGTCAGATGAATGTGATACTTGAAATTCTTTCATTTTAAAATATTACAGTAAAAACAATTAAATTACATTGAACGCAAGACCCCACTTTAACTCTTTTGAATGTCCACCCACTATCAATACACACACAGCCCAATCTGGGGCCCACCTATCACCAATCTGAACTGTACACACGCAGGACCCCTGAATTACACTGACTCCGTCGAGTTTTCACTGATCGAACGGACTAGACTGTTAGATTGAGGGTCAAACTTTTTTCTTGAATATCTGGGCACAAATGAAGGGGTTGGAGGCACGTAATTGACACCAAAATTGATATTTGGGCCCATCCAAGATGACTCTTTCCATCCCCTTGGTCTCATGATCAGTGAGGCTCCAGCTGGGCCCCATCACCTCTCACCATAATATGGTGAGAGGTATATGCATATGAAAAATTCTCATTATATATATAATATTTTAATTATAAACAGGACAAGGCGGCCATAACCCGAATGGTTGAACCCGCTCCAAACCTGACTTGGGTTGGAATCTAAAAGACTCTGTCCGTCCCGAACCCATAAAAATCACAACAAAACCTACCCCTAATAGGAGTTGGGGTCGGGGCAGGTCACCCTTTCATCCTTTCCCTAATATTTGGTGAAAAGCAGAAAGTTTAGAGATAAACATACCCTTCCCCTAAAGAATACACCAGATATGACATCTTTGCCACAGCCAATCCAAGTGGGTCTCCCATATAATGACTGCCATGCAGGTTCCCAAGGGTATTAGTAGAGCACATGTTTGCAACTGTATTCTTAGACAGATCAGATGGTTCATGGTTATCAAAATAAGCATCCTCCCAAGTCAGCATCCTGAAAAAAGAAATACGTTGAATAAATAAAAGTAAGCATCATTCTAAAGTGTCCAATATCAGCACTTAACAAGACAAGTTGCATTTGCTAGAGAGTAAATCTAGATTCATGAAAGCATCAGCCAGTAACAGAGATGAAAGGACAACACGGTTTGAGAATTAAAAGCTCCTTCAGCAAAAGCTCATTAAACAAATGCTGAGATATGAAATTTTTTGAACCACACACGATTTGAGCAGGAAAATCATAAGGAAGATCAAGGAGAGGCAAACTTACATTCGAGCCCTGCGTTTAAGCTTCCAAAACACCGCGTATTTCCACTGTGTCTTGTAACAGAGACTTCTGAGAGTCTGCTGCAACCGATCACCCATCTCCTCCCCCATCATAACTCTACTGCTCCACAAACTCCCCTCACCCACTCACCAGGTAAAAACCTCGGAATACCCAACGAGATTCTCCCACCACTCTCCACTAGCTGCCTCTGTAAGAGCCTCTTCCTGCCTGCTTCCTCCGCAAACCAGCTCGTCTTTTTATTGGCGGTCCAACTGTAGGAAGCAGCAGATGATCCATCTCCTCCCTCCCTCTCTCCTCTAAGAACAGAAACCCAGTCCTAATTTCAATAGATTTCCCGATCTCCGCAAACCAGAGTCACAACAAAACAAAGCTAGCTAAACCAGCTGCAATCATGAATATCCCTCTGCTGCCAACTTCATACAAGCATCCAGCCATGAATTTCTAAGAATCTACCTTCTTTGCTTCAAAGATTCAAGGAATTTCAAAGTAACTCCAACCGCAACTGACGCGAAACAATCAAAACCCTGATTTTAGCACATTAAGGACTCCAAACACACAATATCTGAGTTAAATCAGGACAAAACTCCTCACAGAATTGTCGAATGAATGAATCGAGGAGCAAATAAACGAACTGAATTCACTGAAAAAGACAAGCTTTTAAAGATCCGACTTCAACTTCAAAACCAAAGCCCTCAATTTTTAGCATTAACACCAGGGAAGAGCAAATGGAAGCTAATCCAGCTCCAACTGCACAACACCTGGCTTCAATCAGTATAAAACACCAAGAATTCTCGAACAAAGAGTCAAAGAGCTTATAAATCCCACAGAATTCATAGAAAAAACACACAGAAGTTCAGAGAATCTGACTTCAATCAGTATAAAAGCCCACGAATTCTCGAAGAAAGAGTCAAAAAGTCTATAATCCCACCGAATTCACAGGAAAAGAACAAAAACAAAACAGAGAATCTCAGAGAATCGATTCCGAGGTTTAAAAATCGAATCTTTTCAGCGGATCTAAGCAACAAGATCTACAATTATCTCACCAAACTGCATATTCGAAGTGGTCACGAGCTTAGAACAAGAACTGAGCTTCTGATGCTGAGATCTGAGACGAGATGCGGCGTTTCTGAGCTCAAAAGGCGCGGTTTTTCACGCTCTTTTCACGCGGCAGCATCTCCTCGGCCTCCGATGCCTGTAGTGGCGAAGGATTGGTTTGGAATTCGCGGAGAAATCCCGTCTTTCGGACTGCTTTCGCGGGCATTTTTGGAAGAAAGAGAGGCGCGACGAGATGGAAAGATTGGGGGGAATTGAATATAAAAAGAGGAGCTTTTTAGGGTTTTTGGATTTCGATGCGTTTGAAGTTTGAAATGGTGTAGCAGATGCAGCAGCATTTGAAGACGAAGGAAAGAAAATGAATGTCTGGAGCTTGCTTGAGTTCCTACTGGTAGATTTATAATGCGCGCTTTGTGCTGAGTACGCACCCCCTACTGCTCCGTACTCTGCGGGGGCCAAAAATAAACCATCATGGTGCTTTGCGCACCAAGCGTAGGTTAGGAGTTATGGAAGTGAAAACAACTCAACAAGAACAATCCAACATGGTTCTTTTGAAATAAAAAATAAAAAGAGTGTGGGCCCTACCCCTATTATAAGAGGAGATCGGAAAAAAAAATTAGGTTTTTTCTTTAAAGACTCGAACTCATCTCATGCACTCTCAATCGATAGTAGTCGAGTGCTGATATTTCTAAGTAGCTGAGCTTTAATTAGGGACGAACAGGTTTCAGAACTTTTGCCGATGTATTCAAAGCTGATGAACCCCACAAATTTGCTATTTACAACTCAAATATATGAGATACGACGGCTTCATTTGAGAGACATTGGGCTTGGTTTGAAGCAAGTGAAGATAGATAATTTAATTGCTATATTTGAGAGACATTTTTGTTTAATTAATTAAAAAAAAAATTGTGAAAATGGAAAGGAAAAGTAGAATTTTTTTTCCATAAAAAATATGTTCCTATAATTAGTGTACAGCATCAAAGCAATGCAGTTTTTTTTTTTTTACAAATAAGAGAGAAAGTGTATCCGAGAGGAGATAGGAAAGATCTGCGAAAAGAAAATCTTGTGCAGAAGTTGAACAAATGTGCCCTAAAGGGCCAGAGTTTAAGGCTTAAGAATTGCCAAAGAATAAAAAAGAGAGCACATGGGTTGGGCCAGCCTAAGTCTTTGAGCTAGAGTATATAAATTTTGCAAATATGAAGGGACTAGGCTTGACCTCTAGCCCCCTTTTCTTGATTTAATCAAGCGCCATAACTAAACAGAATGAGCTTAGACAAGCTTTGGGCCAGCCCAACCCTAGCTATGAACACCTCCAATGAGGCCAAACCATCAGTAGCAACAACAGTCATCACACATCAGCCCTATTGTAAAACTACCAATGGTTCACTATCTTACTCTTCCATCAGGGCCACACAATTTCATATCAGAGGCCCCCCTGATGAAGGGCTTTGATCACAGACACCTGCCACATGGGCCACAGTGTGTTCCTTGGTTAGCATTTTTTCATCATAATTCACAATTGAAAAAAAAAAAAAAGAGACAAATTTACCCTGCAGAAACACAAGAAAAACTACATTGCCTTCTGAGAGGTGGAAAAGGCCAAATCACCCTTTCAAGGAAATATACCCAGCTTTTGTATCACCATAGTCTCACATGACTCCATCTAAATGCTATACAAGAAGATATATATAAGTGTACATGAGAAAAGAGAGAGAAAGATAAAGTATGTGAAAGCAAGAAAGAGGGTTTGCTCCTTTTGGCCTTTAAGGCTCATGTAAAGGTCAATGAGGAAGAAAGGTTATTTACTAACCCAAGCCTTTTAAGGTGCACCCCCCCACCCCCACCCTATGATGGCCAACACCATCATGTATGGGTCAGGCATTGCCTGGTTTCACCCTTCATCATCTCTTACCAATCCCATTTTCAACCAAAGCCATCAACATCTCTGGCTTTTGAGCAATGATTCCAGCCCCTAAAGGTGGCACACATTCTTACCCTTTTGATGCACCCACACTGCATTTTGTAGAGCACTAACAACCAATTGATGCGCCCCGGGTGGCATTCGTGAGTGGCGCATGGGCCCGTCTGGCCGGATAAGCCCATTCCATTCAAATGGCGCCATGAGCTTTGATATCAATTGGTATCCTGACACTGGAGCAAATGGATCTTCATTAGACTGTGTTGGTCTCTCCCTTTTGATGACATGTTCATCACCTAATACCTTTGGTGCCTCACCAGCAGTGCAAATTCACCTCCTCTAGCCCCATGATTCGCGCCGTTGGGTGTCATGATCTCAATGGTTGTCAGTCATTAACGTCTAATCATTCCTTATTTTCAACCAATATGGACCCAGATCCATTAATCACAATTAAGATAAATGTAAAAGAGCGAGGAATGCATGATCGACGGTTGAGAGTAATTCGCGCTTCTCTAAGTATTGAATGACATAACCCGTTAGTAATACAGGGAAGGAAATGCATCTAATGATGAGGAGAGACTAGTTAGTTTAATATAAAAAGACTTAAATCATGATTAAGGCTAGTGGCAAATTGGTCTGGCCTATTTGGCTTTAAATTCTTGTAGATTTGGGTCATGCAATCAAGTCCATGGTGCAAGCCCTAAAAGGCCCCATGCGCCTTTGATTCCTTTGGAAGCCTATTCAATAGCTTCATATAATACAATTACATCATAGTATTGGTACACGCTAACCTAATTTTAATATTAATACATTCGGTGTTAAATATAAATCCTCAATTGTCAACAGGTTTGGTCCATTGTGGGCCGTGGTAGCTTTAACCCATAGAAGCGATCATGGGCCGGGCTTAATTGTATAGAATGGGCAAAAGTTCACAACCACATAAAAGAATCATGAAGTTTTTGGAATAAAGTCAACTTGATTATACATATAATCATACTTAGTAATGGAAATGATAAGCATTTTGCTCTAGGAATAACCAACCAAATGAAGGGAAAGGGAGGGTCATTCATAAGTATAAAAAGACAAAGAAGTATGATTGTGATTTTTCTCCTTCATTTCATATCTTCCTAGGAATAAAACCAATGGATTAGTGCCTATGAGGTAAGGATCATGTAAGACTGCAGAGAGAGAGAGAGAGAGAGAGGGCTAAGAAGGGGAAATTTTAGGGGAGGGGTGGTCAAGTTGCAAGTTTTAATATGTGAAATCCAAGGCTACTACTTTTTGGTTCCTTCTTTTGGTTTCTTTACTCTCTCCAATGGCTCCAAAAACCAAATAGAAAATGTTGCATGTGAAGCTCTCAAGCTCCCTCACCAACAAGGGCATGAAAAAGTATGGCCAAAATCATCATAAGTAGATTTTATAGCTATGCTTTTTTACTACATGCAATCCAAGTGGGTGTCCCCCCTCAGTCTCCTTAGCAATGAATAGGGGTTTGATATCATTCATATCTCTCACCAAAAAAGTCAATATAGATGGCTGTGAAGAGGGGATAACAACCATTTGAATTCTTAGTTGGAAAATGGTGTGTTGATAAAGAGATGCGAGACATTAGTGGTCAAAACGCTATGAATAATGGTCATTACATGAAATGCATAATCTACTAGGAAATTGACCAAGAAAAGGATGAGAATTGAAACACAACTTCCATGAAACCCTAAGGAGAATGATTTTGATTTATACATAGTCCACTATCACATAGGATGAAAAAATTTCACATCATTCTCTTTCACATCAATATGTCATTTTTATGTGTTATACTTCGTCATGTGCCAATGCAGATGAATGGGGAGGATAGAACATAAGTAAGAAAACATTTGTAGAGCTTTGTCAAATATTTATAGTGAATTGAAGGAGTACAATGTAAAATTCACTAAGTGTACCCAAACGTAGATGATGGGATATGATTTCAAGGATCATGATGATACCATGAAGCAATGTCCTCACTCCATACCATCCATCAATTTGATTGACCATCAACTCAAAATTTCCTCTTTTGGGGTATTATTAAGTCAATGGCTCCGATTGACAAGGGTGAGTACCATGTTCAACAATATACCTTGAGAACTACAGTTAGAGAAACTCTCAAGTCTCAAATTACTAATTAAATTTCTCATAAAATATGTTCTCAGTAATTTCATAATCTAATGTGTCTTGCGTCACTACTTTTACGGTCTTTGTTGGTCTCCCTTCTACTCTTTGTTCTTTAAACTAATAACCATAACTATTTTTGGTCTTCCAGGACATAGATAAAATCAACCACCATTTTGCTATATGCTTGCTCTAAGATATAGAAAACTATGACACTATGGCACTAAGTTATTTCACCACAAATCTAAAACATGATGGTAATTAGTATAAGAAACTACAGCCTTGTGGGTCCCAATTTGTGATCAAGATTATTCATCACACAGGCCTTACTACCATGGGTAATTCCCATTGATTTTTCCCCTTGTTTCATGATAAATTTCCATTGATTTAGAGTACTACTACTAATATTTTCCCAGTTGGAAAAATGATAAGGAATATGGAAGAATATCTCACACTTTTCTTTTACATCAATTCCATGGAAGAAGAAAATCTCATATTGGTGGAACTTTTTGCATGTGGCATTTCTATGGTGGGGCGTACTAGATTGGTGGTTTGAATTACCATTGAAGCGCAACAAAGGGAGAGCATTTTTTTATATTAGTAACATGATATATTTTTTTATTAGTAGCATGATACTTTATGATTGATATCACATTATTTATTGTCATTGTACTAGATATAGCAAAATTGGGGAAAAGAAAGCTTTTTTGCACATATACCTCTCAGATTTTATGTTATTGTAAAGAGAAATGTCATGAGTCAAGGGCCCTTAAAGAAAAAGGAAAAGAAGGAAAAACCAATAAAAAGGCTATAGACACTAAGGTGATGTTTGGCAAGAGGATTTTATAGAAAAAATTCTGGAGTTTGACCATTCTTCGCGAAGGCTCCCCCACAAATTGTGCAGTAGAAATTCGGTCTTCCTGCCACTTATTTATTTATTTTTTTGTGCTTTTTTTCTGAGCAATGATAGTGTTGCCCACGACGGCGCTATCGTTGCTTTTCGCGTCTTCTTCTTCCTTATTTCCTTCATATTTCTCCACATCCCCCACTTCATTTCTCGCCTACGTACCCTCCACCCACAATTCTTTCATCATCCTCAAGTGTAGCAAGAAGATGAATATCACCTCTCACCTTACTGTCCAAATGTCCCAGAATCTCTTGGTCGTTCGATCGAACTTCACCTATGCAAGCAACCCTAACAATTCATGAATACGATACCCCCACATAATTCAAAAACCAACTATTTCTTATTATTATTTGTTTTATTTTTCTTCTCATGCAACAAAGAAGAAGAGGGTGGTATTATTAATAGATAGAATCATTGAAGAGGAAGAAAGAGTAATACTTGTTGGCATTGAATTTGATGGCTTCAATTGGAGTAGGTCGTAGTTGAGTTATGTTTGGATCTTTCATAGTGGATCACTGTATTAGTATTGGACCATTGTTCCATGTTATGTCTGTTATTTTTTTTCTTTCCCGTCTCTTTCATTTTTCAAGACAAATCATGAGAATATGAAAAGAAGAAAGAAAAAAGCAATACGTCGGTCAATGGTAATCTTTTGATACATATATATATATATATATATATGAAGCCTGTGATACTCAGGTCCCGACGGACCCCGTTTGTACTGCACAATCTACAGGGACCCTTCGCGAAGATTAGCCAACTTCCATAATTTTTCCTGTAAAATTCCCTTGAAACAACTTTTTCAGCTATATGCATAAATATAAATATGCACCGATATTTATGTAAAATCCTCAGCCATACAAATCCTTTACAAGGAATCTATGTTCCATGGCAGTGAGGAACAGTGGCAAAGCCACAATTGCCCCTCCTCAATTTCTCCATTACCTTTAATAGAGGGAAAAAAATTCTTGAATGTCCCCATACCTTTCTTGATCTTATCCTCTTTGCCCCTCCTCAACTCTAATTTATTTTTTTCTTCTTGTTTCCCCCTTAATAAATTGCACCCCTTGGCGTACAGAATACAACTTGAAACATATACTAGCATCGTAGCTTGTGCTGAGTACAATCACATAGTTAATTATAGCTGCAAACTAAGTAATCATCTAATAAAATATAAACCAAATACTTAAAATATTCTTAAAAAATAAATAACAAAATGATATCATCTAGAATTTGTAATGGTCTAAATTTTTATACTAAAAATTTATTGTACTGCTTGAACAAAAGGAATCAACTATAGTAAACGTTTTTATTCGATCAATGTCATGGTACTTGTCTCGGCTCGTCGAAAAAGGTAAGGCCCAAGCTTGGACGGGTAATGTTTATATAAAATAAAAATCTTTCCACTATAAGCGCCAAGCAATATCTCAGCTTATTAGAATATCGTGTATGCATGTGAGAAAGTGCATGTGTTTGAGTCTCATCCCTTTAATAAAGATGTTTTATAATAATTTTTGTATCTTATTTAGGTTGGACCTGGCTTTGAGCTCTATGCCATTGAGTGCCCGGCCCGTATCTTAAACCTATGTTGATTTTAGGTCCAAGTTTTGCCCATGTACCAAAACCTAAGGTTAAGGCCTGGCCCAAAGCAGGTTGATCCCTGATTAGGCTTTGGTCGGCCCCTTTCAAGAGCACCCCTATCTGGACCAAACAAAATATCCATGCTCAGAACGGTCAAAGAATCCATACAAAAAATCATCATTTAGTTTTTATTATAAAATTAGAAAATTAATTTGATTTCATATGTGTAAGCTATCCGAGATCTAAACACAACATTATTTCTTAAAAAAAACCTCTATGGGCCTAAATACAGTCGTCGATAGGGAGGATGCTATCACCCTGAGCAACAATTACAAAATATAGTTTTTATTAGTTTTTAGATAGAAAATAGATTTACCAGTGTGCTAGATTTTATCATTCTTTAAATAAAATTTTAAATCAAAATTTCACAATAAAAAAAGTATAAAAGAAAATCACATATTTGTACTTTTCATCGATTTTTAGATAGAAAAGAGATGAAAAATGCTCTAAATTATATTATTTTAAAAATAAATCCAACATTACTAATTGAAAACCCTATTTCCAATCACAAAAAATTCTAATGGTAGATTTGAATTCCCTAATCCGAGTTTTCGAAATCCCTAACCTCAAAACTAGAATATTCCTAATTCCATAAATATCTAACCCCAAATTGAAACTCTTAATCATAATTGAAAAATCTCTATTCCGAATTTCAGAAATCACTAACCCTAGATTTGTAATCCATAACCCCAAAATCAAAATATTTCCAATTCTAAAAATCCCTAACCTCAAATTGAAATCCCTAATTAGAAATCTAGAAATTCCTAATACCATATTTGAAATGCCTATTTAGAAATCTGAAACAATAAAAGGCATATCCCAATAAAACCCATAATCCCATTTTTAGAAAAGAATAAATAAAAAAATATAAGAATCCAAATCATATTTTAATAAAATAAATTGTAAAATGGCGGATGTTACTAAACTAAATTAAACCAATAAAAAGAAATATAAAAAAAAGATGCCAAATACCTAATAATTTGGTGGCTCGATCCTAAGATGATGAGAAAGATTATGTCGAATTTAAGAGCAAAAAAAAATGAAGTAAAAAAACATTATATATACTAGGAAGAAGAAAAATCAAATAAATGGAGAATCTAGATTATGGGAGATTTTGGTACTAAAGATTGAAGTACAAAAGGTTGATAAAAGGGGGATCCGCATCTATTAAAATGAGATTATAGTATATATCATTGGATGAGTTGACATTCATTTTGCATTGTTCAAATTAACATTATGTGGGGCCGGTGATATATTTCCAGTGAAGAGCAGTGATTTCTCGTTGCATTGAGATTGGGACTTACCTTTTTATTTGAATGAGACTATTTTCATTTAAAAAGATAAGTTTAAATCAAAATTTAAAACCACTAAATCTAAGCCGGGCCCGCATGACAAAATCTAAGGATCAAGCTCGGCCCAAAGTAGGCTAGCACCGTTGGACTCAGGCCGGTCCGGTCCATAATTACGCTCCTTGATAAAGATTAAGGAATTTAAGATCGTATAGGACACTTCTTATTTGATAAGATAATGTAAAAATTGATTTAATATTGTGAGTTCAATTGAGTAATCAGTTTCCAAATTGCACCTCAATTTCCAAATCAAATTGATGCGCTCAAGTAAACGGTGGATCGACGTCTATTGAACTGAAATTTTATTAAATATCATTGGATGGGTTGACATTTATTTTGAACGGTTTAGATTATTATTATGTGGGGTCCATGATAGATTCCTGAATATTTGAGTAGCGAGTTGTCATTGTATTGAGATTGAAACTTATCTTCTTATCTGGATAAGACTATTCTCATTTAAAAAAGATAAGTGAATAGATAAAACAGTCGTAATTTGAAAAAAGGAACTTTATCCTATCTCTGTAGGGATTGACACATTTAAGGAAGAGTCAAAATAAAAATTGGGAGTAAAATTGCTCCAAATTAGCCTTAATTTCCCAATCAAATAGCTTGAAAATCATATATATTAATGAGGGCAATTGTATCATTTACTTTTATCCAAAAGACAACTCATTAAAATCATCCAATTTACATTTCCAATATTTTTCATTTGAATTATACAGTTGGTTTTAATCATTTATCTTTTTTCTTTAACCACCAATTTATTTTCATGAGTGGAACTTACAAGTTATAATGTAGCCACTTAATAGAATTTTGAAGGCTTAAATGGATTACCTGCTCAATTAATTGGATTTTCTCAATTTTTAATTAACACAATCTAATGCGTTATAAAATGCTACATTTAATTATATTAATGTCACCTTTATATACATTTACAAAGGATCGATAATTAAAAAAAAAACTAAATCTAAATGATATGAATATCAAACCCATATTATAACGCCTAAGAAAATTGTTTAATTTGATATTTTTTTTTATTTTAATCTCATGCTCACAAGCACATTTGTTAAAATGATAAAATTTGTGATTTTTCTTTAGTTTGCTAGGCCCATTATTGACTGTTGTTGGACGTGGAAAGCAACATAAGTTCATCATTTTTATTAGTTTTGGGGATAATCTAATAACCAGTTTATGAGTTAAATTGGATTGAATACATGATTTAAAGTTTTTCATATTAGGCTAACTAATTAAATTTTATTGAAAATTTTATATAATTTTTTAGCAACAAAAAAGTTGATTTTTTAAAATTTATTTCTCAAATTCCTCGCTGAGAGAAATCTCTTGCCCCTAAGAAAACATCTTGGACCATTTTATCATGATTTTTTTCACCCTTCAAAGATTTATTAAACCCGAGTACTTCATTCGCACTTACGTTATGGAGGAGTGAACTCCACAAGGGCCTATCTAATAAAAATCGAAATCTACCCTTGTATTTGAGACACTGAAATTTACTCCAATAGAAATAGATTTCCTTATTATTGATAAATCTATAAATTGGTCTCACCTATAAAATCCAAACTGGCAAAATGTGCCTGTGCTAAATAAACAATATTTACCATGAAATTTCATGAATCAAATTTATTCTCTAAAGGAAAAATAAATAAAATCTAAAATCAACTAAAAAGTAATTAAGTGTGATTGCATTATGGGAAAAAATTAAAAAGGAAGAAAGTATTGTAAGGGTAAATTTCACTGCAATCGGAATTATGCCTATAATGAATTCGATTACGTAAGAAGTGCGATCTGTCCCTTGCTGTTTTTTTTTTTTTTTTATGTATGTTACATATTTTTATCCATGAGCAATCTGATGGTAGGCATAACTTAGGTTCTAATGAAACTTGCATTCAACATAAATTAATGGGCAGTGATGGTTTGCAGTTTAAATTCCATCTAAACCTGAATGGGTTCTTCACAATGTCATGCAACTTAAATGAAAAGGTATATGAACCAAAAAACTCATGAATTATGTAAGATAGTTCAACATTAGATTACTAATGGCCAGATAGGACAAAAGAATTTAGTGGGGGGTTGTCTCACTCCCCATGGAAACAAAGACTTCATCCACTACCATCTTATAACTTATAAGTCATGCTTAGTCCAATAGTTTATGATCATTGTTTGAAAACTAAAAAATCCGACTTGATTCAAGTCATTGACTCAAGTAACTTGGGCAGGAAGTCCCTTACCTGGCTCCTTCTTAGTCACTCAACTTAGAAATAGACTCCTTCACAAATAAACCGGTTGATGAGATACATTGGTATACACAGTAGAGTGAACTCTTTCAAGAATAAGCTTACAATGATGTTGAGAAGAATTAAGTGTGCTGTGACTACTGTCCCATAGGAATATACATTTTCTTGAGCCATCAACACCATATAGAGGGCCTTTGTGGGTCCCTAATTCAGTTATCCAATACATTTTCAGATTTTCTTGAGCTATCAACAACTTGCAGAGGGCCTATGGGGGTTGAAAGTGAAGTTCCAGTTTGGCATATTTGAACACTTTGATTTAATGTGTCGAGTGTAGGGTTTTGGCCCTTTTGGAATTCAGGTTGTGGCTTGTGTTGATCAATTCAGGTTGTGGCTTGTATTGGTCAAGTCAAATTGAAGTGAGCTCGGTTGAAGTTTGAGCTGGACAGAAACCTATACTGACCTGCCCTGAGTTGCACCATCATTCACAATATTTAATTCAATAGTAATGATTATTGATGATGGGACCCACACATATAGATGTTTAATCTGAGAATTTGTAGTTACAAAGGCAGGGACATGTATAATTTCTATGGAGAATAAGTTGCATGCATTACAGTGTGAATACAAACTTGGGAGGGTCCATTTTCCACTCAGCCTCCAAGACAATACATTTAATGTAGAAAACGAATTTCTTTTTTCTTTTCTTAACAAAGAAAATATTTTCTATTATCTATAGATAGTGAGTGCCCAAGCCATGGAAAGAGCAAAGCCTAAAACACAGTGATGGAGCCAAGAAACATCCAGTAGGAAGGGTAAGTGATAGTTGACTGATAATAATTTATATTTTTTAAATTATTATTAATTACTTGAAATTAATTTTTTTCACATTTTTTCAATAATATCCAAAAAAAATATACATGGTAATATTTCAATATTTTTTAAGACATAATCTTCTAAAACTTTGAGGCCAATTAAATTAGGAAAATAGCAAGCTCACCATAATGAATCTAAACTGCTCGAGTCATCGTTTTCTCTTTGTTTTAGCACTCACAACTATATTTCACTCTCATCTAAGTATGACCCGTGTTTGACTGATAACATGTGAACCAATCAGAATTTCTGTGAAACGTTTTGGAAGTACATTTTGAAAAAACAAATAAAAATCAATATATATATATGCTAGAGAAATTGAAAAATAAAAACTATAGTTTATGTGTATTTAATTCATGATGATGAAATAATATTATGATATGCAAGTATTAAATTTAAGCCATAACAATAAAAGCTAACAACCTTTAATATAGAAGTTTGGACACATTTCCCACAAAAGTTCACCCACTTTGGAAATTTCGGTTAAATTCGGCTGAAATCCATATGTTTCAGTCAAAATTGATCGAAAGTCAAACTAAAAAGTCATACGAGGCATTTTGTTTGGGCTTATGGCTTAAACGAGAATTTAAGCTATTTTGAATAAAGCAAAACAAAATTGATACCTATGTCAACTCCACTTACTCAAGGGAGGTGCAAGAGAGACAGTGTCCGGAATCAAAGCTATTGAAATATTTGTGTTCTGGTGCTTTCCACATGGGCACACCTGTACACTGGATTTACTTTGATTTCATTACAAAGAAAAAGACATATTGTTAAGCTAAGGACACCTAGAAAAGCCATAAATTTTTATGCTTTTTCTTTTTTTTTTTTAATTCTTTCCTCTTTTTTAATCTTTTCAAATGGAAAATGACTTTTTTTAATTGCCTTTTTAAGTCATTTGGTGCAGCTCTTTTTCGTACGGAAAGTACAAAAAATGACCTATTTTTCCTCAAATCAACGAAACGAGTATGAATCGCTTTTCCATGTCAACGAAAAGAGAATCAATAGTGATGCGATCAGATTATAGCAGCATATAAACATGTCCTAAATTTTAAAGAAAAAAGATTGTTGGGAAGAGACTCCCGTGACACAAACGGGCCATAAAGACATTGTTTATATGGACCTTCCTTGTGGAGTACTTTATCAGACCCACAGGAGGCCGCCCCAATCATGGAGGAAGTGGAGGATCGCTTATTTGTATAAAAACTTGAAATTCCTAGATCGTTCTAACCCCTTGAGTCACAGTAGTCTAGTTTAATGGTTTTATAGAGCATCATTCTTAAAACATTTAAATCCAACAATGAGTAAAACATTGAGTAATAGTTGAACGTCCGAAATTTGGGCATGTGACAATTCATAGGATGGTAGTGAATGTGAGAGATTGGGTTGATCACACCGGGTCCCATTTGCTTGAAAAAGAGATCCACTTAGTCTCTCTCATTAGTAGGGATGCAAACGTGATGGTTCTGGATCGGAACCATAGTGGACCCGGTTTCTAAATAACGGTCCTGGATCTGGTTTTGACTCGAGACTTGTTTTGTTGGTTCTAAGTCCGGTTCCAATAGGAAAAGCTTGATCTAGGTCCACCTGGAGGATTGGAATCCAGTTTCAAAATCAATTCTAATTTCTCTTTATTCTTCATTTTTCTTAAAATAAGCATATTATTCAACTTATAACAATGCATCAAGTCTATTACATCCAGTATTATACATAAAAATGTCAAGAAGAAGTTAATTTTGAGGTACAATTTGCAATATTAAAGGCTCATATGCCGGGTCCCAGGTCCACGGGTCGGAACCTATATGGACCCGGAACTGGACCCGTTTCCTTAATTGGGTTTTGGAACCTGGCCCCCCCTTTTTTTTTTTTTAATTGGAACATATAATAGGTTCTAGACCCGGTATTTTGTAGGTCAGAACTTCCGAATAATTGGAGAATCGGATACCCATTTGCAACCCTACTCATTAGAGAGTACATATCCCTTGTTTTGTAGAAGCAAGGAGATAATGTTTCATCCTATCACTATTTGCCAATTGTATAAAATTTCGTACTTTTCTTTTTTCATTTCAAGGAAGGTGCATTAACTGGCATAAGATTTTATAAATTTGGCAAATAGTGGTAGGATGAAACAGTATCTCATTCTTTCTATGAAACAGGGGATCCGGACTCCATTAAAGATGCCCTCACCTAAGCCTCAGCCTTTTCTTTTTCATCTTCTATTTCATGTGTTGTTTGTTGAGATTTGCTCAGGTGCAGAGGTCCTGCATTGTGTGAGACATGGGCCCCATATGATCTATCCAATCCCTCACACACCTATACTCCCCAGTCCCCTCCTCCCTTGAATGTAATAGGCCCCCTGTTGTTTACACCAATCTGAATGGGACTAATCATTGGATTGAAACTAAAAAAATTAAACATTCTAAAATCATTAAAATTAAGGGCCGTAGATCAAGAGATTATGATTAACTAATGGACTTGGATTTTTTTAGAGAGGAGATTTTTTACACATATCACTATCGATTGCCATTGCCATTTGAAATTCAAAACTTGATCTACAAGAAATTACTAGGGCAAATCAGTCATAAAGGATCATGCTTATGCGCATAAAATGAGGGCTACAAATACGTGGCATCTTCATACGGTTATGCATGACGTGTTGAGGCAGTTACGGTGGCAAATCAGTCAAGCCAATGTGTGACTTGATGTAAATAGGGACCTTTGGCTGAAATATGTCTAGCCATGAAACTCTTGTGGACTAGAACCTTTAAATTACAAAGTTAAGAGACCATTCGCTATTTTATCCTTTTTTTTCCTTTTAATTTTTTTCTTCGGGGATTGACCTTGGCCTCCTTCCCCCCACTCCTTGCATGTGTGAATTCTTACTCTCCGCTCGTGTGAATTCTCTTTTGTTGCATGTGTGAGTTTTACTTACCGTGCTTGTCTCGTTGCGAGTGTAAGTCTCTCAAATCCAGCCTAGAGGTGGCAAAACATTACCTGACCCACCAACTTGTCTAGACTTGACCCGCATATGACCCACACAACCCAACCCGCATAATATGTCGGTCAGCCACGGCTCAGGGTTTTCTGACCCGTGGAAAAATGAATTGGGTTAGGGTCAACCCACCTAACTAACCTAACTTGCATTACTCATTTAGACTTTCTTTTAAATTTTAATAATTAGTCCAAATCCCAAAGAGGTAGAGACCCAAATAATACTCACTTTCTATTGCAGTGTCCACCATGCAACTGAAACTCATCACTCAATTCTATATATCCTTTTATTTTGATATCGTTGTTTTTATGAAAACTTTATTTTATTTCTAATGGTTCTACAATTCTATTTCTATAGTCGTTATTTAAAAAATATATATTTTATACTCAAGGTTTTAATAATTCTTCGGCTAAAAGATTGGGATGGTTTACAATTCCATAGCACTTAACAAGAAATCACAGGGCTCGAATTCCATAGCACTTAACAAGAAATCACAGGGCTCGTAACAATCTAGGGATGACCCTTGGGCTGATAGATTAGTATGGAAAGAAAAAAGAAAGTAGGCTAGTAAGGGGCATTTGTCCTGATATATATATTGAACGGAGGTAATTGTGGGTTCGAACTTGCACTACCACATTTGGGCCACAAGGAGATTTTACCCGGCTTTTTCTCCTGGGCCTATAGGGATTATTCTGGTCCAAAGAGCCGAGAACTTGCGTTATAAAAAAAAAAAAAAAGCGGGGGGCGGGGCGCAATTGTGAAAGTAAAATCCATTGCAAATAGATGGATGTGATCAACACCAACCTTGGGGCCATCTAGTCCGTGGGTCACCACCACCAGGCAGCCAACCACTCCTCTTCTTGTGAGTGGTGGGGCCCTGCTCCGGCTTCTTCCTGAAGAGCCATCTCAGCTTGGAGAAGAGGCCGTGGCGTGGCGTGGGCCTCCGATCAGGCGTCTTGGGAACCGGCGATCGCAGTGGGGTCCACACTTGGGCTGGGAAGATCTCATCACGTACGCGTGTGGTGTTGAGCCTCCGGTACCTGGTCTCAAGGGATTCCGTGGGGATGCTCCTTGCCAACATGGGTGATGCACCACCCCAATTGTTGGTCCCCATTGAAGGGTGTTGTGGAGTTCGGAAGTCCAACACCATCTCCCTCTGCATCTTCTCTCTCTCTCTCTCTCTCTCTCTCTCTCTGTGGATGGTGTTTGTAGAACTTATATTATAGTTATATATGGTATATGATCTACAGTAATGATGACCTACAGCTGTTATTTGTCACACATTGATATATATTGGCAATAATTTGAAATTTTCATGACATTTTTGTGATAAAATGGTGGTAAAGAGACCTGCTCGTCTCCTGGAATTGAATTCCCACGAATTCACGGAAATTCTAAATTTCGTTTGGTTGAGGTTAACGTCCACCCTCTCTCGTGAGCGGTTATAATTGCGGTCGAGTCCTCCCCTAAAATCATTGTTGTGTCATTTCCCATACCAAATTCATTTTCGAATAAGTGATAGCTCAATGGGAAGTAAGATCCTACACGTATTTCTATAAGTTATTAAAAATGAAGTATAAAAAGTGCATATCTAAAATGATCATCAAATAACGTCTTCTTGAAGAGAATGTGAAAAATGAATATCCAGTCATCACTCAAGGTCTTATTTAGTTGTATCATTCGCCCCTCACCTTATATTCTTTACCTCTTTAATAATCTTTAGATAGAGGTCATTTAATGACCTGGAATTCTTGTACATATTCTCTGCAAGCAAAAGGAAGCAAAAGGACCTTAGGAGATACTTTTGATGGTAAACAAATCACTGCATTTCCTAAATATTGCGAAAAATAAGAATGTTGTATTTTTTTTTAGTGACACATGATAATTTTGATTGTCACATAACCATACAAAATAAGAAAGGGGGGCGTTGAGTTTAACGGGGCCTTGTTTTGGACACTTCCATGTCCATACAAACAAATGACTTAAGTTATATCAAAGAGCATTGGTTAGCTTGGAATAAAGTTAGCTTGGATGGATGAAATAGCTTAGATAGAATCGAAGACTCTCATTGTATGTAGAAACTTCAAACTAGACAGTGATATCATAAGCAATGTACAAATAAGAAATAGAACTAAATTGAGGCTGTTTGGAGTTAGTAAATGGCCTTTTAACCTTGTCTTAAGCACATATGCAGGTCCTAACCCCACCCACCAATCCGACCTGAGTTCCACCCAGAAATTCAGGGTTTCAGTTGATGTTTCCAACCCAACTGATAAATGATGGATCAAGTTCTGTTTACATCCATAATATCCAACCTGACCTCAGTCTATGACTCAGTCTGGCAACCCAACTCAGCAATTCATGGTTGGGGATGACAAATTCAACCAGGATTATTAGATGGGTTAGGTCTGGTATGAGTTATGACCTGGCCCATTTCATTGTAATTCAACAAACCAACCCACCAGAGTTTGGTTTGGCGTTTTCAACCCAATTGTAAAATTGGTCATATTTGATTTGGGTCCATACTTTGGCCTGTGCAATATTTAGGCCCGGCCCACTTTAGACCATTGGCCTAAGCCTGACCCTAGCCTGACTCAGGATATAATTGCTTGGCCGAAGCCCGGCCCGCCAAAAAAAGATTTAGCGCGAGCCTGGGTGGATTGTGTTTTATTAAAAAGAATGTCTTCTACTTATTATCTGGAGCTATAGCTTAGCTGCTGTGAGAGTGTATGTGAAAAAAGAAATCTAATTTTTGCTTAAATTGTGTATCTTATTCAGCCGAGGAGCTGGAGTTCAAGCTCTCTATCCCCAAATCCAAGCCCGGCCCATGCACCAAAATCTAAGGTTCAAGCTTCACCAAAAGTGGGTTGGCCCATGTCGACTTTCACCCCATCCTTTATAAGGATTAAGGAATCCAAATCGAATATGACATTTTCTTCTTTGAGGGGATAACACTTTCTTGTAGGTGAGTATTTCTCTTAATTATAGGGCTGATTTAAAACTTAACTTTTCATTTCTAACGATGTTTTCTACCCAACCACTCACTAAAAAAACACAAGCTGCATTTGGCATTGTGCTATTCGGATATTCCTACGTTTCCAGAAAATAAGGTGGTGGAAAACATGTTTGGTATGTATAAATCATTGTTCCGAATTTTTTCTCTCACAAAAAGGAATTTCAAAATCTTAACCTGCTACATAAGAAACTTAGAACAAAAAGTCTTTATTTATTTTTTAATAAACAACTTGCTCAGGTTGTTTCTTACTTATCTCTTGCTTTCTAAAAAATGACATTTAAGAATTCTAAAGCCTCTCACTTATTCTAAAGGTAGGCCTTACATTCACAATCTCAAAGAAGGTGACCCCACTTTATAATTTCTAAAAGTGGGTCACATGGTCACAATCACAAAATGTGGGCCTATATTACAATTCTTAAAATGGTAGGACCACATTATAAATCCTTAGAATGCGGGCTTATATTAAAATTTGGTGCAGTGCATCTCCACATGTAAAATGGTGCAATGCTTTAGAGGAAAATTTTGAATTAATTTTCTCAATTCCATGAAAAGCTGGATTACCATGTTCGCATAAGGTATTCATAATAGAGTGTGAGTTCCTAATGCTAACAAACAAGTGTCGGCTCTAAAAAACGAAGTCCTAAGAGCCATGCTTGATTTTTTGGAGTTATTGTCCTCTCTCACTCTTTCTTTCACTCTCCTTCTCATTTTTTTTTCTTTATTTGATGTGGCGACCTCACTTGCAGACAGTTGCTCTTGGGACTCAATCAAACTGGATTAGTATATAAGGCCAGGGTTCGGCTCAAACTTGTCCTATGTAAAACATAGCCCACTTTTAAACATGTATATCTGTGTCAATCAGTTTGGTTAGAGTGACATTCAAATCAAGATGTTTATATATTTGGAAGGGCTTGGGCCCGATGCTCATGGGATTGATCAGGCCTAACTCTTAGGGGCCATGCATAAGATGGACAAACTTTTTGGCCAGAATTTTGGCCAACCCATATGGTTTCCATTGAATATCATAGTGATATTCAATGGAAACCATATGGGTTGGCCAAAATTCTGGCCAAAAAGTTTGTCCATGTAGACTTTTTGCATAACTATACAGTTCACATGGGCTAGTCCATTCCAACTTGATGTGGTTGACCTAAGTGGGAAAAAGAAGGAAAGGGAATACATGGGAGAAGCTTTTATGGATCACCTTTTATGTAAGAGCACATTTGTTTCCATTGAATTGAGTTTCTTAAAAAAATTAATAAATTCATTTATAAAGATGTTATAATTGAGGAAACCGAGGCAAAGTATATAAAATGACCATAAAATAATCTTTCCTTTAATAGAAAATGAGTTAAAAGGGAGATCTTATAAAGTTATACCAACCTATTAATCCTATAAATCAAATTTTAATTTACCAGGGTCTCGTGGTTTTTTTTTTTTTTTTTTTTTTTGGTATAAGAAAGGACAGGGTCTCGTTTATATTTCTAACTTTTGTTCATTATTCTTCACATCTTAAAAAATAGTTGTTGGAACCCAATAATTCAAAGATGGTAAGATTTTGAGCTTTTTGTCCGCTATAATTTTCTTTGATCTAATTAACAATAAAGTATGAAGTGATTAATATTTTCAAGTAGCTAATATAAGAAACTCATTATTATTATTCTTTCCAATGATGAAGTTGCTAGGCAAAATCTCCATGAAATTGAACAGATATAATACACATGATTGGATTCAGGGGTTGGATAGAGTGGATAGTGTCCAAGACAAGAGCAATTTAAAACTCTACTCCAATCAGATGTTAACTGTTTTAATTTGCTGTTCTCTCACCGTCATCCCATTCTAATGAAATATGGTTTATGTTTGTTGGCTGCAAAATAAAGCAATAGCTTGAAAGCAACTGCTTTATGTTCTTTTATTAGAGCAATACCCTCTGCTTCGCTCAGTTCAATTATTCGTTTCTCTCTCTTTTCTCTTTGGTTGCTTTAAATGGGTCTTTGGAGCAATTGCCAGATAGCATCTACTTTGCCTTGTCAAGATGGTTAAAACCATGGTTTAATTCATCATAGGTTCGAGATTTGGCACCAACAAAGAGAGATAGCATCTACTTTATATCATACTTTTATTAAAGCAAAGGCATCTCCTCTCAATTCAAATAGTGTTTATTCCTTCCTTCCTTTTGATGCTTTAAGTAAAGAATGTAACAGAGCTAAAGCAATAACCTTTCATCATCCTCTGGTGGTCGAAGAATTAGTCTTTACTGAAAGTGTTTGATTTTCCAATTGCAATCGACTAATAAAATCAATCCATACATCTGCTCGGATATACAATATCCAACTCTTGCTATTTTCAGTTTGGCACTTCGTTTTTACTCAGAGAAGACAATATGGCAGCAGAAGCAATTCTCTCTAGCGTCTTGGAAATGTTGCTTAATAAGTTGAGCTCCAGTATCCAAAATGAACTTGGGTCTTTGTTGGGCGTGGAGAAGGAGAAACGAGCGCTTGAAAGCAATCTATCAGCGATAAAAGCCGTGCTTCAAGATGCAGAAAACCAACAAGCGAACAAGGAGGTGGTGAAAGACTGGCTTCGAAAGCTTAAAGATGCTGCTTACGATGCTGAAGATCTTGTTGATGAGTTCGTAGTCAAAGCACGACGAAGGGTGGTTGAGAATCAAGATGGCATGGGAAAAAAGGTATGCAACTTCTTCTCACCTTCTAACCCACTCGCATTTCGTTTCAAAATGGCACATGGGATGAAAGAGCTGGTGGAACGATTTGATGGCATTGCTAAAGAGAAAGAACGTTACCATCTCAGGGAAGGATATGTACAAAGCCAGCCTTTTATCTCAAGCACAAGAGAGACTACCTCATTTGTGAACGAGTCGTCGGTTTATGGGAGGGACAATGAAAAAGAAAAGTTAATAGATTCATTAACCAACTCTGGACATGAATCTGTCCTCTCGGTCATTCCCATAGTCGGTATGGGGGGATTGGGCAAGACCACACTGGCTCAATTCGTATATAATGATAAAGAAAGTGTGGCGACTCATTTTGACTTGAAGATGTGGGTCTATGTCTCTGAGAATTTTGATTTGGGAAAGCTTCTGAAAGGAATTCTAGAATCTGCAAACGAGGCTAAAGCTGAACAATTAAGCATGGATTTATTACAAACTCGTCTTCAAAAAACACTGGGTGGGAAGAGATATTTACTTGTTCTGGATGATGTCTGGAATGATGTCCGGAATGAGTTATTTGAGAAATGGGATAGACTGAAAACATGGCTGGCATGTGGCTCTATGGGAAGCAAAGTATTAGTAACCACTCGCGACGGTCATGTTGCAGACATTGTGGGAACGCTTCCAACACATCAATTGGGAAAACTGTCGATGGAGGATTCTTGGTGTTTGTTTGAGGAATTGGTAAATTCAGGAAAAAACCTACCGCAAAACTTGTTATCAATTGGAAAGGAAACGGTAGGGAAGTGTGGTGGTCTCCCTCTAGCAGTTAAAACTTTGGCAGGTTTGATGTCTTCCAAAAAGACTGAACCTCATTGGGAATACGTGAAAAATAGAGAATTTTGGCAGCTACAAGATAATAATGAAAGAGTTTTATCCATATTAAGACTTAGCTATGATCATCTGACATCATCTTTGAAGCAATGCTTTGCATATTGTGCTGTAATTCCTAAAGGAGAAGTAATTGATAAAGATATACTAATCAAACAATGGATCGCCCAAGGCTTCATTCATTCTAACAGAGAAAATGAATTCCCTGAAGAAAAAGGTGAAGAGTTTTTTAAGGAATTGTTGCGGAGGTCCTTGTTTCAGGTTGACGCGGAACGTAATTACATCAATAAGGAGTTGTATAAGATGCATGACCTTTTTCATGATCTTCTCAAATCTGTTGCAGGAGAAGAATTCATTATTGTGAAGGCTCCCATCGACACTATTCCCAGTGAAACTCGTCATTTAGCATTGACGAAGGAGGATGATGAATGGGTAAGAGAACCAAAGAATATGGATGCATTGAAGAAATGTAAGAAACTGCGTTCAATGATTACAGCTGGTCCTATTGATATTAATGTTTGCTTGAGCTTCAGGTGCTTAAGGGTGTTGGATTTAAGTTGGAGAAGAAGTATTTGCTTCCTGCCAAATTCAATAGACAAGTTGAGACATCTTAGGTACTTTGGCATCTCATTTACAAGGATTACAGAATTACCTGAGACCATATGCAACTTACACAACTTGCAGACACTGAGAGTCTTCGGCATTGGCCTAAAGAAGTGGCCAAATAATATGAAGAGAATGATTAGCCTTAGACATATTGATCAGTATGATGGATGGACAGAGTCCCCCTTGCCAAAAGGAATTGGAGAGTTAACTTTTCTCAGGACGCTGCCAAGTTCAGAATTTATTATTGCTAAAGAGAGTGGAGCTGGAATAGAAGAGTTGAAACGTTTAAATCTGCTTTGGGGAAATATTCACATTGGAGGGCTTTATAATATAACAAATGTTGGATGTGCTCGCGAAGCAGACTTAAAGGCGAAGGCACATGTCAATTCTTTGACGTTATCCTGGTCTCGTGATGAAACAGTAGGCGGAGAAGGAAATGCAAGGGAAGTGATCGAGGTCCTTGAACCTCATTCAAATCTAAAGGAGCTATCGGTTTGGGATTACACGGGTCTGGGATTTCCAAGTTGGATGACGGAAAAGCTTACAAATCTAAATGAAATATCACTGTGGTCTTGCAGGAGATGTGAATGGCTGCCACCTCTTGGGAAGCTACATTCCCTTGAATCACTCGAGATATCCAGAATGGATGCTGTAAAATACATTGTTAAATTTGATGGAAGCCACAACTACGAAGATTTATTCCCATCATTGAAAGACCTTGACCTCATGAATATGCCTAATTTGGAGGGATGGTCATCTCCACAAGAGGATGGCGATGGTGATGAGCAGGGAAGAGAAAGAGATAAGCAAGTGATCTTCAAATGCCTCCGTACTTTAAAAATCCATGATTGTCCAAAACTAGTACGACCGCCGAGGCTTCCTCTTCTTCCAAGGCTTGAGAGTCTCGAGATTGGAGGAATGGATTGGGATATAATGGAAATACCCACATCCCAGTCATTGATGAAAGTCGAGCTCGACAAGATGCCTAATTTGGAAAGATGGTCACCACATGAAGCAGATGATGGAACTCCAGTGATCTTCAGCTCTGTTCGTACATTGAGAATCTTTAATTGTCCAAAACTGATTTTTCTGCCTATGTTTCTTCTTCCAGCACTTGAAGAGTTATACATGAGTAAAGTGGGTTGCGAAAGGATAGAGTTTTCCAGATCTCCCTCACTGAAAAGCGTCAACCTCTTGGACATGCCTAACTTGGAGAGATGGTCGGTACAAGAAGTAGATGATGATAAAGATGAGCAAGTGACTTTCCTTTCCCTTCGTACTTTGAGAATCTTTAAATGCCCAAAACTGATTTGCCTGCCTCAGCTTCTTCTTCCGGCTCTTGAAGAGTTAGAGATGAACGGAGTGGGTTGTGAGAAGATAGAGTTTTCCAGATCTCCCTCACTGAAAAGCGTCGTCCTCTTCAACATGCCTAACTTGGAGAGATGGTCGGTACAAGAAGTAGATGATGATAAAGATGAGCAAGTGACTTTCCTTTCCCTTTATACTTTGAGAATCTTTGAATGCCCAAAACTGATTTGCCTGCCTCAGCTTCTTCTTCTTCCGGCTCTTGAAGAGTTAGAGATGAAAGGAGTGGGTTGTGAGAAGATAGAGTTTTCCACATCCAAGTCTCTGAAAAAAGTCAAGCTCACCAATATGCCTAATTTGGAAAGATGGTCACCACAAGAATCAGATGATGATGAGCAAGTGGTCTTCCATCGCCTTGTTGAATTGGTTGTCAAAGAATGCCCTAAGATGGTCAGCTTGCCCCATCTTCTTCCTTCACTTGAAAAATTAGAAATATCTGATAGCAATGAAATGTTATTGGCGTCAGTGGCCAACTACACCTCACTTTCCAAGCTCTCTATCCATGCATTACCAGAGGTCAAGCATTTGCCAGAAGAATTTGGGCGAAACCATACTAGTCTGCGCGAATTGAGAATTTCAAATTGCCCAAAATTAATTTCTCTGTCAAATCAGTTGAAGAATCTCCTTGCTCTCAAAGAACTGATTGTTGAAGGGTGTAATGATCTGGTGCTATCATTGCCCGATGGATTGCAGCAGCAGCAGCGGTCTCCTCCTCTAAACTCTCTCGAGGTGTTGAAGATTAAAAATTCGTGTGAAAAGCAAACCTCACTTCCAGGAGATGGGATCGTCTTGCCCTCTCTTAAGAACTTGGTAGTCCTCTCTTGTAAAAATATAGAGTCCTTATCAGCTGATATGTTGCAAAAGCTCACCAACCTTTCAATTAGAGACTCTCCAAAGGTGTGGTCTTCTCTAGTTTCTTCGGAAAATCTCAAATCGCTTGAGAGATTGTGGATCTCAGGGTGTCCAGAGTCAGTTATGATGAAGTTGCTAGAGTCTATGGAAAACCTTACATCACTCGTTGATTTATTGATTGGTGATTGCCCTGATATGAGGTCTTTGCCAAAGTCAGTAAAAACCTTCACATCGCTCACTTATTTAAGGATTATGGGATGTCCTGTTATGACGTCTTTGCCAGAGTGGGTGGGAGACCTCACGTTACTTACAAGTATAAGTATTTACTCCTGCCCCGGTATGTTGTCTTTGCCAGAGGGGCTGCAACGCCTGAAAAATCTCCAAGAGTTGACGATAAGAGGATGCCCTGTTTTGGAAAGAAGAGTGCAACGCAACAAGGGCCAGGACTGGCATAAGGTAGCGCATGTTCTAGACATCAACATTGCTAGGGGAAATGCAAGTGAAGACAGCGAAGGGGAGGAGAGCAGTGACCAGAGTCCGCATCTATTATTGCACTCACTGAAGAAACTAGAGAAGCTTCTTCCTTTGCCCTCCTGCTGCTCATCTTCTCCATCTTCTTCTTCTCCTCCTTCTACTTGATGATCATGGATCATCATCATCATCATCATCAAATCACGTCCAGATCATGAGGGAAACCAGGTAGTTAATCTTCATCTCCATCAACAAATTTCATTCCATAGGCATCTTCTCCAATTTTTTTTATCTTGTGAGCTTTATGTATTAGAGGCACACTCACCATGGTTTAGTTGATCCCAGCAACTTCTCATACTTATTAGAATTCTCATCTATATATCATACAAGTTGTCATTCTATAAATTGGGTGCAATGTAAGAAAGAAGGCCTTGGGCTTTTGTTACCTGCATCTGAGGAATCTGAGCTGGACTGGCCCATGCTTCTGTTACACTTTTCTGGTAATCGGATTAGAATCAAAAAATAATTAAAATAAACAACAATTGGTGTGGAGCAATTATCCTATTGTCCCCAATTTGTATGCTTTGGTACCTGCCTTCGCTTATCTGCATTTATAGACAGAGAGTAGTCAAGACACCACAATAGACATAGAGAAGGATTTGAAAATGACTAAGATTTTTTTTTTTATGGGTGAAATTCAAAGGATTTAACATTACTGTAGCCAACTTCTAATATGAAAATTGAGTATTTCTTAGAATAGATAGTAGTCCATTCTCCATTCCATGATGGGTTTATAGGGTGCAAACAAATTTAAAGCACATAGTTGTACTCATTTTCAACATTAGAACTTCTCTGTAATTCCAACGCCTCCCTTCCCCCATGCACTCCCTCCCCACAACAACAAAAAATAAAAATAAATAAATTATTCTTCTTGCTATCTCAGAAAATCAGTTAAAAAAACCTTCCCTTTCTTTTTCTAGGGCAAGTACAGCTCTACACAACTGTAAATTGAATTGTTTTCCAAACTATCCCAGTATCGTCATTGTTATACAAACTTAGCTAACTATATATAGAATTCCTTATTCAATGCATTAGTTCTCTTTTCGGAAAACAAAATTGTATACTGCAGAGAAAAAAAAGGAAGAACATTTCTCAACACCCAACTGTCACAGACCAAAAATTCACAGCTTCACTAATAAAAATTCGCTCTTTTTTCCAATCTTGGACAAAAAACTACAATCAACACTAGCACAGGAAGACTAAACAAAAAAAAGTAAATCACAATACCGTGAAAACAACAGGAGGAATGGCATTGACGGTTTTTCGTAATCTTCCCACAAATCATCCTCCCGAATCCACCGTCCATTTCTCCTCAGCTCCATTTCCTCCAACACGCTCCCTATCATTAGATTTCTCCTCCGAATTCCCAACTGCCCTCACTTTAAAAACCCATCTCGAATTCGGACTGCATGGTTTCAATCTACTCAAATCGAAGTGAACTCTAATTCTAAACTCAATCGCATTTGAAAAGATTCGATGCTTCTCCGCATTGGAAATTGCAATCTACAAAGGGAAATTCATGTAAAATGGCTCAAACGATGTGAGAGAGAGAGAGAGAGAGAGAGAGAGAGAGAGAAGTCTATTTAATTGTAAGGAATTAGGGGATGATTATCCCACACTTTCTCTCTATTTAATTGAATCTTTTTAATTTTCATTTTGATTACCATTCTTTTCTTTACAGGTGAATTGTGGCATTTGAAGTTCAATAAAGTATTAAAGGTATTTTTCAGCTTCACCCTGGGAATACTGGCCATTAGCACCACCCTAACATGTCAAAGACTCAACAAACTGATTTGGTGGTTTGATAGAGTCTCAAGAATCCCACTTTATATATATTTTTAGTTTTACTTAACGTCTCATCTTCTCTTGGTCTCTCTTGACAAGCTATAAGTTTTGAGTTCTTTTCATAATTTAGGAGTACCTGTGATTCTTCTCTTTGCAGGTGTGGATTGCTAGAGTTTGATAAAGAGTTATAGGGATATTGGCAACTTCTTAATGGTATTGGGTCATATCAACTTCCCTCTTGATGTTGTTTGAATTTATGATTGTATTCTCTGGGATGAGTTTTTCTTTGATTTTCATTGAACTACTTTTGACTGTTGTGGTTGTATTATGGATCTTGAGGCGACCTTAGTTTTCTTACCGTTCACTTGTTTGACATTCAGCCGAATTTTCTATTTTTACCTCTTGTATGTTTGAAGAAAACTATATTGATGACGGATGTAATCCTCATTCCTCATGACTTGCTTATGTTCAATTGAGGCACATGATTTAGTCATGGGAAGTGATGATTAGGTAACATAATCGTAGAAAAATTTTATTCTAAGAAACCTCACATGGAAACCCTTATGGCCTGTTTACATAGAATACATAGGAGTTTATGGTTATATGTCCTCCATCTTCTCAATCATTACTGAGGTAATGGGTGAAGGATATGAGGTAATGACTCTCCTAGGATTTGAATTTTGATGGCTGGGTATTCAAATCGCAACTTCACTTTATTCGGTTTCCATAAGAGAGAGTTTTATAGATACTCATTTTTGAAATTCGCCTTTAATCATCATTTTTAACCACATTTGGCATGAATTGCTATGTATCCAATTCCTGTGTTCTTTTTTTTTTTTTTTTTTCGCTTTAAATGGAAAATTGTATTAGAAGAGAGGAAGTGGGTTTAAAGAAAAAGAAACAAAAAGAAAACACCCCAAAAAACTGAGAGAAAACCATTGATGACATGGCCAGAGAGAGGAGCATAATAGGGCTCACAAACAAAACCAAAAGCTTAATTACAATGGAGTAGACATTCCTAAAACAAAATGCATAGAACTAGGAGATCTCTGAGAACCAATAAGGGACTAAAGTTGATCTTTTAGGAGAATTTTGGTTATTGAAAGAGGGGAAAAATTCTCATTAAAGATGGCTTCGTTCCTATAGATCCATCAAGCATATGCAGTGGAGAAGAAGATAGCGATCAGCTAGATTTATGTTTGCAGTTAGGGAGAACCATAAATCTGTAGGAGCATTTGACCGGGCTTGAGGGCTGCCTGTAGCTGACAGAGTCCAGGACCATAAAGCTGAAGAGAAGTTGCAAAAAAAGAACAGATGAACATCATTTTCAGCTTCACCTTAATTCCCGTGTATTCCAAACAAAAAAGGCCCTAAGTGATGTTTTGTAATTAGGTCATACTCATTTTGGTCTTTAAGTTAGTATTCAGAAACAACAAAAAGCTTTTAACAATTCTGCGAGTGGGAGTATGTTTATGCCTCTTTATATGTCCTCATATGGATCACATATCCTAATAACCCTGTAAGTGCAGAAATAATAATACTCACAAGATCAGGATGCCTCTTAGGACTTATTCAATGCATGGAGGAGATAGCTGCGACGACCTGAGCCTGAAAGAGGAGAAAGACAAAGGTCAGAGGACCCTGGCTCTGGGCAGCGCAGGGCTCTCCGATGCTTAAGTCAGCAATGGATCGGAGAAGCAGCAGAAGAGGAAGAAGAAAGACTGGGTGTTTCTGTGAGAATGCTTACCCCTTGCTCCCTTTGGCTCGTGCCTTATATATGGGACAGTCTTGGGTGAATGCCAGTGGGCTTGGTGATGTGACCTGGGTCACATCAGCCCACAAAGCCATTAATGAAGGTCCATCATAGCCCATACTGCATTTAATGTGGGTCCGATCAGCCCACAATGCATTTAATGTCAGTCACATTGGGCCTGATCCTGCCCTGATCTGGTGGTGGCTGAAGTCCCATCAGATCCCTTCCTTGGGCTTTGCCACGATAGGGCCGCGGCTATCAGCTGCAAGCACAATTCTGCATTGCCGAGCTTGCATTGCCGAGACTGAACGATATGCGCGGCCGAACTGAATTCTGTTTGGCCGAGACCAGCACGTAGTGCCGAGACCGAAGTAGATCGGATCGTAGCCGAGATCAAGGGACGTGGTCCCCTAAACAGTAGCTAACCGAGCACACCCTAGCCGAGACCAAGAGAAACTAGTTCACGGAATGGGCCCCCACACAATAGCCCCTCAGTTCTTGACCTCTAGGGCTCTCTCGGGCACTAAGGTTAAGAGCTGGACCGATCCCCCGCACTAGGGTTGAGAACTGAACCGATCTCCCGAGACGGACAGTGCTCGCCTTCCATCCGATTTTGTTTAAGGGTTCTGACTTATTCGGCGCCGGACGCCGCCGTTGCTTCGTCTGCCAGAGATAATAAAGGGGGTAATAAATGCGGGGGCTATGATTAGCATGGGAAGGCGAACCATCACTGCCACAGCGCCACGCGTTATTGCCCGGTAGGCTATCTTGCCTTTTCGAGGGGGGATGCGACGCAAGCCGAGGCGACATCTCACGCGTGTCCTGCTTCGAATTCCGGAATGGCGCCCATTCCTCCCCTTTATATTCATTTTCGTCTTCTCCCTTTGCCATTTTCGCTCTCAATTCCTCTGCTCTCTGCCTGGACTTCTGTTTCCTGCTAGAACTAGTGCCACCGGACTAGGACCAGACCTCGTACTGTTTCCCAACAGTAGTCGCCCACATCCGTCAGTCGGAGTCTGACTTTGCCCCGTCAAACCAGTGAGTTTTCTTCCGCTCCCTCCTCCTTCATTTGCATTCCAGACCTAGCCCCTAGGGTTTCTTAGATCCGGAAATGGGGATTTTCACCCATTGGATAGATTCCCCGTCAGGCCTGGCTAACCTTAGGAGAGTTTACATGATCCCGGACGAGGTCCGGATCATGGCAGCCGACCCTTCTGTTTATGCTTTCCGCAACGGCTGGATGCCGTTCCCTCTGATAGCCGTCATCGAGGGTGGGGTCAGATTCCCCGTGCACCCTCTTCTTAGGTCTTGTTTGGAGACCTGGAACCTCAGCCCCTGCCAGCTAATGCCCAATGGGTATAAAATAATCATGGGCGTCGCCGAGCTGAATAGGATTCTAGACATCAGTCTCGGCGTCCATGATATAGAGGATATATATGACCTCTGCAAGACCAGGGACGGGGTCACCTATTACCTTCGCGTCAAGGCGAAGTGCCAACCCCTCGTCACGGCGCTGGAGGACTCCAATAAATACGCCGGAGATGACCGTCTGCTCGTCTCGGGAAACTGGGAGTTCGGCGAGACCGAGACCGAAGTAGCTAGGAGGGTCCGAGTCCCTCGACGCTTCGGGACTCCACCGAGTAAAGACCTAACCCCTTTGGGTTTCGGATTTTCCCTTTCCCCCCCTTTTTTTTTTTTTTTTTTTTTTTATTTCTGCTGCCGAATTCTAACTCAGCTGTTTTTTCGCAGGCCTTTCTCAGCGCAAGCGTGAAGCCCAGCTGAACGGCTGGAGAAGGCACTCACCTTGGCTGAGCAAGGTGTACTGCTACCACGGCCACCACACAAGAGCTGCCTACTCTCTTCTGAAGTACGAGCCGAGATACGTGTCTTACACACGGAAATCCGGCAACCCGGAGAGATTCGCCCCCGATCCAGCAGAAACCAGCGGGACCGTCACGGTTGCGGAAGCGTCCGCAACGTTGGCCGTGGTCACGGGCATCCCGCTAAGGGAAATTGAAGTGGCCGTGGTCACGGGCATCCCGCTAAGGGAAATTGAAGAATATACCTCCGGAGCCGAGGTAGACTCTCCGACAAGGGAAGTTGAGAACTATACTTCCGGAGCCGAGGCCGAAGTGGACAATATGGAGAGGCGTAGGCCCGCGTTTCAGCCAAAGAATCTGGCGAACGCCGTCCTCGGCGGCGGTAGAAAGGTTGCCGCAACCCGCACTGCCTCGCCCTCCTTCGGGACCATCGTCCCTGCTAGAATTGAGGCCCGACCTTCCCCAGTCTCGGAAAGCGAGAGGCCGAGGAAAAAGGCGAAGGGGAAGGAGCCGGAGCGGGAGGAGCGACCACGGCAAAGTTCCCCACGAGCTGCGAGGGAAACGGCAGTGGACATGGTGCCCACCCCGGCAGTTCCTCTGGCGGAGAGTCGCTCCGAGCCCCAGGCGGCAACGTCCCCGGGTGCTGAGCCGGCCGAGTTCAGGCCGGACATGGAGCTGAGGAAGGGGAGGCCCCTAAATGCTGGGGATAGACTGGTGGGGAGCCCGGATGTCATCGCGGCGCTCAGCCGAGCCTGTGCGCTCCCCAGGGACATGGAGAGGCACAGGTCGGAAGACACCCCCCTGCTGCTTATGAGGACCATACAGCACTCCCTCGCTGTAAGTGCCCGACTTTCCTGGTCACAGGTGTTTCTATCTTTAAATATTTCTTGCTTTCATGCTGAGCTTCTTTTGTCTGATCCGCTGCAGGCTGTCCAAAGGCTCCAGATAGTCGCGGACAGGATAGCGGAGGAGGACAGTCGGTTGGCTCGCCTGGCAAAGGAAAAGCAGAAAGCCGAATCCGAACTGCGAGCGGCCAAGGAGGAGCTGAAGGCGGAGGCGGCCAAGACTGCGGAGCTCAAGGCTCAGTCAGATATGATGGCCAGCGACCTCTGCAAAGCAAGGTCAGAGGGCTTCGAATGGCAAACGAAGCTCCAGGCAGAGGAGAAGAGTTCGGCGGGGTTCAAGGCCGAGCTGGAGCTGGAAAGGAAGGCGAAGGAGGAACTCCTTGCATCGAAGGAGGAACTCCTTGCATCGAAACAAGCTGAGGTCGATGCCGCCTTCCTGGAGGGGACTGAGGAAGCTGCGAAGATTTACGTTGATCAAATCACGGCGCTCAGCCCGAAGCTGTACCGGCTCGGCTGCAAGGCCGTGTTGAAGAAGATGGGGGTTCCTGCAGATGATCCGATACATCAGAGTCTCCCCGAGCTCGGAGAGGAGCCCCTAGATGAGGCCCTGGCCGAGACCCCTGCCACCCCGGCCGAAGTCCCTTCCGAGCCAACGCCTGACCCCGTTGAAGAAGCTCCTCAAGCCGAGGCCGCCGTGGTCGTCATCGAGGACCTAGAAGCAGAGCCATCGACTTGACTTCCTCTTTTTTCTTTTCTTTATAAAATGTCGTCTTTGTTTCAAACTGTCTCGATGTAAATCAATGCTATCAATGAAAGACTCTTTCTCATATTTTTCTCCTGTGTGGTGTGGCTTTTACTTGCTTTCCTTTGTACGCTTTCCGTGAGTGTTGTGAATTTGGGTGTGACTTCGGACTAGAGTAGACCGACCTGATCAGGGTTCTCTGCGAGCGCTGACCCTTTGGAAGCCCCATGTATTTCGGCGAAACCAGATTTCCGTGTTGGAAGACTGGTGCCGTTTCGGCTGGTCTAGGTGGCTGAGTACCAGCCTTAGACATGGGCTGTTTCGGAAACTCGTCTAGGTGGCTGAGTGCCAGCCTGAGACATGGTCCGTTTCGGCAACTCATCTAGGAGGCTGAGTGCCAACCTTAGATATGGGCCGTGACGGAAACTCATCTAGGTGGCTGAGTGCCGACCTTAGACATGGTCCGTTTCGGCAGCTCGTCTAGGTGGCTGAGTGCCAACCTTAGACATGGGCCGTTTCGGCAACTCATCTAGGTGGCTGAGTGCCAACCTTAGATATGGGCCGTGGCGGATACTCGTCTAGGTGGCTGAGTGCCGGCCTTAGACATGGTCCGTTTCGGCAGCTCGTCTAGGTGGCTGAGTGCCAACCTTAGACATGGGCCGTTTCGGCAACTCATCTAGGTGGCTGAGTGCCAACCTTAGACATGGGCCGTTTCGGCAACTCATCTAGGTGGCTGAGTGCCAACCTTAGATATGGGCCGTGGCGGATACTCGTCTAGGTGGCTGAGTGCCGGCCTTAGACGGTCTTCCAACTTTGCACCATTGTCACTGTCAGGATGCCAGATTGCTACAAATTGTGGAGAACTGTAGTTTCATTGAATCCAGAAGCGTTGTACAAGTACAGAGACTAAAAATAGAATTTTTTGAGGTGTGAGGCGTTCCATGGTCTCGGTAGCGGACGTCCCTCCATGTCTTCGAGCCGATAAGCCGACCGTCCAGCAATGGAAGTGACCTTAAACGGGCCATGCCAATTCGGCGCTAGCTTCCCTTGATTCGGATCCCTGTCGGCTGGGAGCGTTTTCTTGAGAACCAGTTCCCCCACGCAGAACTTCCTTTCTCTGACGTTCTGGTTATAGCCCCTGGCTAGCCGCTGCTGGTAGACGGCCAGTCTGACTGCCGCCGCTTCTCTTCTTTCGTCTGCCAAATCCAGTTCCCTGGCCAAGTTAGTCTCGTTCTGTCCTTGGTCAAAGAGTTCGGACCTCAGAGTGGGGAGGCCGATCTCCAAAGGGATGACCGCTTCCATCCCGTAGGCGAGCGAGAAGGGGGTAGCCGAAGTGGAACGCCTTGGAGTGGTCCTGTAAGCCCACAGGACGCTCGGCAGTTCTTCCACCCATCTCCCCTTCGCTTGGTCCAGCCGCTTCTTGAGCCCATCGAGGATCACCTTGTTGGAGATCTCGGCCTGGCCGTTACTTTGTGGGTAAGCTGGCGTGGAGTAATAGTTTCTGACGCCGAGCTCCTGGCAGAAGGTCTTGAAGAGCTTGGAGTCAAACTGAGTTCCATTGTCCGAGACCAACGCTCTAGGAATGCCGAACCTTGTGATCACATTCTTCCATACAAAATTCTTGGAGTCCCGCTCTGTGATGGATGAAAGTGGTTCCGCTTCAATCCATTTGGTGAAGTAATCTGTTGCCACAATAAGCCATCTCTTATTCCCCGGAGTTCGGTGGAGCGGTCCCACAATGTCGAGCCCCCACTGAGCGAATGGCCACGGGCTAGAGAGCGGGCTGAGATCCTGCGTTGGCTGATGGAGGGAGTGGGAGAACTTCTGGCACTTCTCGCACTTCTTCGCGTATACCTGTGCGTCTTTCTGCATGTACGGCCACCAGTAACCCTGGCTGATGGCTCGATAGGCCAGAGATCTTCCTCCGATATGGCTCCCGCAGATTCCTTCGTGTATCTCGAAGAGGAGGTCCTCGACCTTACTCGGATGGACGCACTGGAGGTAGGGTCCCGAGAACGATTTCCTGTAGAGCTTGACCTCGGGAGATAGCCAAAACCGGGCTGCCTTGAATCTGACCCGGTGGGCCTCGCCACTGTCCTCGGGAAGCTTGTCGTCCTTAAGGTAGGTGATGATGGGGTCCATCCAGCTCGGGCCGAGACCAATACATAACACTTCCCGAGGTGAACGGAGCTCAATGCTGGGTACAGCTAGCGATCCGACTTCGATGCTCCTCTTTCTTCCTGCCTCAACAGCGCTGGCCAAGTTAGCCAAGGCGTCTGCGTGAGAGTTCGCTTCTCTGCCGATCTGCCTGACTTCGGCTGACTGAAACTGTGCCAGCAGCTTCTTTGCCAGGGCCAAGTACGCGGCCATCCGGTCGTCGCGAGCCTGATAATCTCCAGTCAGCTGGTTTGTCACCAACTGTGAATCACTGAAGACCACCAGCTGTTGAGCTCCAAGGATATTGGCACTGTTAAGTCCGGCTAAAAGGGCTTCGTACTCAGCTTCATTGTTTGACGCCTTGAAGTCCAGTGTCAGAGCTTGCTCTATGACCAGTCCTTCCGGCGATTGGAGAACAACTCCTGCTCCGGCTCTTCTCGAGGTGGAAGATCCGTCGACGAAGATTTTCCAAACTGGGGTCTCGGTTCGAGATGGTGATTGTTCAGAACTTGTGGGAGCCCCATGCTCCTCACCCCCCAGTTCGGTGCCGAGCGGGGTTGGTGCCGAACTTGAATCAAACTCGGCGAGGAAATCTGCCAGAACCTGGGCTTTTATTGCTGTCCGTGGCTGATATTGAATCTCATACTGCCCTAGTTCGACAGCCCATCGGGAGATTCTTCCTGAAAAGTCGGCCTTCTTGAAAACAGATTGGAGTGGGTGCTCCGTAACAACCATAATAGAATGGGTTTGAAAGTAATGGGAGAGCTTTCGCGAGGCGCTAACGAGCGCCAAGGCGAGCTTCTCCAGAGGCAGATACCGGGTCTCGGCATCAATAAGGGTCTTGCTCGTATAATACACTGGTTTTTGAACCTTGTCCTCTTCTCGGATGAGGACTGAGCTGACCGCATGAGCCGAGACCGCCAAATATAAATACAGGGTCTCCCCGTGGGTCGGGGTTGACAACAGTGGTGGTGATGAAAGGTAAGCCTTGAGCTGCTGCAAGGCGTGGTCACATTCTAGAGTCCATTGAAATTTAGAATTTTTTCTAAGAAGCTGAAAGAAAGGTCGGCACTTATCTGAAGATTTGCTGATGAAGCGATTCAGTGCCGCGGCCATCCCTGTAAGCTTCTGAACCTCCTTGGCCGAAGTGGGACTCTGCACTCTGAGGATAGCCGAGATCTGATCTGGGTCCGCCTCAATGCCTCTGCGTGTAACCAAGCTGCCCAAAAACTTGCCGGAACCAACACCGAAGGCGCACTTCGAGGCGTTAAGCTTCAGCCGGAACTTCTTTAGAGTGGCGAAGATCTCGGCCAAGTCTGACAGATGATCCCGCGCCTGCTTGGACTTGACCACCATGTCATCGATGTAAACCTCCACAGTTTTGCCGAGCTGATCGTGAAACATATTGGTGACAAGTCTCTGGTAGGTGGCCCCTGCATTCTTCAGCCCAAACGGCATCACCTTATAACAGTAGGTTCCCCTGGGCGTGATAAAAGCTGTTTTCTCTTCGTCTGGCCCAAATAGTGGGATCTGATGATAGCCGCGGTAGGCGTCGAGGAAGCTCATTCTGTCGTGCCCGGCCGTGGCGTCGATCAACTGGTCAATCTTCGGGAGGGGAAAGCTGTCCTTGGGACAGGCTTTGTTGAGGTCGGTAAAGTCGACGCACACCCTCCACTTGCCAGTCTTCTTCCTGACGACCACCGGATTGGCTAACCATTTCGGGTATTGAACCTCCCTGATAGCTCCGGCCTCAAGCAGCTTATCCACTTCCTCGACGACGGCTTCGGTCTGCGGGACCCCAGTTCTCCGTGCCTTCTGCATCACAGGTTTGTGGTTAGGGTCAACATTTAGTTTGTGACACATTACCTCGGGGTCGACGCCAGGCATCTCCTGAGGCGTCCAGGCGAAGGCATCTCTGTTCTGCATCAGGAACTGGGCCAGTTCGGACCTTTCCGGCTCTCCAAGCTGGCTGCCGAGTAGAAAGAACCGATCCGGGTCCTTCTGGTCGATCCGGACTTCGGCCAATTCCTCGACGCTCTTCCTGCCCGGATCTTGGCCGAGCTCATCCAGCCCCTGCTCCAGGTTCTTCTCCATCTCGGCCACATTGACCTCCTTGGGCTCATGCTCCCCAGGTACCACAGCTGTCAAGCACAGCTTAGCCGCCTGCTGATCTCCTCTTACCGTGATAATCTCAATTCGGCCGCTCTTTCCCTCCCATGGAAATTTCAGCTTCTGATGGAGGGTGGAAGGGACTGCTTCCAGGCTGTGGAGCCAAGACCTGCCCATTATAGCATTGTAGGGAGAGGGTGCGTCGATCACCATGAAGGTTGCCATGACAGACGCGCCACCGACCTCGACCTTGAATGTCACTTTCCCCTTAGGATAGACTGGTTTGGCGCTGAAGCCGATAAGGGGAATTCGAGCCTCCTGCAGATCTTTCTCCGTCAGTCCCATCCTTCGAAAGCTGTCGAAATAGAGGACCTCGGAAGAACTACCGGGGTCAACAAGGACTTTCTTCACAGTACAATTCTTCACGCCCTGCTTAGAGCAATCGAACTTCAGGGTCACGATCAGGGGGTCGTTGTGGGGGAGCTGCACCCCTTCTAGATCTGCATCAGTAAACCTGATCTCGGGATGCTCCCTCCGAGCCCTTTTCGGTGCTGAACTGAGTTCGGCGGCCATGACATGTTTGCCGTGAGAGGCTTTCCTGGCTTCGGCACGTGCTTGGTTACTCCCCTTGGGCGGGGGTGCCAGATGGATAACGTCAATTATCTTCTCTGTCCCGTCGCTGTCGTGACCCCCTTCGTCTCGGCGCGGGGCTCGGGTGTCGGCCCTGGTTTCTCTCCTGACAAACTCTTGCAGGTGTCCATCCTGGACAAGCTTCTCTAAATGCGACCGCAGTATCCTGCAATCTTCAGTTTTATGGCCGCCCTCCTTGTGATAGGAACAGAACTTCGTCTGATCTCGTTTAGAAGGGTCGCCTTGCATGGGCTCTGGCCAGCTGAAGTACGGCCTGCTCTTGATCTTATACATGATTTTGTGGATTGGCATCTTGAAGACCGTGTTGACCGCCTGGAATGCGTCCTCTGTCAGCCTGGGTCGCTTGTTTCTTTCCGAGACGAACGCATGAGGCCTTGCCGAGCTGGTGGGCGCCCAACGCCTGTTTGGCTCATCTCTCCGCCGCTCCTCTCTCCGAGGTTCACTCCTCCGAGACGGTCCCCCGTCTTGCCTGGATGTCCTCCCACCCCGGTCCTTCAGCGCGGTTCCATGGTTTTCCCGAGCGCGGATCTGGTCATCTTCTTGGGCAATGTACCGGTTGGCGATGGACATGAGCGCTGCTATGGAAGACACCGGGTTCCTAGCCAAGTCCTTGCGGAGATCGTTGTCTGGCAGCAAGGCATTCTGGAATGCGAAGACGGCAACCTCGTCCTTGGAGCTCTCTATCTGACTGTAGACCGCCCAGAACCGCTTGGCGAACTGGGTGACGTTCTCTCCTTGCTTCATCTTCAAGGCCATGATGTCTGCATCTGTCTTCGGAAGGACTCTGTAGGCCTGGAACTTCTTCAAGAAGGACTGCTGGAGCTGCTGCCAGCTCGAAATGGCCCCCTCCGGTATTGCACAGAACCACTTCAGGGGGAGGTCACCCAGACTGGAAGAAAAAACTCTACAGTTCAGGTGACCCTCATCTCCCCAGACAGACATCCTCTGGGAGAAGTGCCTGAGATGCGTAGCTGGATCCGAGACCCCATCATAGGTGACGAATCTTGGTACGCTGAACTTCTTGGGTAAGGGGTACCTCCTGATGTCTTGGGAGAAAGGAGACGCACCGAGATCAACGGGGTTACAGCAAGCATCCTCTTGGTCTCGGCCGAAGCCGGCTACCTCCAGGTTGCGCTGGACCGTTTCCCTTATGTGTGCGTCCAGCCATTCCTGGTCTCGGTACATGTTCTCCGGAATGGTTTCGGACGCCTTCCTGGAATAGCTACGGCTGGCGCTTGAGCCTTCATCTCGGGTTCGGTCGTCCCCTTTCTTGTTCCTGTTCAAGTGGTCCCTCAGATCCTCCTTTGAGGAAGAGATGCGCGTAACACGAGTAACCCTCTCCTCATGTTGTCGCTGGGATCGCTCCTGACGAGTCCGCTGCTGCTGGGACTGCTCCTGACGAGTCCGCTGCTGCTGTCGAGACCGTTGCTGCTGTGACTGCTCCCTACGAGTCCGCTGCTGCTGCCTTGCTGAGCCCGCAGCTTTCTCCAGCTGCTGCTGGAGCTGGCGGATTAGAGCATCCTTTTCCCTGAGGGCCTCGTTCTGTGCCTTAATCTCCCGAAGGGTGGAGTTCAAGCTGTCGCCAGGGTTGTAGTCATCATCCTCTTCATCCTCAACGTCTTCGACGTGTCCTTCCTGACCTGAAGGGCGTGGTCCATCGACCACTGGGGACTTATCCCGCTGGTCTCGCCCTGTCAGGAGACCTGCAGGCTGCTGGGCGTCTCCCCTCCCGGGAGCGGACTCTGTACGGAGGTCACGCTGCTGGACGTTGATCCGGATGAGAGCGCGTTCAGCATCGTCCTCTGCGACTACTTGCTTCCCAGCCCTCTGCTGGTCAGGGGGCGGTCCTGCATGCTTTGTCTTGGAAGTTTCTCCGCTTTTCGCAGTTCTCCTCGTCATGGTGTTTAGGAATAGGAATAGGAAAGATTATAGAAATCGTTCCCCACAGACGGCGCCAATTGTAAGTGCAGAAATAATAATACTCACAAGATCAGGATGCCTCTTAGGACTTATTCAATGCATGGAGGAGATAGCTGCGACGACCTGAGCCTGAAAGAGGAGAAAGACAAAGGTCAGAGGACCCTGGCTCTGGGCAGCGCAGGGCTCTCCGATGCTTAAGTCAGCAATGGATCGGAGAAGCAGCAGAAGAGGAAGAAGAAAGACTGGGTGTTTCTGTGAGAATGCTTACCCCTTGCTCCCTTTGGCTCGTGCCTTATATATGGGACAGTCTTGGGTGAATGCCAGTGGGCTTGGTGATGTGACCTGGGTCACATCAGCCCACAAAGCCATTAATGAAGGTCCATCATAGCCCATACTGCATTTAATGTGGGTCCGATCAGCCCACAATGCATTTAATGTCAGTCACATTGGGCCTGATCCTGCCCTGATCTGGTGGTGGCTGAAGTCCCATCAGATCCCTTCCTTGGGCTTTGCCACGATAGGGCCGCGGCTATCAGCTGCAAGCACAATTCTGCATTGCCGAGCTTGCATTGCCGAGACTGAACGATATGCGCGGCCGAACTGAATTCTGTTTGGCCGAGACCAGCACGTAGTGCCGAGACCGAAGTAGATCGGATCGTAGCCGAGATCAAGGGACGTGGTCCCCTAAACAGTAGCTAACCGAGCACACCCTAGCCGAGACCAAGAGAAACTAGTTCACGGAATGGGCCCCCACACAAACCCTTTCAAATGTGAGGGCCATACTTGATGTAGAAATGATTAAATAGTAACTTTATGGCTTCTTATACCAAAAAATAAAAATAAAAAAACTCTGCCTTTGATGTATTCAATGTTTCTTATTTTTATGGTACGTGTTCTTGGTAATAACTTATGATGATGAGATAACTCCTTTTTGTTGTTGTAATGAGAACTCTTTCTCTATTGTGGTGGTGGTTGTTGATGATGATGATAAGTACTGCCATATGGTCTCCTATATGGCAACATCCATCTGAGTTGTTTGACTTTCAATCACATGCATCCACAGTGAAAGCTGCATTCTGGCCTCTAGCAAAGTTTTAGAATGCATTTGTGCTTCAGAAAGGATTCTGCAAATACAGGAAAGTTATTATGATTTTCCATGCAGATCACAATTTCATTGTTTGTGCAACAGATTTTCCTCATGGAAAAAAAGAAAAAATGAATTATTTTTTCTCGATAGAGTGGATTTTAATTTCCTATGGGAAAACAGAATTCCTCTCAAATAGAAACAAAATTCAGCAAGTGCAGAAACCTCTCATGGCTCTTAATCCTGTTGCTCCTTCACCTAACTGTAGTTTATGGTAGAACAGAGCATGAGGAGAGGGGAAACCATGCTAGTAGAAATGCTGCAGTAGGAAGTAGAAGTGACCAGCATGTAACTTATGGTATCACATGAAGAATGTACTACATTGAAGAGCAGATTGAGGAGAGTCATTCTAAGATAGCAGATTAATAAGTATGGATAGATAAGAGAAAGCTTTGTAATGGTTGATGATCCTCTTCATAATTGAAGACTGAACGCTTATTTCTCAGGATGCAAAAGGTCACCAATATGAACTGGGGTAATTTTGTTAAGTCCTACAATGGCGGTATAGCTAATGGGCAGTTTGCAATTACCCTATGGGCCTCAATTCGGCTTTGGTTTTATTTTTACTTCCTTCTTTTCATGTGTCTGTTTTGAATTGATTTTGAACCTGTCCATTGATTGTAATTCAATGGATGATTATCACCCTCTCTCTTTCTATTTAATTGAATCCTTATAATCTCCATTTTGCTTACCGTTCTTTTCTTTTTAGGTGAAGTTTAGGCTGTGTCATTTCGAGTTTAATAAAGCATTACAGGTATTTGAGCTTCATCCAATGAACATTATTTTTTTATTTATTCTTTTCCTATGGTTTGATCTTTGTGGTGTTTTTTTTTTTTGGCCAGTAAAGAATAGTTATATTAATAATTGATGGTTACATTGGGAGTAGGCATATATGCTATAAGCCTCAGTTACATCCAAAAAATATGGTTTGACAGTGAAAGTGTAAACTATAGTTTTCAAAATATGTAACCTTATGTAGATATCAGGAAAAATTAGTCTAGGTTTGTGTCCTTCTGACGTGCTTCCACTACGTTCCTTCCCCAAAACTCAATTTGGACTGAATCTTTGTGGTGTTTACTTATGATTTTTGCAGTATCAACTTGGTGTTAGTTTATGTAATCTTGGTTTCCCAATTTGATGAATTGTGGCCATGTTTACTTCACCCATCAAGCTGAGCCCAGTCATTGACTGATTGACATAGCTAGAACATGTCAAAAGACTCGGCTTGAATCACTATGGTGGAGAAAATCGTGTCACATGACTAGCTGAGTATTGAAGTATATTATAAGATAAAAACTGTTTCTTGAATTTAATCATGGAATGCTTTCCCTTTCCCAGCCGTGCTACCTGGACCGAATGGGGTACCGAATTCGGGCCCGGTCCTCATGGGTGTGGACTTTCCCTTTCCTTCTTGGTTCTTTTGTTCTTTCAATTTTCATTTTATTATATTATATTTATTGAATTTTTATTTGATCATAGCTCACCGACTTGGCATGTCTCTGCGTTGTTGACTTCACTCGTCAAGGCACTACTGAGTCATTGACGTGGGCTCTAGCATTGGCATCAGACTCATGTCAAATTGGTGAAAAATTGAAACTTACAACCGTATTGACAATATATATCTGTATAAGACCCCTATCAGGCTATAACTGTGATTCTATAAAGATTTAAAAATTCAAAGAAATGTCTAAAAAAATTCAAAAAGTGGAGAACCTAAAAATTTCAATTCATTAATTATCATCTACCTCATTTTGTGAAACCAACCCCAAATTTGCTTGGTGTGCATTTTTATGGGTTTAGCAGACGCCACCTTGGGAAATAGTCCTTTTGGGTGAAAGACCTCAAAGATAGCCACATCACAAAAAAAAAAAAAAAAAAAAAGGAGAGGGAGAGAGAAAAAGAAAAATCTAACTCTTTTTGTATGGCCTTAGACTGATATAAGACATTGTTTTCAACCAAACATATTTTGTGCAATTTCAATAGGTTAGAGTGAATTTTTATTTTTTTTAAAGAACAAGCAACATTTTTTTTTTGTGGCTTTAGAGCAAGGTGCATTGGTTTGTAGATTGAGTGTATTGATATACGTCCATTCCTACATCTAGACACCATTATTTTATTTTTTTCTTTCTTCTGATGTTGTAAATTAAAGTACTAAAAATCTAAGATAAAATTAGTTTTTTTTTTTTTTAATTTCATTTCATCAATTTTGTCACTCATGGAATAACTACAACTCTTCACTTGTGGGATATCATTTGCCACCTTTTATGCATGCATCTCTCCTGGAGGCTGGAATCATCACAACAGGAAGACAAGATGGACAAGGGAGTTAAGTGTATTAGGAGTGGCTGATCCATGCCCTTGATTTTAGTCGCTCAAACTTTGATGATTATTTTTCAGCCAAACTTATTGTGATAAAATCTTAGACTGACTTCTGCGAAGTGATATGATTGACATAAGTAGGCTGATATGTATAAACTATAAACGACAAATTGATACTAGTAAAAATTGATAATAGGAGAACTTTCCAACGATTATTGTTATTTTTTTTTTTTTATGTAAACTGCTATAAATTACTCATATGATGTAGATCATGGCCTGGTGGATAAAGTACTCACTCACTTTAAAAATTCAAAATGCTTGAGCTATGGCACACCCATTTTTTGTGTTCCAAACCCCAAGCTCGCGTCTTTCCTTGTAAAAGCAGTAAAGATTTCTTTGTAAATGATCCTTTTTTTTTTTTCTCTCTTAAGGCCTATTTGTTTGCATTCGAATACACAAAAATTGAATGTTCATGGTCATATGAGTTCCACCAAATGGTTTTCCAAGAAGTGAAATGTGAATTATATCAGGTGAGGGGCGAAGGATATAAGGTAGCAATATAGATGGGACTTTGCCTTTCCTATGACTTGAATTACTTGTGATGACTATGCATTGATTTCCTATCATATGTTGATTCACTTCCAATCAAAGGTGAGGTTCTTTGATGGTCATTTTTGTATATTCACCTTGGATCTTCATTTAACTACTTATGGCATGAACACCTATATTCGTGTATTCCGTGCAAACAAACAGGCCCTTAATGAGTGGGACACCATTGAAACTCATGTATTTATACAAAAATTACAACTAATAATCAATAGCATGATCCAATTAGGATCAGTCTAAGTTTAATAAAAAGTAAATTCAACGAATCAATAAATGTTGTCCTAGAAGTCTTTCTAAAAGAGTATGATTGTGATCTTATAGCCGGTATATCAGCCAATACTCATGCAATACATGTATCATGCCAATTCCATGATTTTTTTTTTCGCCAAATCCATGATTTAACGAGGTAAAATTTTGATATTATTGGCTGATTCAGATTGTTTCTACCAATGTTTTAACACTTGGTTCTTAGCACTAACCTGCAATTGGCATAGCTTGGGTGGCTTGAAAGAGTCACAAGAATTACACTTTGTCTACATGCATATGTTTACAGTTTAAATAAAAGATTACCTGACTCTCCAATCCTTGGCTTGGTTTATAGTTATCAAGCTACATGTTTGAATTCTTTCCCTAATTTAGGAGCACTAATGATTTTTCTCTTTTCAGGTGTGAATAGTTGGAGTCAGATAAAGAATAGTAGGGATCTTTGCACCTTCTTATTGGTCTGTGCAGTTCATGGAGTTTAATAACAAACAAAACATTCCTTCATGATGTTGTTTGAACTCATGGTTGTGTTTTCTGAGTCGCTTTATTTGGCTTTGGTTTAACTATGAATTTACTGGTGTAGTTGTACTGTTTGGATCTTGCTTGTCATCTTTGGTTTGTTCTTATTCACTTGTTTGGAACTAAAATGATTCTCTATTTTTACCGTCTGTATGTGAGGAAATTATATAGACCATGGATGTAATCCTAATGACTTGATTATCTTCAAGTGGGGCCCATGATTTTGTCATGGAGAGTGCTGATGAGATGAAATATTTGTGGAAAATTCATATCCTAAAAAAATCTTGCCATGGGCAACTCGTATTGATGTTTTGGTATTATGATGATTATTAGATCATGGACATTGGTCTTTAATTCAGCCTTTCAAAACCAATGAAAAGCTCTACTTTTGTATAAAGGGTTTTCCCTGCCCTGTTTTGAGGGAAGTTAATATATTCTTACATATCTTACAAAAAAAAAAACAAAAACAAAGAGCCCCTCTCTTAACATTTCTGAGTGGTAGCATGTATATACATTTCTGTATGTAATCATGTGGAATAAATATGCTAACAACCCGTTCAAATGTAAGGGTTGTGTATTCAATGTAGACATGCAGCTAGCCTCTCGATCACTTTATTATTATTATTATTTTCAGCCATTGTTCTTTTTCATGTCTTATTTTAATAAGAACTTGTGGTGATGTTAGATAACACTTTTTTTCATTAGTTGTTGTCGTCGTTGTTGTCGTTGATGATGATTATGATGAAAAGTACTACATTGAGGTCTCTTTCGTGTGATGAGACTTGTGTATAAATTAGCACAGGAGCTGGTAGCTCAGTTGGTGTGGCATCGCACTTTCATAGGAACAATTGGGGATCAATTCCTTGTTTTAGCGTTATGATGAGAGACTTGGGTGAGTGCGCGTGGGTTGGGTGTGTGAGTACTTTACCTTTAAAAAAAGGGTTGCATAGAATTTTGGATTTTTTTTTTTTTTACTTTGAATTACGAAGCTGGCCTGTGTCGATCTGATAATGGGTTCACTTAACTGCTTTGGATCATCTCGCAAAGTTTTGCACTAGTTCATAATTATCTCATCTTGATAATACTCGTTGGATGTGTGCTGATGTGTATTGTGTTGACTAGTCAACCTCCTTTATATACTTATGAGACTTGTGGGTCATCCTTACAATGGATAAACCATTGATCATGGACATGTGGGGCCCAGCTTGATTCATGATCTTGTAGAAAATAGGATTGAACACGGCTGCACTGCATTCAGAGTGGTTTAAAAGTATCTGAATCTGAAAGTTGCAAAGATTCATAGAAAAGGAAGAATACAAGGGCATGCCAAAGGCCAAAAGGAAGAAAGAAAGAAAAAAGTATGTGGTCACATCCAGCCCAATGCAAGGGATCTGCTGCCGAATGGTGCTGAAATAAATCCTGCAGCAAATGATGGTGCAAGGTCCAACATCTGAAAATGAGGAATGATGGAAGCACACTGCACATGGCATTTTCTCCATGTGGATTCTCCTTTAAAGGAGTTTCTCCCCAATATCCCTCTAAATTCCTTTCTCCATAATTGGTATACAAATTAAAAGATATTGGTGAAATCCCATAAAAATCTCTAAAAATGCATTTGAGATTGAAAAATATTCCACAGAACCTATTGAATCCAGGTGCCATGTTGAAGTAAAAATCTAAGTGGTTTTTTCATGCATTTGTAGTAGGAAGTTATTGTTAGTTGTAATAAAGCGAAACTAGCTTGACCACCCCTCCTTAAAGCGCAACGGCATGTATATTCATGAAAAAATAGTCATAGAGAGTTTGACATTTAAAAACCACAATTAATTTTAGGGAATTTTACGGAAAAAATTTATTCTTCAAACAACAATATTAGACAATTTAGTTCAAAATATGGAGAATCGAAACAATTGGGCGTCATACAATTTGTTTACGTCCATTTACATATTTTTCACCCATGAGAACTCTTTTTTTTTTTTTTTTTTGCATTCTTGTTTTCCATATAAAAGAACCTATGAAGATTAAAATAAAGGAGCAGAAAGGCATACTTGTAAGTGATAAAAACATCAAATTTGAGTTAGAACTCATCTAAGAGGTGCCATTAATATCTCTTTTCTAATTTTTTTTTCCTTCTAATCTTCTCTTACCTAAGTTGTATAATTGCATGTTCTGAGAATAATATCTCTAGAAGATTGGATCCTCTAGTTCTCTAGCTCATACATCCCAAGAAAGCGAATGTGTTAGAAACTAATGGTTTAAATTTTCTCCCTAGTGTGTTCTAGAGTGGAGTTCCACGACTCTCACTTACAGAAAAAGGAGGATCTTTTTGTACTTTAACTCCAACTCAAAGGAACTGAATGTCACATTTCAATTAATTTTGACTTCACCTTTTCTTTGAAAAAAAAAGCAAAAAACCTCATCTTGACTTCTCTACTTTTTGAACGAACATACCAGAGAGTGGAATTCTACAATAGAGCCCGAATTATTAAAAATTTCTTCTGCTGCATGAACATTGTACCCTCATGTGTGATGCAGTCAAATTTTACTCAAAAACAGAGCCGGTCCCTTCGTAAAAACGACCCTGTAGTTAGTAATATAATTTGCACACTCTCATGTATTATTAAAAAATACATTAATCACATTATTCACTATATGATCAATCTTATGGCGGGACCAACTCATTGAGGAAAAAATTGAAGACATCTCAAACAAGAGGAGGGTTTTCATTTTTCCTAGTTTAAATTATATATATAAATACAGCAGCCTTTTTGCAAGAGTACGATACGTGGCAAGAAGGGCTTCTTGGGAGGATTACACGTGGCAGCAGGAAACCAATTCCTTTGAATTACCCTAAAAAATCTCTCAATGAGATCTCTATTACCAACTCTCCACCTATTTTTCCAACGCATTTGAGATAGTTTGGATTTATCCAACCCAAGAAGCTTGCAAAAAAGTCTTAGGATTTATCCAACGCAAGCTGCTAAAAGGATTATTGGAATGTGAAACAACTATATAAAAGAGGAAGTAATATTTTGCCACAGGCCTCCAACCAATGGGGGCCCACTGATGGAATTGTTCTATCTAAGTCCAACATAATGACACATGATGGGAAAATAATTTCAATTTAAATTAGGTTTTCCTTCGATGAATTAAAGGCTCGCGTTGAGCGGCGCGGGCCCTGAAGCACTAGTATAAGATAAATGCAATACCCCTATTTTTTTTTATGGCTGATCTATGCTATCGGCAAACTATCAGTGGAGATTCTTGACCGAGACCATTATTCCAATTGGGTAGTTCAGTGTTCGGGTTCACCATTTTGAACTAATTAACAAATAAGTTGGATTCATAATATATAAGTTCATTCTTATTATTTAATATGCCAACTTTATATCTAAAGCCGACCCAAGCTGACCAATTGGACTATGACCTGCCTACCAACCTTAGATTTACTTAGTAATTAAGCGATCATATCATTTTTTTCAACCAAATTAATTAATGGGGCAGGTTCGGATTGAGCTTTTACATCACTCATAGTGCATAATTTTACATGAACCAACCCAAATTGATGCATTGCCATCCTTATCCCACACTATGCCTTATATTTCTTATTGTGGCAAGTTGTGCTTAGCACCAAAATATGGCAAGTGCCACAATTCCCCAATGTTGAGTTCATTTATCTTAACATTTTCATTGTACCTATGCAAGTTCTAGCATTAAGTGTAAACTGATGTTAGTTGTTACCTAAATGGCTACATGGGTTGTTGTGGTATACCCACTGTCATGTGCAATACAAGATACAATTGTTGATTGGCCATCCCAAAAAACAGCCACTTCATAGAAAATCCTCGTACATTACTAGTTGTTCCATCGAAGGCAATGGTCGTAAATAAATTCAAAGGTTAGAATCTAATGCATAAGAATGTCAAATAATGTCCATTTTTTTTATAGAAGGCTTATCAAATGCCTTATGATGGGCCAGGCCCAAATAATTCGGCCCGCAATGATAGGTCAAGCCCGAGTGACTCATCTACAATGACGGGTCAAGTTGAACTGACTCAGGTTTACGATGAGCCCGGGTCATCATCTACCCATTAAGGGTCGGGTCCGGATCCACCAAGGACGGAGTCAATGAGTCGTTCCTTTAAACTGTTCTTACCAATTCCCGAGGAGGATATCTTATCTGCTCATCTGTTGAGGACGGTTTGGAAGACTCCACCAGAATGGAGCGTACATCCCTGGAGATCCCTGGAGAATCTCCCCACCCGTTGAAGAAAGAGTATAAAAGGAGAAGTCCTATCGGAGAGGCAACTCTTATCTACTTTTTCATTATCATTGTATTCTTCTGCTTTGTAATCTCTTTCCCGGAGCAGTAAAGTAACCAATTGAAGTGGACGTAGGTCACACTGACCGAACCACTATAAACCCTTTCTTTCTCTCTCCATTAATTTTCACATTAATTACTCTTCACTTGACCGGTGGTGCCCGAAAACCACTTTTTGGCATCATCACCTTATTGTATTTTTTTGGGCCGTGGGCTTTACAAAATATAATGTACTTTCGATCTGTCGAATTCTGCTAATCTCCATCAGTTTCTCTTGTTATGGGCATCTTGTACTCCACAAAACTTTTTGGGCTAGGCCTTTGGTTTTGCATCTTTGTGATGCTGGAAAAGCATGAGAAGAAGGGAAATCAAAGATGCCTTTCTAAGGAACTATGGTCCACTGATTAATTGAAACCATTTTTAGGGCCCTATCCATGACCAATGCCCCTCCCAAAGGCCACAACTGGGTGTGCCCGGACTACTCTTCACCTTCCAAGATATAGCAAGTAAAATAAACGAATGATTACAATACAATGAGTTGATTATCAATTTCAACAATTGTGTGGATCATGCAAAGATTTTCCGAGCCACTCGATTATACACAGCAAATTGATCAGTTTACACCACTGACCATGTGGCCGAACATGGATTATCCACGTTAAATAACCAGCTTAGACCAGAACAGAGGCTTGGCCTTTTGCAGGTTTGGGTTTAATGGGGGACTCTGCGTCCACCAGGCAAGTTAAAAATCACTTAATAATTATGTTTCAAGTTTAGAATGCATGTAAAAAATTGATCATCATCAATTATCATCCTCATAATAGAATATAGAAGCAAATGCATCTATAGCAATCTTATACTCCAAAGTCAAGCCAGCAAAACCCGGCGGAAAACCTCGTTGGCTGGGATACCAAAAAAAAAAAAAAAAACCAAGTCCTAGAAGGAAAACCTTGTTGGATTTCATTGAAAATGAGGATAGACCCTGTCATCTATCAACTGACTGGGGCAGGCTGAATCAGGCAGTTTCTACTCAATCCAGTGATCCACTGGGTTTTCAAAATTTTGACCTCCAAAGCAAAAGTGCCAAATAACTCTCAACGCGAAAATTTTATAAAGGAAAAGTTAACAAAAATTTTAAAGGGCAGTTCAGGCATGTTCCAATCAAGTTTTCGTAGATTTCTCCCATGGAAGTAAACACAAGAACAACATTATACCACTCATTTCTATTATGACACAAAGAAAGGTTTTGTCAAAGATTATTGTAGTCCTATTCCCTGTTATTTTCCCTCAATAAGTAGGCTGAGTCGAACCCGCAGTCGTATTGGTTGCAGCAAAGAGCACCTTCCAACTGTGCTAAGGGCTCCGGTCAAATAGTCCCCTGCATCGAAGGGGAGCCTTACTTGAGAATGAATAGATTTTCACTAGGCATAAATTCACATGCAGCTCAATAAAGCAGCTCTTCATAGACATGATCCACACTACATCCCCACTTCCCATGGTATAGATCCAAAAGCTTCCCAGCAGGTGTCACTCCTGCCATTAATACAGACATCAATTAGAAACTTAGCCCATGAATGGATCAATCTACACTCAAAGCATAAACAAGTCACATTCTCCCTAGTTCATTTCAACAAATCATTACAGTTTTGTTCATGGGCAATTGATTATAGAAAAAATGGTGGAATGTGTCCATACGGTGTGTATTTCTAGAAGCTAGTCACTTTCTAGCCGAATTTACTGGACGGCTGGAACGACTGTGTACTGATCCGAATGGACTATTGATCATTAAACTTTTAGAGGCCCGATGAAGATGATGGAAACCACGATTGGAGCTGATTTTTTTGCAAAGAAGAGGTCTCGAGGAGTCCTTGAGATCTCCCCCATCCCCATGTGGGTCCCCAGCTCGGCCCCACTACACACTTGAGCTTATCTGAGCTTACCTTATCCTAAGCTAAAGCTTAGGAGAGCCGCCCGCCGCTGCCCCCCACCCCTCGCCAGTCAAATTTCAAGAAAAGTCGTGCTTGCTTATAAAAGTATTACCTGTTCCAACAGCCTCCGCAACTTCTTTCAAAAATCCAGATTCTTTGTATCCTCTTCTTTCTAAGCCATCCTACAACAACATTATACGCAAAAACTGTCAGATGGCAATGTAGTATGCATTTTCCAACTTTTTTGTGAATGAAAAAGCACGGCCAATGACCTTAGCCAGCTTCAAAACATCTTCAGCAACATGTTTAAGCAACCCATCTCGAAATGGTGTCTTCAGACCAATCTTGGGTACCTGTTACAATAAAAAAAAATCCGTTAGGCAGACAATAAGTTCCTTCATGTTTCATGGAGCTCAGAAGAATGCAAGCGAATAACATATCAGACAATATGCAGTTTCTGAGAGCAAGAATCTACATATTTTATTGATTCCTTACTAATCATTTAAAAAGTAATGTAATTTCGTGCAACGTTTTTCAAAAAATCCAAAGAGACACCTAAATTTGAAAATATTTCAACATTTTTTGAGAGATAATTTCCTAGAATCCATTATAAAATTAACAGTTCTCTCGAATTAAAGTAGGCCTCATTGGATTGATCACATGTAAACCAATCCACCTATAATTAATTAATGAAAAACCATTGCATAGGTGGTTATAATTGTATGACGGGCTATGATGCCTGTGATAGACATGGCTGACTAAGAGGGTAGCATTGAAAGTCATTCACCAAGTCTCTCCCCAAATATTACTCAAATCAGAGTTGGTCTTGCCATAAGATTAAGCATATGATAAGAATTAGATGATGCTCAATCATGTAGCGGGAACATCTTCTACAAGGGTAAACTTTAGGGACAGTTCATTGAAAAGGAGGTTGTTCGTGATGTACAGTGATTTTTTCTATTTTCAATAGGTGGATCCATTGTGAAGTTCCCCTCCCATAACAACATACACAAGGTTCAATGATATATACCATTTTTGCTCATTTGAGACTCATTTAAAGGTGATAAATTAGTAGTTGAGAAAAAGGGTTATGAATTATGATACTCATTTGAGATAGTTTAGACATGTCCAAAGTAGACCAACAATGGGGCCGTTGAGAAAAAGGTTTTTCTATGAATGTTGATGGACCACCAAGAAAAAATGATAGGCAGAAGAGGACATAGATGGAAGTGGTTAGGATAGATTTGCAGACTGCCTACCTATTCAAGGATTTGGCTCAGGATTGATCGGAATAGATAAACATAATTCATGTAGCTGACCCTAATATAGTTGGGACAAGGCTTTAATGATGATGAAATCAATTTACTTCTTGGTTTCACTTAAAATGGTATGCATTTTCCCCATAAAATGGGAACGCTTATTTAATCTAGATTGCAGTAAATATGATTAGATCAATACAAGTATCTTTATCTCGGAATATATATATATATATATAATCCCGCGCATCTTTTCCAAAATGGAAATTGAAAAACCAAAACACCTCACTCCACTGAGATCTGAAAACCCACTGGAATGTAATTGACAACTTTGTGGCTCTTTGACCAATAAATATCTCCAATTCACGCTAATAAAGTTTCTCATCTCGACATCTATATGGCTAACTGAGAGCACATATATCTTTCCAAACTGTTCATCCACAATGCCATAACCCCATACTATCCTCACCAGAATCCAAAAAATGCAAAAAATCAATATAAAAACATGTAGGTTTATTCAAACTCTTACTGTCTGTAAGTGCCTAAAATAATACGGACTTGATTTAAGGGTGAATTTGCTGATCTGCTGTTAAGCTTTTCTGGGGAAATTGAGTGCCTGAACCTGAAAGGAAATAAGAGGCAAAGGTGAGAGGAACCTGACTGCTGTCAGCCGAAGGCCCTCCGATGGCTGAGTTAGTGCAGTCACTAAGCAAAGGATGAATGGAAAGGAAAGTGAAAGTAAGAATGTTTGGTGCCTCAGAGCATACCTTTTTGGGATTTACCTCATGTATATATATAGGCGCAAAGGTCTCATCGGAAGCTTCCTTAGTAGAGGTAGGTAAAAAGGGAACGTCCCATTAGGTCATACCTTGTACCCTTAGTGGGGGTAGGTGGAAGCTCTGTCCCATTAGCCCACACCTTGTATGGCTACAGATGTGACCGTCTTATAAGGTCAACCCCTTATCAGGTGCATACCCTATCTGACAGCTCGTTTTGCAACGCCGCTGCACCCTAATAGGGTATTAATTATGATTGACGTTTGACAGTCATCTCGGTAGACTGAAGACATCAAGGCCGAGATGGGTGTGCCGACATAGGTGCCGAGACGAGAATAGCTGGTACTCTTATTGAGACTAGTCAAAACCAGATGCCGAAGCCGAGGTGGCACCGAGACGGGCCTAGCTGGTATTACTTCCGAGTTATGAGACCGAGATCAGGACAGACCCAATTGGTACCTTTACCGAAATCAGACTTATCTTTGGCATTATGAAAATGCCCCCACACAATTGCCCCTAGGTCCTGACCTCTTAGGGTTCCTTAACCTTTTGAGGTCGGGAGCTGAGTATTGTGGTGGGAGAGTTGTTCTTGTGCCATTTTCAGAAACTTTCGCCCTGGTACCGGCTGCTGCTGACATCTGGTTCTTATCAAGAAGTTGTTCCATCTGACTGAGAAGATTAATGAATGCGCCATTGTCGTTTAGTCTGCCTGAGGTAATCAATGGAGCAATAAAGGGGGCGCCTTTGATTAATGCGGGAGGCAGAACGACGGTACCACGTGTCTCCGCATGATTGGCTTCCCTACTAACTTTGAGGAGGCGTGTGGAGTAATCGAGGCGACACTTCGCACGCGCCTGCCCTCGAAACTTGGGATGGCGCACTTCTTCTTATAAATAGAGGTGTTGTTTCTTTCCACCGTTTTACTTTGGCACTTGTTAGAGAGAATAGGGCTTTTTGCAGAGAGATTTTGACGATTAGAGGTTCAATCACCGTCGATAGTTTCCGGCTTCGTCCCACTATCAGCTTCTGTGAGTTTCTCTTATTCGCCTTCTCTTTTCTTGCGTTGTAGTCCCTGTTTTAGGGTTTCTGCCCCCCTTTCCTCTGTTCTGCCTTCCCGGCTTCTTCTGAATCTAGGAATGGGGATCTATAGATATTGGATAGACACCCCTCAGGCCTTGGTGGAGTTTAAGGCTGCGTATAGGATCCCGGAGGACGTCCTAGCGAGACCAACCGACCCATCGAGCCTTTCTGACGGCTATGCCTTCAATAGAGGCTGGATGTTGTTTCCCCTAATCGCCATAATCAAACGTGGGGTCAGATTCCCCCTTCATCCCCTCCTTAGGTCGTGTCTGAAGACATGGAACATTTGTCCCTGCCAGTTGATGCTCAATGGCTTCAAGATAATCATGGGGCGTTGCCGAACTGAATAAGATTCTCAGCATCAATTTCGGCGTCCATGACATTGAGGACGTGAACGACCTTTGCAAGTCCAGAGAGGGCGATACGTATTATCTCCGGGTAAAAGCGAAGTGTTAGCCCCTCGTCACGGCCTTGGAAGACTCGAATAAATATGCTAGGGTCGATCGTTTGTTCGTCTCAGGTAACTGGGAGTTCATAGCAACCGAATCCGAGATGGCAAGGATCATTGGTGGACCTTACCGCGGATTCAACACCGACCTAGAGGGGAATAAAATTAAAAATATTGTAGATGTTGTATTTGCAGCTATGCCGCCGTTTATAGGGACGGTAATGTTGTAAAGCTGCAATTTGGACCCAATTTATTCCTGATGTTAATTTTTCCACTTTTTTTTATTTTTGGGACATAGGTGGTAGTTACCGAATGCAACTTTTTTTTCAAACCATGCACACATAATAGTGGTGCTCAGCCAATGATCCATCCGAATGGACCACACACATAGGACACTCATGAATTACGCCGGTCTTATTTTTTACATCTATATGAATGGTATGTACCGTTGGATCGGACGGTCGATTTTTAAAAGGGGCCGAAAATTGTTGGCCACCGATAAAGGGGGTTAGATGATAACATGGGGGCCCACTTTTTTACATCCATATGAATGGTATGTACCATTGGATCGGAGGGTCAATTTTTAAAAGGGGCCGAAAATTGTTGGCCACCGATAGAGGGAGTTAGATGATAACATGGGGCCCACTTTTTATAGCAAGTAGACCCCAAAAAGATGGAGAGATCCCCACCTGGTCCCATCCCCCGAGTGGGCCCCACATTGAGCTGTTAATTTGAGCTTCGTGTGCGTCACATACAGAGGACACCCCTGAATTATGTTGATCCCGTTTTTAACACCCATATGAACGGTTTGTACCGTTGGATCGACGAGTCAATTCTCAAAAAAGGTTGAAACTTGTTGGCCATTGATAAAGGGTTAGAGAAAAATTACATGGGGTCACTTTTCATAACAAGTGGGCCCCAACAAGATGAATAGCACCCTACCTAGTCTCATCCTCAAGTGGGCCCCACATCGAGGTGTGCATTTAAGCTTCGTGTGCACTGTGTAACCACTTAACAGTGATTTCTTCTTTTAAGAAAGATTGGTGGTTGGGTTTAGCCCCTTCTTCTAAGAAAGAACAAGAAGAAACATCAAGTGCGTTGCATGGCTAAATCCCACACATATTGATTTATTAATTAAAATTAATATCTAAATTAAAATGCCATTAATAAAAATGCATGGACCGAGTGAATGAGTAAATTATAAATCAGTGTCTCTTTGAAGCCACCTAAGATATCAACGTGGGCAGCTTTAAACCTAAGAAATCTCCTTGAGGAGCCTTTTTTTTAGTAAAAAGGGTTTCATCAAAGAATTTTGGGGCTTTAAGTCAAGTTATTCTTAAATCCTTCAAGTCGAGAACCTTTAATTGTAACATCAATTGAAAGTTCCATAAAGTCGAGTGACTTTCGAATGCGAGTCCCTGGGCCAGTTTGGTAACTCTACTAATATAGTCAAGTCAAGTAAAGTTGATTTTGAAGAAATAATAAAATATAAGTAGGTTATGATGGTATTTTATTTTTAGTTGTTTGTAATGGAATCTTTTTGACTTTTTGCATGTAAAAGTAGAGTTTTTTTTTTGTATTTTAGTGGATAAAGGTAGTTACTTTTTGACTTTTTGTATGAAAACGATGGGAGGAGTTTTGAATAAAGTGCATTTGATGTGACATATTGTCTGAAAAATGGAGACTTTACTTGACTTTGATTGTATTAGTAAAGTGCCAAACGGGCCTTAAAGTCCATTAGCATGGCATGTCTGGCATAGGTGACAAAGCCCTAAACCTACCACATGTTGGACACGAAACAGCCCCCCTTTTTTTAATATCAATGGACGAAACCTCTGAATAGAGATATTAATAGAAGATAGTGACAAGTGTAGTTAGGACTCCTTAGTTGAGTAGAAAAGAGCATAACCTTCTTAGAGCATGCGTCTGAACGAAATTCACTCATAGAACCTTTCTTATATCTTATAAGTTTTACTTTTCTAATATCTTTATTTCACCTGGCTATAAATTCTCTAACCAGATTCTCAAGGGCATTTATATTATTTTTAGTTTGTTAAAAAAAATTAATTTTAATTTTAATTATGTATAATAAAACATCGTAATGTACTTTTGGTTGTTTTTTCCATTGTCCAACTTGGATGGTTAGACATTGGCTTCCTATCTTTATTTTTCAATTTTGCCAATTTGCAATATATATTCCGGCTTCCCATTTACTCATTAGATATTCAATAGCTTTTACATTCTCCCCAAATATATTTATCTTAGATTTTTTTCTGCGATTCAAGAAATTTCATTGATTGTGTACATGAAAAAAATCAAAATTTGTGGAACTTATATATGCAAAATCCATTCGCAGATTATGTGATTTTACTGCATATTCTCCCTTTAAATAAGCTCTGATATATTACATTCCAGAATTAATAAATGAAGTTTTTTTTTTTTTTAGATTTATTTTCTTTTCTCACAAATTAAAATAGAAAAAAAGAGCATCTAAATTGAGTATATTTTTATTTTTGGGCTTGGGCTTAGCGCGGGCCAGTGTTTGCTAGTGATATATTAGAATATTTTCCTAAGTTTCTCTCTCTCTTTGTAAAATTCTTTACTAGCGATGTCGTGAAGTGAGCACCCACCATTTTTAGCTCACGGGACCATATGATCAATCTAATGTCAGTCACTTTCATCCCTAATTTGACACTTACTCAATTGATGTTGTAAGGACCCGATCGCGAAAACCCATATGATATTGATTTCCGACTGTAGCACTTATCGCAAGCGGACCCCACCCATGTGATCACTTTTCACTCACTAATTATATATATATATATATATATATTAGTTGTTAGTTTTGAATTATATTTATGTTATTGCATTTATTTGTTAATAATGTATGCTTGTTCGTTATTGTGGACTCGACCCTCAACCCATGGACCCACCCCGTGACTCGACCCAGGGCCCAGGTTAAAAGAACGAAGAAAGAAAGAAATGAACAAAGACCTAATGAAGAGAAAAACTAAAAACACGGGTTTTCCGCAATAATTTCAAGTTTTCCGCAGGACCCATCCTATGTTTGGGGTTTTCCGCAGCTGTCTACTTTAGCAAAGGAGCATGTAGAACTAGATGTAAATCTATAGCACCATTTTTAGGTGTTGGAAATCCTATGTTTTTTAATGAATATAAAGACAACAGTTTATAATACATAGTTAATAAAATTAAGAAAAAAAAATCCAATCTTGGCAAATCCCCTTCCATTCTCAAGCTAGGAGGAGTACACTTATAAAATGCATTGCCTCAGCAATTCCGGTGTATAATATTTCTATGCTACAACTTCCTAACAAAACTACTGAGGCTATTGACAAGTTATACAGACAACTCTGGTGGGGTGATTAAGAGGTTAACAAGAAAATACATACTATTAAGTGGAGTGGGATTTGTAACCCAACCCAATCAATTAAGGAGGATTAGGTATTAGATGTTCAAAAGGCAACAATTTAGCCTTATTAGCCAAAGCATGTTGGAGATATCTATCTAATAGTAGGGTTGTAAATGGGTCGATTCCGGATCGGGTCCATGGTGGACCTGGAACCGGAACCGTTAAGGAAAATGTGGAATTTGATCCAGACCCGAAACCGTTTCGGAACTAGAACAAAAACCATATATAGGACATGTCTGGATTCGGGTCCTAGTCTAGATAGAGAATGATATTAAAAAAACATGGTTTTTAAGAGAGATTTTCAAAAAATCAAAGTAATATGTCGGGTCTCGAGTCCACGAGTCCGAACAAAGGTTGAACCAGACCTGGACCCATTTACTTATCGGGGCCTAAATAAGGATCTAGACCCGGTTTTTAACTAGTCGGAACCTCCAGGTAATAGGAAAATCGTGGACCCATTTACATCTCTATCTAAAAGTAATCTTCTCTGCTCCATAATTCTTAAGAAAAATTGCCCTAATAAAGAACTATGGGAAGTCAATTCTAAGAAAGGTAATTCTTATTTTTGGAAGGGTTTTGTAAATGCCTTGAATTTTATAAATGATAATATCTGTTGGATTATCAGTAATGGTGAAAACATCTTGGCATGGAAATGCAACATCATCCCTTGTGATAGGGGTCTTAGAAAACCTGTTGCTTCTGTTGTAAACCCAAACCTCCTGGTTAAAGGCCTGGTGGATCATGAGAGGAGATGGAATTGGACTCTCATAAGACTTATATTCCCAGCCGAAGTAAGAAAGATAAAAGAGTCCACAAAAACTGGTCAGTGACTGTTACGTCATCTTATAAAGTGCTGATTGCAAATAACTCAGATAATGGTACTGAGTTTATGAAATGGAAAAACTTTTGGAGACTTCCTATTCCTCGGATCGCTTGTAAGTTTCCTAATAGCATCACTTCGTCTTTATTTTCCTCCCCTTGGATCACTGATATAGGGGCCAACAATCACATGATATCTTTCCGTTCTTAATTTAGCAACGGTAACTTCCAATGTTGAAACTCGTGATTCAGACTCGACTCGTCTAATGTACAGAAATTGACTCAAATAGAGTCAACGTGGAGACTCGGGAGAGTCAACGTGGAGACTCGGGAGAGTCATATTTTTTTAAATAATTTCATAAATATTTAAAAATGAATCATTACTTACAAAATATAAAAATACATTTATTTACATGTATTCATAATAATCAATTCAGATTAATTAAGTTGTATATACAAGAAAAGTGCTACAATAAGGAAAAAAAAAGTAAAAAATTGCATATTACACAAATTGTTAGTCCAAGTACCAAATGTAAAAGTTCAAATATACGTTTCTAGTTGTCATTTTTAAATAATTACTAACTTTTAAATCTCATGCATAATTACTTATAGATAGATTTTAATTGTTTAAAATTAGATCTCCCTATTAAATGGTTCGAAATGCTCACAATTTATTAAATGAGATGACTCGGCTGATTGTCCTCTATTTTTGACTCGGCCTTTCGTCAAAACGAGATGACTCGAGAGAGTCAAGAGTCTACTCGTTGAGTTTCCCAACCATGGTGTTACACTCTATCCCGAGTTAATCAAGATTAACTCTAATTAATCGAGATTAATATGATTTAAGCATGATTAAATAACTTAATGGTGATTAACGACTAATATGGATCAAATTAGTCTCAAATAGATGATTTAAGCATAATAAACAAGTTTGGAAGAGATTGGTTTAATGGGGTTGAACTTAGACTCAAATTGATGATATTAAGGACTTTTCCGTAAATACAGGTTTATGCGTATTTCGTCGGATACAGTGAAAATTAATACCATCGTGTGTATCTCAATGAGTACAACAATTTTCATAATACACACATTTTCGTTTGACTCGAAATTAGTCAAGTAGATCTTAATTTGACTCAAATAGAGAATAAAGATAAGAAGAAAGGTTTAAATGCAAGAAATGCATTCTATAAGGTTCTATATGAACCTCGAATCCATTTCAGTCGGTCATTTTTACCTTCAAGCTGCTGGAAACTAAGATCTGCTCAGTTCTTCTTCCTTTGTTCTTCGTTTCTTTATTCTCAAGTGCTTGAAAAGGGATTTTTGAAAGAAAGTCTCAAAGAGGAATTAGTGATTTTCATCTTCTTCAAGTTTTCTTTAGGGATTAAGTTAAAGGAAGAGCTGTGATTTGTTCCTTGTTGAGTTACAAGTAAGTGATTTGGATCTTTTTTTAGATTTGACTGTTGTGAACGATTTCTAGCACAACCAATTCGAGAAATTCTGTTTTTGATTTATCTTATGATGTTAGGTTAGAAAAAGGGTTTCAATTTGGTGAGTTTCATCTCAAGCCTAGCTCATAAAAAGGGTTTTTGTGTTTAATCACAGCTAAAGGCAAGTATAATCAGTTTATTAATGATTGAATGTTAATTGATGTAGTTTCCATTTGATTTATGAAAGTTAGATTCATAAACCATGTTGTATATATGATATGGAGTTGATTTAAACGAAGGGAATGATTGTATGGTGATTAAATGATGGATTAGAAGTGATATTTTTCAGGAGAAATGGAATTTGAGTAGGGAACAGGAGGTTCCAATGTTTATTGCAGGTTGTGAATGGTTTTGGATGAAAGGAGAAAACTGTTTAGAATTCTGAAATTGGAATTCTGAAACGTCCGCTCGAGCGAACTACCATCTGTATAGCATCCGCTCGAGCGAATTAACATCCGCTTGAGTGAACCTGTTACTGTCTGATTACTGTCTGTCATCGCTTGAGAGAGTGATATTGGTTGCTTGAACGATCAATGTTCTGTGAGCTGTCCGCTCGAGCGAACCTGAAGCAAATGTTTCAGGTTGTTTTTTCGATTGAGATTCAATTTCCTTCTCGTTATTAAAAATAATTAGTGATTATAGCCGATGAGTAATTATATGATAAGTTTGTTTGACCAAGTGGTCAATCAAATATGTTTTAAGGTACTTTTGTTTTTCTAAGAATTGTATTCTTAGATTTGAAATTTAATCGAATCGTGAATTAGTTTAACTGGATAAAATTTCAGGTTTAATTCTTGTGTTGTAAGAAATGAGCCTATTGATTAAATCAAGGCTGTCAACATTGTTTTACCTTCATGGGTGTTAATTAAGGGGACTTTAATGTACAAATTCATATAATATGATGTCCATCAAGAATAACACGTACATTAAACAACTGAAGATTACACCTAAATGGTTGGTATTATTTAATTGAATTTGTACATGGAATTGTTTTTGTTAATTATAATTGAACAAAATTAAATGTTAACTATGTTGTTCTTGAGTCTGGCACTACATAGTGATTTCAGTAAGCTCTTTAGAGCTGTTACTGCTGCAGCAGATTATTTGAGAATGTTCCGAAACTCCGTGGTGATGTCAGTTGTCCCTGGCTCGGGCACTGATAAATCCCACAATATGTGAATCCTTCCGTATGGAAGATGAAAATCCTTCCTTTTTAGGAAGATGGGAATTGAAATGAAATGCTATTGTAGTTTTTGCCAAATTTTGAAGACTCTTATTAATTTGGATTAAATGGTAATTGTATTGGTCTAACATTTGATTAGACAGAATAAATGTGTGATTAGCACGTTTAATCATATAATTATTTATACATTACTGAATTATCAAATTCATAGTGTTATTGATGGCATTACAGGCACAGCTGCCCATGCGGTCCTTTTGAGACCACAGCGCCAGCGGAGACGACCAATCCGGTTCCTCCAGGAGGACTAGTTTAGTGGAAGTGAAACAATATCATATGATTATGATATTGAAACGAAATTGAAAAGGAAAAACTTTTGTTGTGGAAATTGGCCGGAAACGTTTCACTTTAAATCCTTGCATTGTATTTAAATATGCAAGTGATTGGTTTTATAAATGATGTAAATAAGTTTTGTTTATCTTGTAAATGAAAGTTTTAAGTAATGTATATTTTTGATATTCTGCATAATATGTATTTGATATCCCTTGTGAATTTTATGTGATTGAAGTTCACGAAAGTAAGTATTCGACGCGACTCGGGGTTTACTCAGATTAATCCTAATCTTGGGCTCAGGTTGTGTCACGTGGTAACTCCAAATCTTCTTTGCACCCTGTGATAAAGTGCTTATGATTATAACCTACTGTTCTGATATGGTTTTATATAGCTTCATGATTATAATCTCCTTCTGGTATTTATTTATATATAACATCCCATCCAGGCATCCACAGTGGTACATATCATAGAGACCTTGCATTTTAAATTTTTAATGGATTTACTGAAACAACGAGAGAGAGAGAGAGAGAGAGAGAGAGAGAGAGACGTGGAATACGAAGTGACAGAGACAGATGGGGTTGAAGAAAATTTTCAGAAGTAGGACCACCATCCATGGACACACCCTGTAAGTATCGAGAGAGATCCTAGCTGTCCATTGATTGGCCTTTTATGTCACAGATAATCTGTATTTTGTAGGTTAAAGAATCAAAGAAATGAGTTCCTTCAATTTGAGATTTCTGAGGCAAGCAACATAAAACAATAACATCAATGTTCTAAATCATCATAGACACTGTTTGGACCCTCAGAAATCAATTCACCGGAGTCGGCTTACCTCTAACTCCGTTGACAGGTAACTGAATACTGCAAAGAACAAGACTGCTACAGGAATTCAGGTTATCCAAACACATGAACCCTGCTGCAAAGAACAAGACTGCTACAAGAATTCAGGTTATCCAAACACATTAACCCTGGTATCCATGTAAATCGAATTACCTGCGCAGTCAAGTCTTGAAGATCCAAATGGACCCCAGGATCAGTTCGTTTTGCAATAACAATGAGAAATTTTGAGTTGATAATCAAAACATGCCCAGTTAAAACTGTTTTTCATACATTCAGTGGAATTCAGGTTATCCAAACACATTAACCCTGGTATCCATGTAAATCGAATTACCTGCGCAGTCAAGTCTTGAAGATCCAAATGGACCCCAGGATCAGTTCGTTTTGCAATAACAATGAGAAATCTTGAGTTGATAATCAAAACATGCCCAGTTAAAACTGTTTTTCATACATTCAGTGGAATTCAGGTTATCCAAACACATTAACCCTGGTATCCATGTAAATCGAATTACCTGCGCAGTCAAGTCTTGAAGATCCAAATGGACCCCAGGATCAGTTCGTTTTGCAATAACAATGAGAAATCTTGAGTTGATAATCAAAACATGCCCAGTTAAAACTGTTTTTCATACATTCAGTGGATTTCAACAAAAGATGAAACCACTGTAAATCCATCAGAAGTTCAAAAGTAGAAATAGGTGCAATACTGAATAAAAAATATTTACATTTGAAAGAGGAGGAGCTGTGAAGTCTGAAACAATGTTTACTACCAAACAATCATGAATAATGATGCCAGCAACCCTCATCACACTACTAGGCGGCAGGAGGCCTGAGCACGGTATCTTGAGATGTATCAAGTGCAGCTGGGGATAGGAATTGCCACATTGGAACCCCACCATAGCCATGGAAGGCCATCATCTTGTTCACTCCAGTGGGATACACAGCTGGATGTGGAGGTACAAGTCCAACAGGAAGAACAGTCATGGCTTTCACCTGCTGCTCCATCCTTTCTTTATCAGCCTTCAGACGGAGTTTCTCTTCGCGAAGCTCATTCTTCTCTGCCTAAAATTTCAAAAAATATTTTCACTTTGAAGAGCACTCAGCTTGAAAGTTATACTGTTCACTTCTAGTAGAACAACTGAACAAGGTATTTTAGATCTGCATAGAGGCATACATGCCCAACTGAACCACAGAGTGCAAGATGCAAGATCTTGGATCATATTAAATTACATGTGCCTGATGAGTTGGCCGGCCAGTTTCAGCCTGGCCTGGCCGTTGGATCACAAAATCCTATGATAGATGATGGGCATGTATCGCCCGTTGGATTGAACCATGCCTTGCAGCGTGATTAGTTCCCATGATAGGTTCTGTGATTTAATCACCCAACATAGTGTGGCTCTATCCGAAGGTAAATATCACACCTAGATGGGTAAGTCGGATGGTTTGGAGCTTTCACTCATGGCCTCCACTGTATGGTTTGATTAACTTGAACTTGTCAAATTACAACAAATCATCACTTCAACAACTAAATTAGGAAGGCAAACCTTTAGAACTTTTATGTCTTCCTGAAGCTTCTCATTTGCCTCTTTGAGATCCTTAGCTTCAGTTCTTAGCTGTTTTAAAACACGGATGGCATCGCTGAGTATTGCAGACTTGTCAGTTTTCACAGGCCTTCCAGGCTCCAATATTGAGCACAAATCAGAGAACCTAGATGGAAAGCACCGAAATATTAACCTTTCAAACAGACAAAAATAAAAAGAAAAAAGGACAGAAACATTCCAACGGCAACACTGAAATGGCCTCCTCCACTCTCCTCCAAAATGAATAAAGTGCCACATTTTCAGAAAATATAAAGATATTCTTAACCTTGTATTGACCAGAATCCCAATGGCCCATTTGCAGCAGTTTATCAAACTTCTAAAGGCATGAGCAATCCTGTGATTTTTCTTTTTCTATTTACATTCACCTTAATGTACTGCGCTATTCTTAAATGCAATCTTGGCAGCAGAAGATTGGAAGGACGGCATCAAGATTTTGCTTCAAGGAAACATTTGTGGCCTAATAGTCATGCTGTTGTGGTGCGCCCCCCAACAACAAACTAATACCACATTGTGTAAGCCAACATCCAGATATCAAGCAGATACGGACAGAACTAAAACTGGCTGCTAGCCAAAAGGCCAATAAAGTATCATGGCAATGAATGCAACTAGACTGGCCATTTGCAGAAAGGCCAAGAAAAGTATCATGGCAATTATTTAAGATGCATGAATGATCAACATTGATTTGAGACTAGGGCATTCAGGGTTAGAAAGAGTATTCACCAAATCTATTTCCCCAAACACAACAGCGGAGACAACATTCAAGAAAACCATAAATATAAGCTGGAAGAGTTGTTCTGTCTTAAATTGCATAATACGTGTATTCTACAAAACAATAAATACCATGCAATCTTTAATGTACAAAAGCACTATAAAGTATTAACAAAAGAAATAAGATGCCTAAACTGTGCTTTATTTCAATGTAAAACTACAATCATGTATACCAAAGGTATTAACAAAAGAAATATAATACCCACGCTACCCTTAGTGTCAATGTAAATTACAATCACGTATATCAGGTAATATTGCAATTAGGTAAACTAACACAAATATCTCTTGCAAAGAAAGAAAAACAAATGATTCTACCATGGCCAGAAGATTTGACTAAAACACCTGTCAGTCACCTTCACAAAAGCATAACTCCAGCATATTGGCAAAATAAGAAAAGCTACCATTCTTGTCAACCAAGCATAAACTTTTGCACATTGACTAAAAAGGAGTGGCAAAATAAAGAGTACACCATAAGCAAACCTGTCGTTCATCTTGTCCCTCCGCATTTTTTCACGACAAGCTTTTGAGCTTGGCCCGCTACATGATTCATTGCGTGCCCTGTAAATTATAATAGTATAAACCATCAGGTAGATACATGAGGTATACGATGCTTGCATTGCAACTCACATGCCACCATTAGAGAAATCTCTTCCATGCTGAAAGGTGAAACCCAAATGCAATGGGATTATCAAATTTAAGAAGATTGAGTAAAGAAATGGTAACTATATGGATTATCAAGAATCCAAGCAATAGCCAACAGGACCATATTTGTCCAGAATAATAGAAGGATGCGTATACAATTCTCCAGAGTAAATAAAGAGACCTTATCTTATTATTACAAGGTTACTCACTCATCCGTTCCTTTGAAACTTGATTTTTCTGATGTTTAATATTAGGATACAAGTCAAAAAAGAAAATATATGCAGAATATCACACAATAAAATATGACAGTAGTGCTATCATAACTTCATTCCCTTTAGCAACAAAGATGAAAGGCTAGTTTGGCATTTGAACCACCCTTCCGATTGCCAATCACTGATGTGCATGATCATCAACCTTCCAAATCCTCATGCCCAACAATTATAAATTCATGAATTTAGTCCGGAGCATTCATCCCTGGCACTTGTTAGCATAAGGTCTTGGTTTAGAAAACCGTCCTCCGCAGCTTCCAAACAAAGCCCATCTCTTCTTGTCATTTATCTTCAGTATTTACATCTAGAATCTGAAGTTCCACCAACCCTATTTCCACTTCCTTTTTTGAATGATAATGGTTTTGTTAAAACATACGGTATAAGAAAGCTATGGTTAAAAGGGGAGCAAACAGGTGAGGTCCAAACAGAAAAGGTGGGAACACTTTCCACCCTTTTCAACCTTCTCCTTGCTTAATTCCTCCTCTGCTTCTATTTCAAAAATGGTGCAAGGCATATTCCCACACTTCTGAATACCTTCTTCCTGGATACCTTGTGCAACATCTCAAAGAAAAGAACAGAAATTTAACTCCAATGTGATGCTAAACCAGGATCCAAACTCAAGGATCATGCACCAAAAAGTAGCCTCATGTCCAAGAAACACACCCACCACAGACAGGACACAGTGAAACACATTATAAGAGGGAGAGAGTAGGAGAAATGAACATTGAAATAGTTGAGAGAGAGAGAGAGAAGAATCCGCCACATCTTAAATCCGTTTTGATTTCTGAAGGGAAGTATGGTCACTTACATGGATCACATGTATGCTCATTTGATGGCATCCTTTCCTTCTGAAAATATGATGGTACCCATATTATTACCCTAATACAGATTTCAACAATCCATTCATCACCAATCATCCTCGAAATAATTCACTCTCCATCCCGACATGCTCAATTATAAGGGAAAAGACCAAGTTCATCAATTAGCTAAAGATTAGATCCTGCTGTAGTTCCCCGCATGAAAGAAAACAAGGAAAAAAAAAGTAACTACTACGGCTTCCCGTGAAGGTTGCATTGACCATGGCTACAAATTTGAGCCTTGAGCTACAGGCACAGCAGTAGGCTAGCACAAGAGGTGGTTCAGTCCTCTCAAGCTAACACCTTTTCTAGAGTAAAAGGTCCTAAGGGTCCATGGTGGACCGTTGATATAGGATAGACCAATGGTCCCCATGGATTGACTAGTCTGTGGGCCAAGCCCATCTCATCATCATCATCATCAAAGCCTTGTCCCAACTATGTTGGGGTCGGCTACACGAATTCTGTTTCTCCATTCCAATCCATCTTGAGCCAAATTATCAGATAAGTTACACTTCCTCATAGTCATATCCAATTTTACTACCTCCATCCACGTCCTCTTTGACCTACCCCTTCCATTTGGTGGTCCATCAGCCTCCATGGCCAAACTTTTCCTTATCGGCGCCGCCGCTACCGGCCTACGTTGGACGTGCCCAAACCATCTCAAATGAGTTTCTCTAATTTTATCTCCTATTATTGCTACCCCTAAATGCTCTCGAAAGCGCTCATTTCTAATTTTATTCTTCCTAGTTTTACCACACATCCACCTCAACATTCTCATCTCTGCTACATCTATTTTGTGCATATGTTGCTTCTTGATTGGCCAACATTATGCTCCATTGGTCATAGCTAGTCTAATCGTTGTCTTATAAAATTTCCCTTCATTATTGTTGGCATTCGTCGGTCACAAAGAACTCACTTATATTTGCGCCCAGCCCATCTATCTCAACCAAATATTTAGGCCCAACCTCCACTTATATTATTTTTTTAGTTTTATTTTGACTTACTTTATGGGTTATGTTTAGATATTTAAGCTTAAGTGGATGTTTTAATCCTGACCATCAACATGTTTGGATGGTCCATATTAGTTTTAGGTTTTCTTATTTTCCTATATAATGATGTGAAGTCTCTTTGGCTCAGTTGTGAAGATTATGATTAATGAAAAGTCAAGTGAGTTTTGCTCTCTGCAATCTCTCTTATGCTATCCTGCAGTGGGCAGCTTTTCCTCGCCTGTGATAAAGAGTTTGGTGTGAGGCCAAGAATTTTCAGGGTTTCCTTGACCTACCCACCCCCTCCATCTTCCATCTTCTTCTACCCCCACATCTCGATCCACCATCCACCGTCCACATCAATCGGGACCCCAACTTGATTAAATGTATATACTTCGACCTCGCTAAAACACTAACTGGACCCAGACCTACTCCAGGTCCAACTTAAAACCTATATGTACTAAAAATAACATTCAGCAGGACCCAAACCCTACTCCAGGCCCAACTCAGTTGACTGCCAGTCCCAACCCCGATAGAGGAGGGTCAATCAGGTTGACAGCCAGTGTAAAACATTTATCATATCTATAGCAACAACAATAAAAAATCAATCAATCAAGAGAAATGGATGGTAGTAGCAAGGACAGATCTGAAGTAGAGCAACCTATCGGAGGACTTAGAAGAATTTATGTAATTGACCCCTACATAGGTGGGAGTTGGGACAACTGACAAGGCTTTGATGATGATGATGATGATGCTGGGTCAAAAGGATCCAAACCTGTAATTGTCAAGCTGCAATAATAAGTCTGCACTACATGCATTTGTTAGTCAATTAATGTATAAATTCATATAGATATAAGGGTATCTTATGCAGATAATAGGATACTCGGGTATGGACCCTGCTGAACCAGGATGCAATCAACAATCAGGTCCCAAACAAGGTCCATCCTCATTTTTCAGGACGGATCCCTCAGGTAACCAGGTAATTTGAGGTCCATTGACATCCCTAATCATGTACAGTTTTCTGAAACATAGAAGGTGGTGATGAATATCTTCTGCGAATCAAATGGAGGTCCATGTCCCACGAGGAATCTAGAACTTTCTTCAACAATTTCCCAACCTTGTTTGACGGACCCCCAAATTTGATAATGACTTGATGCCAATACAACCTAGATTGATGCTCCAAAGCTCAATCAGAAGCACATTTAAGAGGTTAAGAGGGAATAAATGATCAGTGATGAAGAATTAGCCCTCATGGAGACAGTTCGGCAACATGTCCCAACAAAAGGTATTCAACTAAAATTATTAATAGGCATATTTACAAGCACCAAAAATAATCCTGCATTTGCACTCTACCAAGATCAAATTGTACTGCCTTAACTTCATCTTCCTAAGAACAAAAAAAAAAAAAAAAAAGACTCCAGCCAATCAGCTCTTTCTGCATTTAACTGAATGGATATAAGTTGTCTCAGTTTGGTTTTATCCTATCCCTATTCTCGAACTATGTTCAATTAATTATAAATGGCATCGTCCCCTAGGAAAGAGTGGATTTTGATAACCATTCTTACATCTTCCACTGAAATACTTAGCATTTTGTTCCCTTCAGCCATTTTTTTCTTGGATCACCAGTTTACTTAGTATTTTAGCTCATCTTTTAGATTTTCCAAACGAAAAAAAAAAAAAAACTTTCAGCATTTTCTTTTCTATTGATTCTTCTACACCTAGCCCACCCAAAGTGTCCATCCGTTAGTATATAAAACTTTTAACCAACTTTTAGTCTCTCCCTGATTGTAAGGATGCAAAAACAGAATACAAAGGAAGGATTATATTATAATGTCCCAAATGTTAGGGAAATTCATGTAAAATAGTAAACTGCTCCAAATATAAGTTTGCACCAGGACACAATGAGAATTTCACCAAAACAAACAAACAAACAACAATAACAACAACAACAACAACAACAACAATAATAATAATGAAACTTCAATCAGTATCAATGCCATATACAAAGGTTCATAAATGATATTCATTTCAAGAAAAGAAAACCATGTAAGCTCATGATACAATGTACTGATAGTACACCTTTTTCGTGCAGACACGTTTTCCTGGGAAAGAGAACCCGCAAATGAAGCATTAAATTCCACGCCAGAACTGCAAGTAGAAATTATTCAAAATACAAAAAATGTTAAATAAATTCAAAGATTTTTTTTTTAAACAGTAAAACTCAAAGAAACTTGAAACATCATTTATAGAACAAGTCTTTCTTTGTAGATGAATTGATAATGTAATTTTTTTCTCAACAATTTTAATATGTTATAGACAAACAGTAGAAGCAGATTCAGCCAACGCAATTAAACAGGTTGATGAATCTTCTAAGTAACCACGGATATTTGAATATGTGCTGTCACTACTGCTGACTAGAGAATTATCTACTTCTGCAGGCCAACTTCCAGCAGGTGGAAAATAATTCTACTCGTTGGTGTAAAAAAAAAAGTGTGGTCCATAGAAACTCAATGTCAATAGCAACCAACTTGCCAAATAAAACTTTTGGGAACCGAAGGACATGTGTAAATTTCTAGGGGAAAGGCTATTTAAACTTTGTCCACGCAACCTATAAGTCTTAAACGTTATAGCTCTCACTTTCAGTAATCCTTCATGACTCTTTCAAAATGTCATATCAAACATAAGATCCAAACACAGCCTAAGCATCACTTATGCAGGACAAACTGTAAGTTATTTCAATAAGATTTACATTGGTCTCGATAGAAAGTTGGGCTTTGGTGAAAGGCCCGTAATCTCAGAAGATATCAGCCCACTTACTGAGGCAACAAAAGCATAATCACGGGAATGGGATCAGTCCTCCAGCATGCACAGTCAGCACAGACATCATTAATATTGTTATTTGATTGTTTCATGATCCACCACTTTTCTTTACCTATCTAAGAAGTGCACAAGTAGTTGGCATTTTTTTGTCACCAACTGATTCAACCCACAAGACATTTTCACATTAAACCATATCTTTTAATATCTTACATTAGCAAGACCCACACTGAGCCATCTCTTTTCAGTAGTATTTAGTACATCACTTTCGGCCACTAGATGAACATTTTTAAAGGAAAAAGGAGAAAAGGACATTTGGATTTCAGTTATAAGGTCTACTGTTTCCAGAAGACATAAAGAGATGCCATATCATAACACTTCATCTCCTGTAAACTATGTCTTACACAATCTATGTGGCTCTTTAAATACAATGAAATGCCCCCAAAATCAATGGAAGAACTTCCTGCTACTTCAGTTTCTTGGGTGTAATTTCACTAGAAATCATGAATAATAACTGATCACTGCCTTGAAACTCCCCTTTTAAATTCCAAACGGCCTTTATAACACAAGTTTCAATTTTTTTTTCTATGAACCCTCATCCACATAAAATTTTCCGAAATCTTTCATCTATTCCCAGTTCATGTAACAAATCCAGTCCCCCCAATACAAAGAACTACATATCCTCGCCAAAATCCGCCCCATAATGCAATTTGGAATGAGTCAAAAGGGAACCCAGAGTACAAAATTCAAGTTAAAGACAAAAGGACTGACGAAATCGAGCCCTTTAGCATCAAAATAGTATCAGAAAGATCTATAATTTCCCGAAGAAAAACGCGTTAGAATCATCAGCGAAAAAGATCGAATTGAAAGGGGAAAACGAAGAAAAAAAACCCTAGAATCTGATCGTACCTTTGATTGCTCCAACAGAGATTGTCTTGGATGATGTTGTTGTAATCGAGTAGATCCCAGCCGTTATCCTGAAAGGAATCCATCTCCCCCACAAACCCTAGCCCTAAAATCAATCTCTCTCTCTCTCGGTTTTTTTTTTTATCTGGATTGAGATTGAGATTTGGGAGAGAGAGATGTGACAAGTAGACTTTCCAATTTTCTAGTTGTAGAAATCTTGAATGGGTTAAAGGGGTTTCAATTTTGATTTAATTTCCTTAATGCCATGTTCTTTACGTGGCCTGTCCATAGGGTGTAAATGGGTCGGTTGCTGTCCGGCTGGAACCGTTCAAAGAGAAGGTGGAATCGGATTTGGACCCGGAACTATTTTGAAACCAGTTTCTTGGCTCTGGAATCGGAACTAGAACCATATATGAGACGGGTCTGGAACTTGATCCGAGCCTAGGTAGAGAATGATATTAAAAAAAACATGATTTTTAGGAGAAATTTTCAAAAATTGAAGTAATATGTCCGGTCTCGGGTCCACAGGTCCAAACCAAGGTGAAATCGGACCCAGATTCATTTACTTATTGAGACCTAAATAAGGACCAAGATTCGATTTTTAACGGGTCAGAACCTCCAGGTAATCAGAGACTCGATGACCCATTTACATCCCAAGTTGGCAGGGTCTACTTAGGGTTGGAAAACTCTATGAGTTGACTTATGAGTCGGCTGAGTCACCTCATTTGGACAAAAATTGGAAAACTCTCCGAGTTGGCCGAGTCACCTCGTTTTGGACAAAAACCAAGTTAAATCTACGGAAAAACAAATGCTGCAAGGATCTTTTTTCTCTCTTTTTTTTTAAGATTTTTTTAGTATGTAAAATTTGTAATTCGGGCGTTGGCTACCCTCTGTCGAACCTCTGTGCTTATATTATCGTGAGCATAGGGTGCACAAACACTTAGTGGGGCTCATATTATGACCCATCGGAGTAAACCATAAAATAGGTCCCTCATAGTCGTTGATTCTGAATTTAGCATTCATCTAAATGGACTGAATCGCTGGATGGATTATGCATTCGTTTTTACTGGTAAAAACTTGTCAACTATTGATTTGTATTAAACAAACATCCCCTGTCAAATGTACAACAACTGTCTGTTTAGCATGTCTGTTACTTTCCTTTGAAAGTGTCATGTGCCGGTTCAACAAAGAGGAACTCTCCTTCCCATGGTTCAAAATCTCGGCCGAGACCGGTTCATCTCGGCCGAGATGAACCGGTCTCGGCCAGGACCGAGCCGATATCTCAGTGAGATATCGGTCTCGGCCAGTTTTCTTCAATATCTCGGCCTGTCTCGGCCGAGATGACCAAAATATCGGTTTTTTCATTATCTCGGCCGATATCTCGGTCCATCTCGGCCGAGATGACCATTATCTCGGTTTTTTTTTTTTTTTTTTTTTTTTTTTTTTTTTATAGATGAAGCATAGATGTTTGTCACTTATTCACTTGTGTAATTGTGTTGTTTTCTTCATTTAGAAGTTAGATCTATTTACTTGCATGCTACATCTACTCATACACATGATTTTGAAATTTTTTTTCAATTTTTTTTATTTTTGGATTTTTTAATATTTGAATTATAATATATCATTTTTGGGGGATTTCATCATAAATATGTTATTTTAATGATTCATGATCATTGTATGGTGTGTAAATGATAGATCTACATGCTTTTATGTTAGATCGATATATTTAGGATTTTGAAAATGATTTTATTAATTTTGTTTTTCAAAAAATAATTGTTGTTACTTGTTAGGATATTTGTGATACCAAATGCTTATTAATAGTGTGTAGATGATAGATCTACATCTATAGTCATAAACATGATTTAGATTTTTATTTTAATTATTTTATTGTCGGATTTTTTAATATTTGAATTATAATATATCATTTTTTGGGGATTTCATAATAAATATGTTGTTTTAATGATTCATGATCATTGTATGATGTGTAAATGATTTGACACTAATAAATTGATCATGAGTAGAGTATCAATAATATTTGCATTATATAAAATACTGGAAAAAAGACAGTGAACTGCGAGTCTGCGATACAGACAGAACTCATAACTTAAGGTGACCGAGATTTTGATTTATTGTTGTTATTAATGGAAACAAATATAGTTTTCCAGCATTTTCTAATATTCTGGATTTTTTGGATATTTTTATGAATTTTTTTGGATTAAAAAAAAAATTCACACCGCGATGACCGCGACGGACCGATATCCGCGACCGATACCGATATCATATCGGTTTTTCGGCCCGACCGATACCGCGACCGAGACCGAGATTTTGAACCATGCTCCTTCCTACACCTAGCCTAGCCCACCTCTTATGTAGCCTAACCTGTAACAAGTTTTTCATATATTGAACCAACTTAGCTTTTAGGCCCATGGTCGAATGCACTTTTATCACGATCTATGTGCATTATAAGTTTGGAAGGTTATATCAAGTACAGTCCGGGTCCAACATTTTTTTTTTTTTTACTATCGGAGGGTTCCCAACCCTTTGGGCTGGACTAATCCCTCTGGGCCCAGAGGGAAGCCGGATAAATCCCCTGTAGCCCTAGTGTGGTAGCGGAGTTTCGAACCCACAACCTCCGGGAGCAAACCGTGGTCCTAGGCCAACTAAGCTACCCCTTGGGGTTTAGTCTGGGTCCAACTAGAACAACATTGTAGAGATGTGGGAATCTTTTAAGGAAAGAAGACTTCATATGAAGGCGTGACTCCAATTGTTTGATTGCTTATTTAAGGAAGATGAGAACCTCGATTGATCATTCAGAGATACAAAGCATTTGCAGTGAGTTTCCTAACTCTTTGATAATCGGATCCAAGTGGACTTTCTCAGGGTCTGGGATCCAAGGGTTCTCAGGGGGACCGGGCAGAATTCGGTCCCCCCTGTATGTCCAAATAGCACTGCTGTTAGATTTATTCATGGGATTTTAGCATTCTTCTCTAAACCTTTTGTGCTTAGATCAACCCACTGGGGTTTGGGAATGGGTGTCAATGGGTCAGGGCGCAGCTCAGCTTTTTTGATCTGGGCTTTATTTTTTAGGCCAATGGGCTGGGCTCCAGGCATTGCCGAGTTGATAGCTAAAATAGCTTGGGCCAAGTCACATTTATGCTTACTAGCACAATTATCTATCTACCTGCAAATGCACACCTTGACATACATAATGAAAATTCACATTAATATCTGAGCATGGGTAGACTATGGGCTATATACTGACCAAAATATCAGGCCCAAAACAAAATGGGCTGGGTTGTAATTTACAGACCCAGCCCAATATATTCGGTTCACAACCATCCTAATAAAAGTAGGGATGCCAATTGGGGTTCAGTCCATTTGCCTCCCTTGCAACCCAAAGGGTCTCAATTCACCCATCGAAGAAATCGCGATCCATCATCATCAACAGGTCCACCTATTTCAAAACACACAAGCCCAAGTCCAAGCCCAAGCCCAAGCCCAATCCCTATGAATCCCAAATAGGGATGTAAATGGGTCATAATTCTTTGATTACTCGGAAGTTCCGACATGTTAAAAATTGGATTTGGGTTCTTATTTAGGCCCGCTAAGTAAATGGATCCAAGTTTTGGGTCCTTTTATAGGACCCGTGGCCTAAACGGGCCCGGTTCCGATTCTGCATTGGTTTAGACCCGTGGACTGACGCTTATCTCAATTTTCGAAAATCTCTCCTTAAAATTAGTTTTTTTTCATATATCATTCTCTATCTAGATCAGGACCCTGACCCACCCTATATATGGTTATGGTTTCGGCTCCATCGTCTCCTTAAACAGTTTCAGGTCTGGAACCAAGAAATTGGCCTCAAGACGGCTCTGGGTCCGAATCCACAATGGACCCGGAGTCTAACTGACCCATTTACATCCGTAAGCCCAAAACATTCTCTCTTTTTTCTTATTGCCAAGAGAGTATGCCTTTTTAGCTGACTCAAAAGTCAATTCCATCTTTTTTCCTCCATCAATCCTTTTTTTTTTAAAGAACCATTGATTGATTACACACACGGCCACGATTATGGGGAGTCATATCTTATATGTTCATGTAGATGGCCCACCTCGATTTGGACAATTTGATGAATGGTCGAAATACAATTCAAGAGCCTGATTGATTGCAAACAAAGCGGCGGAGTAGAGAGAATTGATAACAATAAAAAAAAACTGTGATCAAGGCTCAAGCTTTCCTATAATAAAGAGCTGGATTAGAAGTATACGTGATTAAGGAAGATAGACACACGCAGTTATATAATCAAGGGAGGAAAGAAACAAAAACCTCTTTGATCACGCAATCAAAATCGCCTCTTTCTCTTTCTTTTGCTGTCTCTCGCTTTACCCTTTCGATTTTGCTCGCAAAGGACGTCTTTTTACGCTCGAATCCATCTCTCTTTCGCCGAAACAGGATGTTGGGTACCTTCAATTTTGGGGGATTTAATGATCTGGTTGCTTGATTTGAAGAACCCTTTTCCGGGGTTTATGGTGAGTTCATCCTTTTGGGGCATAACTTTTTCTGGGTCTGTTTCAAGTTGGCCGTTTCGGCTTCTGGAATTCGTTTTCTTTGATTTAGCTCGATAAATTCAGCTGTTTCTGGGTTTTTTTTTTTTGGGATGGTGGGGTCTTCTTCATATGCTTGGAATTCGAGTTTGGAACGTCTGGAATTCGTTTTCTACGTTTTTCTTGGATTCTTGATAGATATTTCAGGGGATTGTATGGTGGGTTTTTTTCTGGGTGCACTGCAAGTTCGTCTTTTTAATGTTGTTGATAATCTTTGGTCATGTAACAGGTATTTCTGGGTATTTTGTGGTGCTTTGTAGTTCTTTTGCCTTTACTTCTATTGGTTTGTTTTTTGGATTGATGGGTTTAATTGATCTGAGGTGCTGAAACTAGCTGCATACCATATTTTTTGGTGTTGCATCAAATTTGAGTAATTTAGAGCATGTTTCTGCAGCAGAAAATTCACCGAGAACTTGGCATTTTACTCCTTTTATTAATCATTTCATGCTAGAGAAACCCACAGATTTTTGCAAGTGTTTTCTTTCTCCTCTGAAGGAATATATATTCATCCACCCATCTATGCAACATTCATAGCCACAGAACCATCGTTGGACAAACTTGCCCCATTGGTGAAAATTTAAAACAAGTGTATATTGATATTTAAATTGCTGATAGGAGTACCATGATGGCCTCTGGCTTCAAAATAAACATCCAAGTTTCCTTTACAATTATTTTATACCAAATTGAAATTTCCTCAAACCACTTGGAGAAGGAAAATATAGCGCGAAGAAGACAGCGAAAGAACCCATAATCCCTTCTTATTTTGTACCTTTTTCTCACTCCATTTAGGTCAAAGAAGGCATTAACGTTTATCACCATCTATATGCATTGTAAGTTCAGAAAATTATATAATTTGATTAAGTAGAATTCATAGATATTATAAATGTTTCGATTTCAATGAAGTAGAATACAGTGTATTTTTTCAGAGGTTCATTTTTAAACTACCACGGAAAAAGATTCCCATGGATTGTCCATGGAAATGCACCCTTAGGCCTGTTTGTTTGTTTTGAATACATAAGAATTGAATGCATAGACTTTGTTTGTGTAGGTCCATTATAGGTTGTGGATTGCCTCTAAGAATGGATCCTTTTCAGTATCTTCTTTCTTTAAGACAATCCCAAATAATCCCAGGGATAGGAGTGGGGTGTATGGCATATGGAAGATGAAAGCTCCTCCTAGGGTGCTTGTTTTCGGATGGCTTGCTCTTAGGAAAAGGATCCCTACTATGGACCTTTTGAGGAGGAGAGGGATCAAGATAGTGAATGGATGCCCGATGTGCTTGAGGGACAAAGAATCCGTGGACCATCTCTTGCTAAATTGTAAATCACCTCAGACAATATGGATGGCTATAATAGGAGGGTTTGGTTGTTGTTGGGCACTTCCTCATTCTCTCCCTGACCTTTTCCAAGCTTGGAAGGTTCCAATTGGGGACCCTAGAGGCAAAGTGATGTGGCGGTTGTCTTTTCTAGCGGTGATCTGGACGATTTGGAAGGAAAGATACTCAAGATGTTTCGAAGGAATTGTAGTTAGTGAAAGCAGACTAGTGGAGAAATTGAAGTTTTTGGTAGCTTTTTGAGTGTCTATTCTCCCTTCTTTTAAGGGATACTCCTTAGATCAAATTGTGTATCATTGGAAAGATGTGGCCTTTTCTATGACAGGGCCTTAGTTGGGTGTTGTTAAGGTTTTTTTTTTTCCTTGTGCTTTCAGTACTTTTCTCTTGTACTGTTTGCTCCTTTTAATGAAAGTAACCATTCAAAAAAAAAAAGAAAAAAAGAGAGAGAATTGAATGCATAGGAATTCATGTCCTAACTGGTTAAAAATTAAGATTAAAGGTGAATATTCAAAACGAGCATCTAATAACCTTTCCTTTTATGGAAATTGAATCAATGGAAGATAGGAAATGAATACCCAACCATCACTTGTGTTGTGGGGCTGTGCGTGTACATGGGGAATAGTCCTGTCGGGTAAATATACCATGGGGATACCCAGGTCATAACACAAAAAAAAAAACCAGCCTTCACCCTCGCAATTCCATTCCAATCCTAGGAAGGTCAAGACCCCATCTACATTGCTATCTTATATCCTTCACCCTCACCTCATAGCGTTCACTCTTCACTCTTCACTTCTTTGATAATCTTAAGGATGGAGATCATTTAACCATGAATTCCTATGTATTCTATGTAAACAAAGAGGTCCTTAGTTTGAAGGGATAGAGGCTGTAGTGATCCCTTCTCTCCATTTGTGTTATTGTTGTAAGGAAGCATTTCTTTTTTTGTTTTGTTTTAGTTCTAATGGGTTCTAATGGGCTTTTGTGATTTAGTTGAATTGGACATTTGTCAGTGTATGGGGCTGATTTCAGCCACTCTACTTTGGTCTTGTATTTTTCCTAATAAGAGTTTTTTTTTTCCCTCCTAGTGACATATATGTGAAGTTTTAGTAATTTGAAGTGAACACTTGTTGAGAAAATTATCTTAGGTAGTGCCTGAATTTTGTAATGCCGAAATATATCATTTCCAGTTCTCTCTGGAATGTAGTGCAGTATATCAGGGAGACAACTGATAAGTTGGCGGTATGTTGATATTTTCACATATTTGGCTGAAATGTTACTGTTTTGGACCAATTTAGGTATCAATATCTACCAGTAATGGCAGTGAGAATATTAGTAGATTTTGTCATATTGCAAATTGCAATATCTGCATACCTATATGGAAAACACACACAGAAAAACTAATGCTTACCGCGGTTTTTTCTTTTTTGGGTATCTCTTGTGTATATCTGTCGCAGGGACTGTCTGGTGTGGACCAAACTACTGGATATAAACTTTGATTAAAAGTCGTTAGCCTTTTGGGTTTAGCATTTATAAGGTATTGGATGTAGAGAGCTCCATCTATAGTTGACTTAGGCCTTATTGCCTTATGATAAGTCATTATTGCTGATTAGATCATTGGAAATTTTCTCGCGTTTAAATGCATATGTACATGCATGCTTATGCTTATACATTTGACATCTCTTCTCTGTCTCTCTCTCTCTTGTACTGCACATGGTTTTTCCTTTATTAATATTTATGGTCATAAATCATAATACTTACACTAATGCCATTATATATATTGGACTTGTTTTTAGTAAAGCCTTGTTAAAGTTCTGAGATTGATATGATAATGGTACACATTTTGGGCTAAGTTGTGAGCTCTGAGATTGATTTTGTTGTGGTTACATGCAGATAATTGTCAGCTGTTCATGATATCTGACGTTACAGTGAGACAAACCCTTGATAATCCTTTCCCAATTCTCAGGAAAATGAAGATTAACTGGTTAGCATTTCTATACTGCCTTTTCGAGTCTTGCAAATGCAAGAAATTTCTTTCGTTAACAATCTCTGAAGGCTTACTTAGTTCAATCCTGTTATATGCTGTACGGTCTCTTGAATGCTACACATTGCATGCTACTTGTTGTATATCTTTTTGGAAGGGCAAACATAATTTAACATTAGTGGTTTGTTCGATGCTATCTATACGGATGTCCTTACTACCTTTTTTATGACAAATTTTAAGTTTGAGCACCCTTTTTCTCATATAAGTAGAGGTGAATTCAAGACTTGGGAGGGAGCTTTTGCTATAGGCTAACAAATTTTGAATGGGTCCTCTCTCTCTCTCTCTCTCTCTCTCTCTCTCTCTCACTTTTAATAGCAAAGGAATGCTGGATCTCTGACATAAAGAGAAAAAAAAACTAGGTTTTTGTTGTAGGGCAGATCTCGACTATTAAGAAGCATATGGTAGAGTAGATTTGTGACATACATTCTGCGATGAAAGGGATTTGTGGTTGGAGATTGTGGGTTAAGGAGTGCATCAAGTCAACAAATTTTTTTCTTTTTTTCTGATCAATAGAACACCATAGGGATATTCAACGTAACATGAAGTTCAACATCATCAAGGTGATCTCAAATTGATTGGGATGAGTTGATGCTGATGATGATGTCAAACTAGTTATTGGATGACAGACAGAGAAAACATAAGGATCAATATGCAAAGTTTCATTTTAAGAGCATACGACGAGGTGATTCCCCTTTTTTAAACTTTTGTTTGGAGTCATCACATGCGGTTTTTTTTTAAGTTTGCAAATGACATGATTTCAGGTTAAATGGTCTCTGTTATTATCATGATTTAAAAAATTGGCTATGTCCGAGTCACCCCAAGTTGCCGCTAGTCCAATTCACATGGACTCACTTTATTTCCCAATTTCTTGTTGGAGACATTTCTGGAGGCTCTTAGGGATATTTTGCATTTATAGTCTGGAAGATCAAAACCACATTTTTGGGAAGATCTAAGAATTGAAAGATTAAGTTACAAGGTACTATTCATACAACTAAGTGAAAGAAATGTGGGTGCCCATTGCTACTTAAATTCATTATTAAAACCATAACATAAAAAGTCTTGTAATTCTAGATTCATAGAGCATAGTTTTCTATTTTATTATATATTTTTCGAACATAATTTTCTAGTTTATTATATATTTTGCTATGTTTTCACTTTTATAATGGTTACTAGCACAATAACCCGCGTTGAGCACAATAATGTTGATACATTGCAACTCAAACATTCGTACATTAAAAAAACTGAACATTCATACTTTGCAAATTAAACATCCATCCATTTGTAGAAACAGATATAAGAAAATATTTATCTAATGATCATTGCAAATTAAGTATCCAAAAAATTGGAGAAACGTAAGTGAAGAAAGTTAAAAAAAGAAAAAAAGAACTCCATGGCGGAATCATATTTTTCCATCCGGATATAGGTCTATTTACAGGTCCACAGTCCACTAGATAGACTTGTATAAAATCCAGGTCAGGTACTTCCAGATCCAAACATGGTTTCATACATCATCTGATACATATATTGTCCATTATGCATTCGCCTTGCAAAAAAAATTGATAGAGTATCATATGATTGCCATTTCAAATATGCATGTGTTGTCAATACAGCTGGCAAGTATCTTGGACACAAACCAACACCACATACTAAACCCAATCAATCCAACCATGACATCAAGGAGATGGAATGGATACTTCAGCCCAGGATTAGAAATAGGGCTCACTTTAACTGATGCCGGACTTTGAACACTACCCTAATATGTTGCACTTAATATCAAATAACAGTCAACACTTATAAATCAATTTATAAAATAATGCTAATTTCATCATAAGTTATGACGAATTTCAAATTAGTAATTACAGGATAATGTTAGGCCTACTCGCAATCCCACAAATGCTGGTCCTTTGATTTTGATTGAGGTTTCCAATGGAATATTCAATCTCCACTAGCCTAGGGATCACCGTATAAACAATCAGATTAATCTTGATCCTCTCAAGGATTTCAAGAAGAGGCTAGGCTCAAATTGGAAACTTCAAAAATATTGTATGATTAGAACCCAAAGAAATTTAACTAGTTTAACAATAGGGTTTAAACAGAAAGCCAACAAACAGCCTTAGATGATGTTCTAGGGTTTAGGGGCATTAAAGGGGATTGGGGTTCAGCTAATGGGGAAAGGGAGAGAGGGGTTTCAGCTCGGTGGGAAAAGGGGAGAGGGGTTCATATCGATGGGAAAAGAGGGGAGAGGGGTTGGTTAGGTGGTGTTGGGCACGGGTAAGGTTCTGCGAGGGCAAGGATGCCCTATGGTTGATTGGGTTGGGTTTCCGGAGGATTCAGGTGATTAACAGATATGGGTAGGAAAACGAAAGAGAAAGGAATCTACTGTAGCCTCAACAAGGAAAATAGAACGATAGAGAAATACCTTGGATTCATACCAAATGGCTTTATACCAGATTCTAACACTTGAGAGATCTCAAAAGCATAGTTTTCTCATTCATTTATTCAGTAAAAACCAAAAGAAGACTGCAATGAATATATAATGAACCATTGACCCTAGATCCAATCTCAACAATTAAAACACATCAACGGTTAGTTTTAAAACATCAACAACATAACTGAATGCTCTAAAATTTATTAAATAACCCAAAAAGATGAAATAAACTAGATGCTAGTCCTAAGGTGGTTGTCCCCCTTAATGGGCTGGACCCCACTTGAGTTGGGCCAACCAATGGGTCCAACTTGATCCATTAGCAACCCATTTGCATCTTTCTAGGTGAGGTCTTCCTAATGTTATGCATATGGGGTATTCTGTTTCTAATTATCCTACTGTGGGGTCTTCAACTGATAACGGATATGTGATCTTACTTGATCAAACTGTTGATCTAGATAGAATCATGATCCAGTGGTGGATCCTCTCTGAAACCACCAACGGTAATCTTTGAACTGTGCCCAAATAACTATCATCTTACCATAAAGGATATTTAGACAAGGGCCCTCTTCTTCCTTCTTTGATATGTTTTCAACTGTGATGCTCTGATGTCATCATCACTAACCCTTTAATCAAACTCGCTTTAAGGATATGAATGGTCTCACACCCAGTTTTGCGCTAAAACAACTGGAATTCCTCCTAAAGAAAATCAACTCATTAAATTCATTACCTAAAAAAAACCTCCAAATAAACATCATCACCTGCGAATGTTACCCCTAAATTCTTAAAAATAAAATGAAAGAAGATAAGATTATAACATTCCCTATTTCCACAATCCGAGCGCAGGTGGAAAGAAAGTAGGAGAAGTGGGATAGTAGCAGAAAGGGAGAAGGGAAACTAAATCACGGGCAGATTAAATTCCTAACAGTTTCTTTAAAAAAATGCGGATCATGGGGTCTATTGTGGATGGATACAAACTCGGCCTTCCTGTTTTATCAGCTATATTATTAGTACTACTAGGACCACCACCACCACCACCACCACCACCACCACCACACTACTACTACCACTACCAGCGTACTAGTCAATGATGTAAAGATCTCCAGCTTGGATTTGATAAGCCCTTAACTAATGTCAAATCAACTCGGATCTAATAGCTTAATAACCTATAAGTATTTAAATTTAGTTGTAATAATTTAAAAAATATTAAAATTTATTGGACCGTAGCTCTGAATCACCATGATCGTCATCATCATCAAAGCCTTGACCCAACTTTGTTGGGTTCGATTACATGAATTATATTTCTCTATTCCAATATATCCTGAGCCAACTCATTGGATATGTTGAACAAATTCTATTTTTAATGAACTTTTCATAATTTTGAGGCCTTTTCTGACTTTTGGATGTGAGATTCCGACTTGGCTGAGTTATCCTGACTCAAGGCTGTTTGCATTGCACCTTGAGTCGAAGTTTTAATACCTTGCTTTTGTTATCTGGAATCAATCTTTCATAGTGTAATACTGGTTTTATTTTCCTCTTTTCAGCTCAATGTCTTAACCATTTGAACAAATTAGTTGGGGCATGGACTGGCTACTTTTTTATGGTCTGAGATTTTATGAATGATGTCCAGCAGTCAAAAGGGTGCAAAAGCCCCCAGCATATTCAAATGGCGATGGCGTGGCGAATCATCATTAACAACTTCAATGCTTGAAGATGTGCCTCCTGAGATAGAGCTGTCTGATTATCGAAGGCTTCCAAGCACTGGTAGTGATAGCCCTTCTGGACTTCTTAATGGAGAAAGCTTGAAGGTGGAACTGATCGCTGATCTAGACCTGTTCTTCGAAAGGGTATATAGCTATTACTGCGAAAAGGGACTTTGGTGCATAATCATCAAGTGGATAGTTGAGCTCCTAAGTCTGGGTTTCACCATTTGTTTTTCCGGGTTTTTCCTATTATTTGTTGATTGGCGTGGTCTGAGCAATGCAAAGTGTGGCATTGATGCCGTTGAGTCGGGAATTAAACCCTGTGATTTGGTGAAGGAAGCTCTTCACAAGCACCCGTTAGTTCCTTTCACATTTTCCAAAGGAATTATTGTTGGTTATCTTGGAATATTTACTGTCTTTTGGGTCTTCTGTTTCTTGAGGTTTTTTGCGCAACTGAAAGACACATTGGAGACTCGCCATTTCTATTATAATAGGTAAAATTGAATCTGTAACTTGATATTTTATTTAGTCAATGTACAATGGTCAAGCCTGCCATTTGTTTGTTCTACAAACTTTTTTAATGTGAGGCCTATACTTTTAGAAACCCACTGTTAGGATATGCCTACTGTGTATGGAAGATGCCTGTACACTCTCTCCCCTGTGGTGATCCTAATTGTTTGATTTTTCCATCTTTGACTGTGGACTGCTGGCGGTAATTGTCCAGTCACTGGCCACCAATCTGGAAGCTAGAATCATCTCTTTGTGGGCGGGCATCACTTGTTCCATTGTGATTGAACAAGTACTGCTGTTTCTCTGGGTCAAGCATTTCATAATATCTCTTAGAATGCGTTAGTGACTCCTTTGCCTTCTTCATTTCTTTTTGCAGTCTTAATGTTACAGACCGTGAAATACAAACCACGCCGTGGGCGGAAATTCTAGAAAAGGTTGTTAAGATACAAAGTTCACAACAGTTGTGCGTTGTGAAGGATCTCTCTGCACATGATGTGGTAATGCGAATAATGCGCAAAGAGAACTACTTGATTGGGATGCTCAACAAAGGAGTGCTGGCTTTGCCAATCCCACGATGGCTACCTGGAGCTGGTCCTGCCGTCAACTCAAGAGTGAATGGAAGGAAACACCATTTGTACCTGACAAAAACTCTTGAATGGACATTAAATTGGTGCATACTACAGAGCATGTTTGACAGGTATTATTAATAGATATATTTTTTCCTTCTCTGCAACATTGGGGACTCTTACTCACACATCCATGTTTGAGAGTTATTATTCACGTAATGGTATTAACTCAAAAAACCCCAATTGGAACTCTTTGACAATGGATCTAGAGTGTCCTGTTACTAGACACTAGGGTGTTTTACTTCCTCACACTCCCCTTATTTCTCAGAAAGTACACAAAATTTATGAGAAATGATTCATGAAAGTCTATAAATTGAGTTGTTTCTAATGGCCCTTATTTGTTTTAGATTCATCCTTCCATGAGGTGTCTTCTTTGTTGTCTGCTCATATTCATATCAATTAACTTCCAATGCATTTGCCAACAGTGGAGGTACAGGATTAATAGTGTTTACCAAATTGTAGACAATGCATGATGAACTCGACCTCTTTCAGTTAACTTTAGTAATTTTTTGACATGATTTAGATTGCTGTAATTTTGACATTATTTAAGAGCAGTGTAAATTGGCCCTTTTCATGAAACTAATGGAAGATGTTCTTTTACAAGTTACAATTCAGTCAAAACATCTAGTGCTTACTATGGTGTGCACGGTTGGGTTATAACTTATAACAATAAGGAAAAAATGTTGTCTCACGTGATGGAGCAGATCTGATTGCAATTCTATTTAGAACCATGATTCATTGAATTGGTGCTCTGGCATGGATTAAACCAATTAGCGGCTGAATTTAAATTGTTTAAGGCATAACTATGGTCACATATGATTGTATTTTTATTGGTATCTGTATGATCTTTTATTTTCATATGACTAAAATCAACAATGAATATACCTTTATCACACTATTATTGTTTGCGCCCAAGACTGCTAGTTTGTTTTGATCATGGTTGTTAAAATCTTATGATTCATTATTTGAATTGTATGGTTCAATCCCCAGATCGTATAGATTTTGATTCTAATTTCAAATTGCAGTTTACATTAAATGATAAATTGTAAGTAAAAACTTGCATATCATGCTAGTTTACTAAATCATAAGATTCGAAATGAGCGTCATTTTTTAAAGCTTTGTTTATAGCCCTTGTATACGTGAATTCTTTTTTTGCTTCTTTTCATACTTAGAGACAGTCAGCCTTCTAAAAGTGGTTTTAAGAATCTACTTGCACATATCCCTGTCTAATTTCTCCGTTGTTATTACTTCAATCGAAATGGAAACTAAATTGTCGAGAATATCATAAACTGTATCTTAGGAGATAATAGGAGATTATACGCTAATTGCTTTGATATGGTGACGTAACTCATAATTACTTTTGCAAGGACTTGCACAAATGCATTCAAGAAAATATGATGTGTTTTAATTGAAAGAAACCCTATTTTAATCTTAGCCACCTATTAAAATTCATCTGACTTCTAATCTAATGTTAAGACAATTTGATCATTTCCTTACCGTCGAAATGAAAGATTAAATTACTAAATTCTCTACGTGGTGACTGGATTCCAAATTATGTACACTTCTAATTTGAATGAGATGAACTCTACCCCTCTAGAAAATTGAGAAACTTAATGCCCCTTCGTTGAGATGGAGTGTGTGGACCCAGATGATTCAATTGTTCCACTTTTAAATGGTAGATGATCCACCAGGGACCTCTCGCTTATTATTTGGGCCTTTTAATCCCTTAAGGCCTAAGGAGATCCCTACCTCCTACCTACATGGATTGGACTTCTCTAAGTGATCCATATTGAATAGTATCATTTGCACAATGAAGTCTTCTGACAATTGTTATCCTGCAGCAGGATGTCAGTTTTGCAATAGACATCTCTTATGTCTTTGTATATATGAAAGGAAGAAGATTTGTGGTTGTTCTAGTTTTCTTTTTCTATATTATTTTAGGTTTTTCATTTTATTTTTTTAAGTTATAAATCTTACTATTTTACAATTTATGTTTCACGGTTTGGGATCCTTTGTCATCCTATCATTGGATTCAGTTTTAGAGCTTGATGTTGATGTATATCTTGGTTACCAAACAGCAAATGTGCATATTTTCTTTCACATCTAATTTGTTTGGACTTTCATGTGCGTTTGTGATTATGCTTGGAAATAATCCAATGCACTTGGGTACACCGTAGTAGATGCTTTGCTTTAGATTTGGGCAATGGGAATCACTTATCATGAAATGGGTCCAAATATCATCCAGACCAAATATGAGACAATCATGCAATGAACGCCTCTCCAACTTTGGTTTTCACTCCGATTTAATGGTTTTCACCCTTGTGACTTTCCACTGTGGAAGAGTTTCCTCCAAGAACACACCTTGTTGTTTAGGGAATGCATGCGGATATTCCTGCATCTAAGAATAGCCCATGATACTAGTACTTTTCCTAAAAACATCATTGAAGTGGTTTTTTCATATATAAAAAAAAAATATTGTCATGAGAGAATATTGCACAAACATTTCAAAGAAATGTCATGACCATCGTCAAACCCTTATCCCATCTATTTTGGGTTGGCTATGTGGAGGGGCAAAACAATAAATGGCTTAGACATACCTCCTGTTTTTTCTCCTTTTGTTGCTTCCCATAATAAATGCCGCTCTTTTTCGTCGGTTGTGATGGTGAGGCAAAAAGGCCCCCTTTTGAGGGGCATTCTGTTGAATTTCTCTAACATGGGCTCAAACCTAGGCGTTCTCTAAGGTGGAGGATGCCTAACCGACGCAACAATTGTTTGATTGGTTCACCTCCCAACTTTGCCTTATTGTTTGAATTTAAAACCGCGATAGATAAGCCTACACCAATTGCTCCGTTTTAAGTCGGAGAGAGAATGGAAAAGAGCCAAAAAAAAATAATAATAAATATATCCCTTGATTACAGTATTTTAAAAAGTCGTGATTTTTACGTAGATGAAGACTGTCCGGTGGCCACTTCTCTTATATCTGTAACTATCATCTAGATTAATATTCTGAATCCCTTAAAGGTTGGTAGTTTGTTCCACCAGTTACATTGCTGATCTTAATAAAGTTATCATATAATAATAGCTCCTTAGAATGTTATTGCTATTTTACGTGGTTTGGTGAGGCTTTCTTCTGTGCATATATATATATATATATATATATATATATATATATATATATATGGACAATTTTATTCCTTACAAGTTAGCAATTAACTTCATTAGACAATGACAGTTGCTTTTAACTGGCTGAAAGAGTCTTCATTCCCAGTGAGTACTTAAAAAAATACCGTAATAGTTTAATGCTTAGTGCACGTATCATGTATGAGTAGATGGAGAGTGACTGCGATGGTCATGATGTCATCATCTTTATTAGAGGAAGGACCATGGTATTTTCAGTGGTTTGTAATGAATTTGTGGGCAATGTTTCCATACTTTATTCAGTATATTCCTTTTGCACTGCTAAGCTATGATCAATACATTTTAATTTTTACCATTAAAAAAGTTTTTATTATTTATTTAAGTAGGTTTTTATATCTCTGTTGCTGATGGTGGAGATCCTTTTTTCCCTCTGGGCAGAAACTTTTGCATCCGCAGGGACTTCATTTCCAATCCTTCTTCATTAAGGAAGAGACTCATGGCTGTGGGATTTGGGATGCTTCTCATTTCCCCGTTCCTTGTTATTTTTATGTTGGTATATCTCTTCTTAAGGCATGCTGAACAATTCTATAATCATCCAAGTACTGCATCATCTCGAAGGTGGTCGAACTTGTCAAAGTGGGTTTTTCGAGAATTCAATGAGGTATTGTTCATGTTAATTAATATCTGTGCTTTTCCATTATTTTTATGTGCCACCCCTGCAACTTACCATTGACTACATGAATCGTATTTTTGGGTGTGCGAGTACCATCTTTTCATTTTAGAAGATGGTCCTGCACCCAAAACCTAAATTATGCTCGCTTGTGCTTAAATATTCTATGGGGTTATGTTATAATCATAGGTTTTATGAGTATGGGTGTACATAGTAGGATTCAGAATCAGGACAGGATGTCTGACTCATTAGTAGGGATAGGATGTCTGACTAATTAGTATCATATTGTCTGAAACTATGTACACTGAGGATTTTCATCTTACATATTTCTTGTCTGTAACAAGGAAAATTATAAGGGCTTAAAGTGGACACTTGATAAAGCCTAACTTCAACTTGGAATTCAGACAGTTTTAAACATGTTACTGCTGTTCCTTTATACAAATAAGGTAGACATAAACATTATTGGTGCATTTTCACTTCATTGTTAGTGAAAGTGGACCATAGAATATATAATACCAGATATTTGTAGATGCCTCACATGTCCATACCTGCAGCATAAAATGCTACTGGATACTGCAGATACTTTTATAGTGCAATTTTAGTGCTTCCTAATAACTTAAGTTCACAATTTTAGAAGTCATATTTTGGCCTAGGATTCACTAGAATGGCAAAACAGAAATCTAGCTGACCACAATATAGTTGGGACAAGGCTTTGATGATGGTGATGCTGATTTTATAAGTTATATTACTTTTCATAATTTATAACATCAAAATGCTAGATGGGTATTTAATAATGATAATTTCATTCATTTGTAAATGTTCGAAATAAGAAATGTAATACTTTATATGCAAATCTTAATATAAAATGTTATGCTATAGAAAGATATCCATATCCTTGTCTTGGTCCTGGATTTCAAAAGGTGAAGAGCTGTATCTCCAATTCCCATGTCTTCCCACTGCTCGGTTCTAATTTCTAAGTCTTCACCATTCCACCCCCTTTCCTCGTTCCTTGAACTTAAGTTCATTGAGTTTTATGTTTTCAGTTTATGTAGACTACGACAGGCGTTTCCTACAACCTTCTGACAACCAATCGACCATACATGCATACTTACAAACACGTGACCATCTGGACAATGGAAATGGGCAGGGCCTATTGTAGATGCAGTGTGGCCCAAAGTTACCCCTGTTGGACATTCCCAACTGTCCAATGTGGCCATCGTATGGAAGTTAATAAGAAAAATGTTTGTTGGTGCAATTTGAACAAGTGAAATCAGATAGTTCAGATGGTCAAACGAGCATATGTCAGCTATGATGCCAATATACAGATATGGATACAGATAACAGCATGGGGATTATGACTGCACTTTCGAAATCCGGGACATATTTACAGATACGGTTATCCTAATTTTTTTCAGTAGAACATTTCTAAAGCTGTCATTGTTTGCATTCTTTTCTTGCAATTATTTTTTTAAATATTGACAAGTATGATAATTAATAACTACTAAACATATATGAAATATTGTAGGATATCCTGAACTTGTACCATAGAAGTACCAGTGCAGTTCTGAGTACCATTACAACTGTCGCATCAGTTCGACATGAATACACTGGGTATGCCAGTCTGTGGGTATCATAGACTCAGGCAATAGTTCATGATCTTAATGGGCTCCACAATTGTCTTTACACGATGTCATATTTAAGCTGGATGAGGTTTTTTCTATTATTATTATTATTTTTTTTTTTTTTTAATAACGAAGGTATCCCCATGGTATTTATTTAAGCTGGATGAGTTGCCACAAAGTTGGAGAACACACTTAGTCTCACCCTCTTCAGATAGTAAATTTCTAGAGATGAGTATCTTCTCTTATATATAATGCAAAGAGAAGAAGATAAGTTCTCTCCTATTTGTTTAGGGATGTAAAAGGGTTGGGTTTGCATCATGTCATTCATTTATGGTGGCGGCCAGGTCACCCCATACACATATATGGTTCATCTTGCAAGTTATTTTTCATATGAACAATTTTGTGGGTTTTTTTTTTCTGCATCTTATCTTTTCCAATGATAATCACGTGATGTTGGAGGTTGACAACCAATTTTAATCTGGAAGGATCTGTTGAAAGCTGCTGATGTGTAACTTGGAGCCTGATGGGTATGAACAAATGGAGTAATATATTAGAAGAAATTATGTCGTCACCATCACCAAAGGCTGATCCCACCTTTTTGTGGTCAGCTTTGTGAGTTTTATGGCTCCACATATCAAAAGCTATATACTGAAAGAATACTGCAATTATTTATCTAAAAGAATGTATAAATATAGAATTGTTATAAATTGTTCATAAAAAGCTACTAAAATGCAACAATAAAAATGGATATAGGGCAGCGAATTTATATGATTTTTTCCCGGTTGGTGGTTGGTGGGTTTCTCATCATCATTATCATCATCATCATCTTCATCATCATCATTATTAATTTTGGGTTTCAGGATCTGACAATGCATCTGATATAGATACAAGTCTAACTATTGAGATTTAGAAAGTAGCATTTGTTGTTTCATAGTTCCATACAGTTCTGAGTGGTGCAAAGCACAAATTGTAGTCATGTTCAATGCATATTAAAAGAAGCGGATCCTATTGAGAATATTCCTCTCTCTACTACTGAATGTGATCGACAACTATTCTGCATTAACCCTAAAACAATTTATTGTTCGGTGTTTTTGACAGTTATGAGTGATCCAAACGTGCATTTCACATGTTTACTTGATACGAAGCACCTCAAGTTCCAAAATCTTAAAATTAATACTCCATTTTGAAATTACAAGATTGTTATTTTCTTTCTGTTTCTTATCTGAAGATGTTCCTATTGTACACATATTTCAGCTTGCTACTTAAATTCTTTTCTTTGTGTCTTTCAGGTTGACCATCTGTTCAGGCACCGGATCAGCTCGAGTGTTGTACATGCTGCTGATTATCTAAAGCAATTTCCTTCTCCCATTGTTACCTTAATTGCCAAATTTATCTCTTTTGTTGCTGGTGGCTTTGCTGCTATTCTGATCATCATTGCATTCTTAGAGGAGTCTCTGCTAGAGGGTCATGTAATAACTACTTTCACATCACTGGGATTCTTTACATTGCAGTATTCTTAGAAAGAGAACTCTAGTTGTTTGTTGCTAGTTTTTCATTTTCTTTAGGGCTGCCAATGTGTTGTTGGATATGTGCAGCACTAAATGGGTCACATGTTAGGTTTGGGTTTGAGTAACACAGATTGTTAATAAGTGGGCCATACCTTTGCTGTTTCTGCCTGCCCTGTCTACTTCCAGCATGATAGGGAGTTTATTAAGTGTTTTGGATGTGTTTGGGTCTAATAAAATGTATTTGGATCAGGTATAAGTATGACAATTTTCTTTTTAGGGCCGGGATATTGTTGGGCTGCCCATGACTTGAATCTTAGCTGACCCTAATCTGATCTCTCCAGTTATGAGCCTGGGCTTGTCCTTTTAGGCCATTTTGTAAATGGGCTGAACTTGGGCTGTCCCTGACTCAGACTAACCCGACCCATCAACTCCCCTATTTATCTGAGTGTTGGGCTCCACTGTTGTAAATGTGGCACTTGTTACTGAGATCTGAACCAATTGTAAGGCTGACTTGACCATGGAATCAAAAGTAAATTGACATTTTCACAGAAGAAAAGGAGTATTAATAATTCCTCGAAAGGCCTTATATCAAACAGTTGCAATTTGTCTGATCAGTTTGGATTTTGAGCTGTGGACATTCATTGTTGAGAAGCCACATGTTTGATATAGGATTTATGGACATTACACATGTAAAAGAATTTGTTGAGCCCTGTACTGTAGCACTTTGAAAATCGACTGTTATGATTTAATTTCAAAGCACCTTGTAATATGCAGATCTTTGGTCGCAACTTGCTTTGGTACGCTGCTGTTTTTGGAACTGTGACAGCAATCAGCCGGGCTGCTGTGACAGATGAGTTTCAAGTCCTCAATCCAGAAGGAGCAATGTCTCTTGTTGTGCAGCACACACATTATATGCCTAAGAGATGGCGTGGCAAAGAGAACACTGATAAGGTCCGATCAGAGTTCGAAACCTTATTTCAGGTAAATCAATATGGCTGCTGTCTGTTGTTATTCATTGCTACTCTAAGATGCATTTGGATATGCTTTCAAATCACAATTTAGGGGATGCAGGGTTTAGAGGGCCTAATGTGCTGGGTTTGGCTGATGTTGGTCGGTACAACAATTAATGGACCTTGATAACATCATCATCAACTTCAAGGAAAAATGTTGCAAAATTGGTCAGCACTCAGGACTCTACTTATTTCTCTGGCCTGAAAATAATGTCCAATCCTGGCCTGTGGGTTAAAAAAGAAGGCCCATGATGCGCAGGGCCCAGAAACTAAGGGAACCTGCCTGACGATTTGCAGGAATCGCAGCTCTAATGAGTACGGTCCTATCCCCTCATAATTTGTATCCCTGGTTGGTTACTATTTTAGGAGAGAGGGAATTTCATAAACTTGTTGAGATCAGAGAAGGAAAAATAAATATTCTCATCTGTAGAGTCTGGATCCCCTAAGTGCTTTCTTACATGCTTCCTGTGTGTGGGTGCATGGAACTCACTGGGGCCCACTTATGGATGATCCGAATAGTTAAAATTAAATTAATCCCCTCCAGTAGAATTTCCTTAGATTTTAATAGGATCTTGTCCCTCTGAACATATGATAAAAATAGGATGGTTGAAGTGGAGACTTGCTTCTAGAGTGCTTTGTGATTGGCACATGCCAAAAAGATTGAAGGAAAAATTTAACAGGACAACAATTAGACCAGCTATGACCTATGGAGGATAATATTGGCTAATCAAGAAGCAATATGTGTACAAAATGGATGTATCAAAGATAAGAATGTTGAGGTGGATGTGGTAAAATGAGGAAGGACAAAGATTGGCACATGCCAACGAGATTGAAGGGAAAACTTTACATGACAACAGTTAGACCAGCTATGGCCTATGGAGAAGAGCGTTGGCCAATCAAGAAGCAACATATGCACAAAATGGGTATAGTAGAGATGAGAATATTGAGGTGGATGTGGTAAAATTAGGAAGGACAAAATTAGAAATGAGTGCTTTTGAGAGCATTTAGGTGTAGCATTGTTATGTGATAAAATTAGATACACCCATTTTAAATGGTGTGGGCATGTCTAACGCAGGCTAGCAATGGCATCGGTAAGAAAAAAGTTTGGCAATGTAGGTTGATGGCCCACCAAGGGGAGGGGTTAGGATGAAGATGACGTGGATGGAGGTAGTGAAAACAAATCTGAAGACTTGCAACTTTTGGCTCAGGATAGATCAAAATGGAGAAACAAAATTCATGTAGCCGTCCCCAGCATAGTTGGGACAAGGCTTTGATGATGATGATTGATGAGGGTGATGAGGATTTTGTCCCTTTGTAAGATTGAACGCATGATTAGGCATTATTAATCCTATTCATTAATTACATTATAAATAACGTGTTTAACCTTACAGTGGGACCAAATTCTATCGAAGTAAAATTTGAAGGTATGCTATTGGAGGGGATGCAATTCAATTTTAGCAGTTCGGATCAACAGTAGGTGGGACCTATTGTGAGTTCCACACATCCCACTCACAAGAAGCGTGTAATAGACCACGCCGGATCCGGTTCCTCATATGTAAGGAGCATTAATGATAGAAGTCAACAGTCTTGGTGAAAAAGGAAAAAAGAGAACGTGGAACTGATCCTGCCAAAAAAATGAGAACATAAAGAAAAAGAGAAAGCATACATGCTATTATAAAGCTCTGTAAAATTCAGCTTGTGTTGGATGAAAATAACCAGAAAATATGAACTTAGATTCAGCAACTTCCGTCGAGACTCTGCCCAGAAGAACCTTGCATTCATTTGAACCAAGCCTAGGAGATAAACTCACAAAATCTCCAATATTATTTGAATAGTAAAAGTTGTCCTAAATACAATAATTTGATCGATGTACTAGAATGAAACCATATGTCTCTAAAACTAAATCTCATCCCTTCATTTCTTTCAGTAATTTAAATCAAAGCCTTTGAACATGTCTTTCAAACATTGTAGAACCTGATCACAAAGCAAATATAATTGGATCAAAGATGTCACCCATCTCATCTCTCTTCTGTTAATCACAATTGGATTTAATCTAGTAAAAAAATCACCGTTTATACTATCTGCTTGCCAACTGGTGAAGTCTGTCTGATGGTCTGTCCAATTGGGCCTACTGGAGTAATAATACGGGCTGCCTATTGTGGGGTATGGATCTGGGCCTGATGAGCTGGTATGGGCCTCCTCTGGAGGACCTATATGGGCCAGATTCATCAGTGGTGAGACAACTGAGCCCATTTATGCTCCCCTTGGTTATGGACAATTTTACGACAGATGTCCAGGATGATGTCCATGTTGTATGTTGTTTGTAGATGATGTGCTGATCAGTTAGACAAGAAAGCAACTACATTTCCTACTATTCAAGCCAAGGCCTTCCATTCCCCACCCTCTTCCTTTTTCTTTTGTGGTCTTTTTTCACTTTTTTTTTTTCAAATTCAGAAGAGTCTTCTCATTAGATGGGCGCCAATTGTATATTTTCTGTAGACAAGTGGTTAGGTCTTTGTTTTTTCAACATTCAGTTGTTGGATGTGTGGAGTCCACCTGATGGGGGGCAGATTTGATTGTTGGGATTGGTTTACATACTGGTCTGCCCAACTCACGTGTGCCTATGCAATAATTGGTGTACATTGTGATATTAGAATTTCTCCTGTTTATATCCATTCATTTTTCCTTTGCCTTGCCTGTACTTATCTTTTTTAATTCCTACAGCATGAATAATTAGAACTAGAAGTCCCTGGTTGTTGCTAACCTGGTTAGGGATGTGTTGTGTGCATGGGTGAGTGAGTTTGAGTCCCTTGTAAAGCAAAATTTCACTTACTCCTTGTGAATTGTCTAGCATCCCAAGTTGATACTATTTGAGGGTTAATCACGATTGGTAATTTTGAAGTTGATTCCCAGTAAAATGTTGCCAAGAGGAAACGGAACCTGTGTGTATACTGAAATATTCAAGGGGGAGCTATTCTAGCTTTCACATACTCATGAACTGTCAAGCATCTAAAGAAGACATTAATGGCCCGTTTAGCAATTTACTAGGTTAGTAAAAGTAATGTAAAGCCTCTATTTTTCAAACAAGGGGTCACATCAAAAGAATATTTCTTCAAAATTTCCTCCTTTTTAAAAAAAAGAGGTAAGAAAACCTCCTTTCTCCACTAAATGACAAAAAAACACACTTCATCCACAAAAAGTAAAAAAAAGTTCCCTACCAATCCACTAAAGACAAAATACCATCATAAACTCCTTATATTTTATTCTCTCTTGATTTGATGCTTTACATTACTTTTACTTTAATAGTAAATTGCTAGACGGGCCCTAAGGGTTAATCACTGATAGTAACTTAGTTGTTGATCCCCAGTGAGATGTCGAGAAAAGGTGTTGGATTCCTAAGAGCAGTTTTCCCCTCCCCAGAATCTGGTTTTAATTATCCCTTCTATAGGTGCATATGATTATTAATCACAAGAACCGTTTCCCCCAAACCTAGAAATATCAGTGGTAAAAGCAGGTGATATTGTGGGCCTTAATGGAACAGCCTGTGACCTAATCTGTACCCCACCAAAAAATAAAAAATAAAAATTAATAAACAAAAAAAAAATCCTTATCCATCTGATGAAAAATGGACAATCAAAACTAATGGTACATTTTTAACAGGGTTCTAATCGGATGTGCCAGAGTAAATTTAATATTATATTTTTTCCCTGTATGGCACTACAAGTTGCTTCAAAATTTTGGACAGTATGCTTATGATTCTGTTACGTGATAATGCAGTACACTGGCATGATGTTACTGGAGGAGATGGCTTCAATTTTCCTCACCCCGTACTTACTTTTATTTGTTGTTCCGAAGGTGAGATTTCTATTTTTTCATTATGAGCTGGATCCAATGCTTGAAACTTGGACTTAGGTGAGACTTGGTCGCCCTCAGTTGGACTGAGTAATTCAAAACTTAAAACGGAATTGGACCAAGTGAACCAAGCTTTCATGACTCAGCTGAGTCATACTGGCCTGCGACTTTGTTCTTTTCGACAGTCCAACTTGGCTGAGTGCCATGAGACATGCTTGATTCCTATATAGATATGTGTATTTGTGGGTTGGGTTGTGTGCATATGTGGTAATGGTGGTGGTGGTTGACTCAATTCATTAGCAATTAATTATGAGTCAACTTGAACTAGGTTGATTTTTTAAAACCAAGGCTTCTTATTGCTAACATTTCTCTTCTTTTATTTGCAGCGTGTCAATGACATTTTACAGTTCATTTCAGATTTCACAGTTGACGTTGAAGGTGTTGGTGATGTTTGCAGGTTTTCTTTCACCCTTGAGACCTTGTTGTGTGACTTCAAATCAACTTTTGTTATAGTATATCATGTCAAGGGTTGTTTGAGGGTTTTCTTTATTTTATTTTATTTTATTTTCCAGCTTAAGTGCCTTTGACTTTGAGAGCCATGGGAATAGCAACTATGGCTCACCATATAATACAACGCAGCAACGAAGGAGTTCTCAAGGAAAAATGGAGAAATCATTCTTAAGGTATGCTCAAGTGGATATGTGTTGTATTTTCTTGATTTCTCCATCTAATCTATTTCTTTGAATTTGCGTATTCTGTTACATTACTGTGTATGGCTCCTCACCATTTTAGAGTTATCTTGAATTTCAACATTCTCAGGAATAAGGTACAAAAGTTTCAGTGTGTGTGTGTGTGTGAGCACGCAGACTCCTGGTGCTTTTTATGAAAAATATCCGTCTCTGCACTACATATCCACCGATAATGTGGCATCTAAGTGCACCAATTAGGGCACCCCCATTGTTAGCTCAAAAACCACTCATCTGGTGACCTAATAACTTGCTTTACACTTTCCTTCCTTTGATTTTGTAGTTCTAATATTCTTGTTGAAATAATGTCTACTCTGTGGCCAATAATGAGGACAGTGCACAGTGGTGCACTGTGTTGTGTTGTTTGTACAGTGGCTGACAACTTCCAGCAAGTTTTGCTTTGCGAACTACTTACATAACTTAAAATCAATTTGTGTTTGATGTTTATTTTGTAGAAGATCAAATGATCAATTTGCATTTGATGTACTGTTAACATCAATTTTGTTTCCTGATGCATCCGTTGACATTTTTCTTTGCTGATTTATCTGCAGCTTTCAGTGCAGCTATCCTACCTGGGAGCCAAATGCTCAGGGAAAGCAATTCCTTTCCTCGCTACGAGATTTTAGAGAGATGCAGATGCCACACTATGAAGCTCAACAGACATATTCGCCTAACCGGATATGGCAACTGACACCACGAGGACGTGGCGACATACACGGCTTTGCATCAAGGGGGGTGATGCATAACCGGGGTGGCATTCCTAGAACTGGCAATCAGTTGGATTCTCTATGGTTAATAAATGAGGAGCAAAAGAATCCTCCATATTTTCTTGATTGGTATTACACATCCCGACCAACCAATGCAGCAGCTAATTCGGAAGGCATCCAAACTGTACCCTCTGAAGTGGCCCCCGAGCCCACTGAAGATTATTGGATGCCGCATGATGGTGCAGGGGTGAAACCGCCAACGTATGAAGAAAGCTGGGGTTTTCCATTGGAGGATGATCGCGTACGGAGTCATCTTGAAGCTTCTACATCAAATCCATTCTTCCGGGACAGCGTGCTACAGAATCGAGACCCGGGTCATTTAGACCGTCCCAGTGAGAGCCATTGGTGGGCACGAAGTGGCCCCAAGTTAACCGGGCAGCATGCCAGTTTCCTTGAACCTCCCCACTTCGGCCATCAGAATTTCAATCAACCTTACGACAGTCACTCGGACAGAAGTGCAGGGGAGCATGAGGGAGACATTGACTGGAGTAATCCCCGAATGTTTTCCTCAAAGCTGTTCACAGATGACTGCGAGAGAGACGACACCTCATTTAATCTCCCATTCCTCGAACCTCCCCTCTTTGGCCATCAGAACTTCAATCAACCTCATTCAATCTTCGGGGGGCCATTGAAGAGCCTTAATACTAGAACAGACAATGTTGATGATGATCAATAGTAGTTACGCTTACAATTTGCTTGCCTTGTGCCCCTTGTTGATGCCTTTGCATATGGGCTGCACCCCATATGGATGCTTTTGAAATCTGGCTTCTGGTTAACAGGCAAGAAAGAAGTTCAGTATTCTTTTGTACAGAAATCTCAGTTAAGGGTGACAGCACTCGTTTCTGCATTTTGAATCCTGTGGCTGATGCCAAGGATCCCAAGGGGACTACACACCCAACTTATTACAATTGTAAACACTGATCACTGCCCTCAATTTCATTGTTATTTGTGATTATCTATACCCTCCAAAACAATGATTCTGTTCAATTGAATGAAGTGCGCATACCCAATGTGAATTTACCAACACAGTCCATGCATAATTAATCATTTTGAGAAGGAGATGAGCATTTGTTGGAGGGGCTTTAGCAAGATTGCTAGATGGGAATTTTTTATTTTTTATTTTTGGGTAAGTCAACATATATCATTAATTAGGGCTTCTTTGGATAGACAAAAAATAGAGTAGAGTGAAGTTAAATGGGTCCTAACAGTCTAAAATTTCAACTCTACCCCATTCAGATGAGTTTGGTCCGATAGATGAAGTAATGTTGTGAGCCACATGTACTCCATTTTACTTCAATTCTAAATACTTCCATTTGCTTGAATAAAAGTGGATTATAGTCCAAACCTTAACTTCAAAATATGCATCCAAATAGAGTGAAGTGAAGTACTCTACTTTAATTTCAACCTACTTCTCTTCACTCCACTCCACTCCACATATGAAATTCACTTTATTTTACTCCACTCATTTATCCAAACAGGCCCTAAAAAGGAGGAAAACAAATAACATAAATAAAACTACAGATAATACCACAGCACGACAATTCAAACTAAAAAAGACATGAAGCAAATCTCCTTATCCCAAGCCCAAATGAAGTTTAATCCATCTTGTCCCCACTTTGCAAGGCTGTGAGCTACCATGCTAGATGGGATATGGGTTCAATAATACTGATGAATTGGGCCAGATGTTCTTCAAGCAAGACTCATAAATTTGTCATCTGTCCTGAGTCTGGCTGGAGCATTGTTCCATAAAATATGGGATTAGGGTGCCAAATAGTGATAATATGATATGACTATGCAAATGCTTATCATATAGTAGTTTTTTTTTTTTTTTTTTTTTTTTTGCTAATTGAGGGTTCTCAACCATTTAGACTGGACTATTCCCTTCGGGCCCAGAGAGAAATCGGGTAAAACTCTTGTGGCCCCTAGGTAGTAGCACAAGTGGACTCAACCTTCAGTTCCTGAAGAGAGGGGAACCGAAGGTCGATACCAAGACCTCTATCTCCGGGAGAGAGAGAAACCGTGGTCCTGACCACTCGGCCAACCCCATGGGGTTTATCATATAGTAGTTTAATGTACATATATGCATTTATAAATGGGCGAGCCTCAAGTGAGCGCTCCTGCTCTAGAACACATGATGGGGCCCTCATCTTGATCCGAGTGGACCATAGAAGGGGAAAATACCAAAAACCGAACAAGTCTATTTTGGGTCCAAGCTTGGGTTCAGTGGTCTTGGAATACATGGACCTAGACCCCAATAATTGAGTCCAATACAGTGGATCCAAACCTATGGAGATTAAAGGTCCAAGGCACATGCTCATGCCCTATTTTTATGTAAATGGATACCCATTGCCACCCTTGTTAGCCAATCTTTTATGGACCTGGTCAATTCCATGTGGTATAGGTGCCACGCCATGCTGACACCCAACTGATGTAATCTAACTGCATGTGAGCTCCATCTTGGTCCACCATAACTAGATGCTTTAAATAGCCTTTGCCATTACAGTTATTCTAGCCAATGTTGGGTCCTGTCCTATGTGAAAAGATTGGTATGGATGAGAAGACTCAACACCTAATTCCCACCTCATGTGTGACCCACTTGACAGATTAAAAATTTACCCAAATCAAGTAGGTCCAACCTTCCTTCAACTCCTTTGTTATATTTTAAGAAATAACTGTCTGGACTGTAACATTGACCCTATGTAAGGGTCATGGTCCAAAACAGAGTTCTAAAACCATGATTGAGCAATAATATCCATATCCTAAACCTGTTAATAACTAAATAAAATAAAAGAGCATATGAGAGAGAGAGAGAGAGAGAGAGAGAGAGAGAGAGAGAGATCTGATCTGGGAAGCCTCAGAAGTCAGAACCCACACAGGTGACATGTGCTGTAGTCTGCAAGTGAAACATAAGCATTGTCAAAAGAAACAAAATATATGCATAGTCATGTGTCATTTCCTTGGTGGGGCTGCATTCAAGTATCTAATCCTGGGGCTCTGTGCACAGTTTCTACCTGCAACTGCAAGTCCTGGTTGTGGGGATGTCCTTGCTGTTTACCAGTCCATGTTCCTCTTGTTTCTGTAGGAAAAAAGCTCTTTCTTCAACTGACAAATCTTACATGGCCTTTGATATTATATTAAACTTTGCAAAACAAGGCAGATCTACTATCATTTTTCTCATCACCAACCAATGATAAAATATCAAAAGTCGGTTATATACATTGGAGCTCTGTGTATAAATATATATATTTTTTATTGGGAAATCTGTGTATAAGATACTTGGGTCTTCCAAAGGTGCTCATATTTATTTAGGGATGTCTTTACCAAAAAAATATATATTTAGGGATGTAAATGGGTCGGGTCCGGTTCATTCTACATGGGACTCGGACCTTACCACAGCTACAAATGGACCCTAAAATTATTCCATTTCTAAATTTGGGAAGATGGGTATTCACTATTAAGGTATGGGCACCATTGGATCCACCAGGTCCAGGTGTGAATCACTCGTTAACTGGGCCTAGGATTTGTGGACCAGGACCTGGATCTCGGTATCAATAAAACCTGGAAAAGGGTCCATACCCGGATATCTCAAGTCAAGTCATTTACCAGTGGAGGTCATTGACATCCTTAGCCCATATATCTATAGTACACTTTGGCAGAGTTAACTGGATGGGATTCCATATGACTGGACAAAATTTTAATACACGTTTACTTGGGCAAGTCTCCCTAAGACTTGCACTTTCTATTCACACAACTGAAACAAGATTGGGACATGTTGCCTTGACTCAGTCAACAATTGAGTGGAGCACAAGTTTTAAAAGTCCATTTCGGCTGATGGGTCATCCATCTATTGGATGGTTAATCCGCAAAAGATGGCTCATCCATCATCTCATTTATGGTTTATTTACTGCAAGTCATCAACAGTAGACGCCCACCACTTGGATGGTGAGAAGTAATGTCAATAGTTAGGGTGCATTTGTGCAGCGAGAGGAATTCTGTTGCAACAGATTTCCTTGCTTCCGTAATGAGGAATTTTGTATTTCAATTTTCAGCTCTTCAAAGTGAAAAATTAAAATTCTCTTTATCAAAGAAAACACGGAGTTATTTTTGTTTTTTTGAGAAAAGTGTCACACCAAACGATTAGAAAAGGAGTTGAATGGAAAATTAGGACAGTGGTTTGGCCCACCATTGTACAACAACATTTTTTTTACATCAAAACCTTCCTAGAACTAATCTAATAAAGGTAGGTACCCGAAGAACACTTCAGCAGTATCTTTTACAGATGAGACTATTTTGAGGATTGCACTCATATGCATTGCTGATTCAGTACAGAAAAGATAAGATGGGAAATGGGTCTTTTACAAAGTCCTTGGCTGCCTTTTGATTATCAACCTACAGGCCCAAAAAAAAAAAAAAAACATTACTGTTCCTTTTCCTCTCAAGCTGGCCCAGCATCTTGTTCTATTGCCAATGATCACGTTGGAATTTCCTTGTGAGTCAAGTTAGCTTTCTCTTCCATCATTTTCTTGATGGTTAAGTGAAGTCCCTGTCTTAAGAATTTTATGAAGACTTAAAATTTTGGTTCCTTTCAAAACCTGGAAGACTGTAGTATGAACTAAGAATCTAACATAAATTTCTCTAACATTTGAATTATTGGAGGTAGAGAGAACATAGTTGTTAGTCTCAGTTTTTGGTTCCTTTCAAAAGCTGGAAGACTTTAGTATGAACTGAGAATCTAAATTTCTCCTTCAACATTTGAATTCTTGGAGGTAGACAGAACATTGTTGTTAGTTTCTTCCAAGAAAATCATATCTCCACTTCAATAATTTAAACTAGGTCTCTCTCTCTCTCTCTCTCTCAATTTACATGTATTTGGGGTGACTCTGATGTTAGCTCTTTTGTTAGTACTATGAAGGAGGAAAAAATATGGCAATTCAGAGAAAGGGAGAAATAGATTTCAAACATCTTTGCCATGATTAATGGGACTATTCTAGTTGCGAATGCCTAAATAAACACATAGGCTACAGTACAATCTGTTTTCAAAATCCAAAATTAATTTACACTCATTGATTCTGTGTATATCTCAAGCTATTCCTTGAACACTTTCAATACCTCAAATGACAAAGAACACAAAAAAGAGAAGAAAAGAGATGGGGGTCACTGCTCAAATTGGATGGGAAGGACTGCATTTCTGGATCGTCGGCCATGTCCGAAAGAGAAGAAGGATCGCCGGACTCTGCTACTTTCTTCTCCGGTGCTAAATTCATGAAGATTTGAGTTCTGTTGTAGGATTTCTTGGACTGATAAATAGAGCTGCCTATCAGCTGAAGAGTCCATAGAGAAGGATCTCCTGATGGGCTGTATGGAGAACTGATCATCTTTACCTCTCACATCAATGCACTCATCTCCCATGCTAGAAAGATGATGGAAATGATTGAATCTCCTTGGTTTCTCGGGCAGAGCTCTCTGTTCCAACTTCTTTGGAGATGTGTTGTGTTGGGTTGCTACAGATTGGACTGGAATCTCCATTGAGCTTCCCACATCTTGACTTCTTGAGGCCTGATCAGCTGTCCCATCACCACTCAATTCTATGACAACATCACCATTGTGATTAATGGTAAACTGGGGAGGATCTTGATATGGGTTTTGGGCCATGATCAGACCGCTTGAAAATGGGCTACCATTTGAGACACTTGATCTGCAAAGAGGGCAATTTGCATTGCTTTGAAGCCATGTATCAATGCAGTCTATGTGAAAGGCATGGCTGCAATTGGGCAGGAGCCTTAGCCTTTCCTCTTCTTGGAACTCATTCAAACAAACAGCGCACTCACTGATACTCTTCTCATCACCTTCTCTTCCTGTTTCAATTCTCTTGAATTGAATTATGGGGATGGCGCGGATCACCGATTCATCGAGACCCCGGTTCTCAATTGCCGGTGCGTAAATGATCAGCTGCTCTTCCCTTCGCCGGGGCAGTGAACCCGAAAACCTCCATACGGAAGTCAGTCTCTGCCTATTGAAGCAGCATTTGATGACGAAGACATAGTAGAAAAGTAGCAAGAAAGCTGTGGCTAAGATTCCTAAGACAGCAATAGCCAAGATAGGAAAGCTATTGTCTGAAGAAGAAGAAGAAGAAGAAGGTGAAGGTTGGTTCATCTGTTGGTGGTTTGTGAAAAAATAATTGTCTCTGTTTGTTGAGGAACCCATGGGGAAATGGATTGGATGATTAATTCTTAGAATGAAAACCCAGGTGGGAAAGATGAAGAAAGAGGTGAGTTTTGCATAAAAACCAATGGAACCAGAAGGAGATTGGCTATTGATAGAGTGATAGTGAGAAAATGTGGATTTTGGAAGGGAAGAGGTTTGAATGAAGGCTGAAGTTGGTGTTCCTGTATGATCTACAATCTTCAATAGAAGAAGAAGAAGAATGGAGTGGTGGATCAATGAAGGAAGCACTTTTAAGAGGGATTGCAAGAAAGTTTAGAACTTCTCTGAAAGAGATGAAGTGGGGCCTTTTAGAATCCCCAATGAGAAGAGTGGATGATAAATGAGTTTTGTGTTGAGATAGGAAATGGGTTTTTTAGGATCTTGAATTGAAGACAACATATGGTGGGAGTAACTGAAGGAAATACTCAAAAAAGCAATCAAAACTTAGATGGTATGAATGAGAGATGATTTGGGTGTTATAGACTATATCTTGAATGAGTTGAGATGGCAAGGAAAAAGGAGAGATTTATGTTGTGATATGAAATGGGTCTCCTACAGGATCAGAAACATGTGGATACAGTGAAGAATCTTTGAAATTTCTCAGAGAGAGAGAGGGGGGGGGGGGTGTCAAGGGTTCCCACTAAAATTTTGTAATATTGAGGAGAGAGAATGCAGAGAATCCAGGATGGCTGTAGTTAGTGGAAGTCACAACACCTCACAAGGGACTCACCTTCTGAAGTCGGGGAGATGAGATGAGAGAAATTGAATTTTCAGTGAAAGGGATACTCGAATTTTTAAAAAGCATGAAAACGCTGGGAAAAAGTCTACACAAGTGAGAAAAAAGCTCATACAAGTGGGAAGAAGTTAACATATCCGAGATTCAAACCCCTGCAATCCAGATAAGAACTGACACTCCTTAACACGAGCAATTCTTATTTGTGGCCAACTTGATGCATGATAATCATCGCAAAGAAATGGAATGGTCCATCCACCCATGTGGCCCAGTTCTGTGATGAAAAAACTGGAGACTACCTGATCATCTTTACTACTTTAATGTAAGGACCTTAATTAGTTGGGAATTTCTCAACCCTTAAATCTAGATGACATATCCAATCCAGGATTTTCATTGGATTTGCAATGGGCCCCACTCTATGATGTTCTCACCAATCATAGGACTGGAGCTTGATCAAAAGATTCTCCTTGATGATAAGTGAACCATATGAGGTAGATCTGCTCATCAGTATAAAATGTTGTCATCACCAGTCTTTGATCAATTCATCTAATATTTTGTTATTATTACTAACAAAAAAGAGTGCCTGGGTGAGTAGGAAGGGCACTGAGTCGAGTGACTCAGGTGAGTTGGGTCGATGTTTTTCTTGGACAGGTGTGGTCAGACTTCTTCGGCTCTGTCATTTCGAGGTGAGTTGACTCGGCCGAATCAGTGTGTTTAATTACAGAAAATAAAAGAAAGAAAACCAAGTTTAAGCAAAATGTGTATATAGATGATCTCAACCATCCAAATCATTACAGTGTGGCTGGTGGTATAATTAGGGTTGCTTTTGGACAGCTGACTTGTGCATGGATAACAAGCAATTCCCACAAAAGCCCCAACAGTCATTATCACCAGTTAGTGGGTTTCTTTGGACTATAGCCCTTTGAGGAGGCCCATCAAATGATTTGAATTGATGGGTCCATGCACTGATTACAAATTGAGGGTTGCATTTATATCTTCACCTTATATTATTGAGTCTTTAGTAATACTTACCGGGGCTCATTTGACCACGAATTCCTTTGACTACGAATTCCTTTGTAACCAATTTTCATGCGAACAGACAGGGTCTTTTTGTGTTCTCAATGAAATCATACTAATTTGAAAGATAGAGCACTTTTTATGTGGACTTGAAAAGGGATATGATGCCAATAAGTAGATCCTTGTGAGCTTAATCCAGCCCAAAATGGGATAGGCTAGGCCTGCCTGGCATAGTGACACCTTTATCATTGGTCTATGATATATATATGTATATTCTGTCCGTGCAATTATTCCTCATGATGTTTAAATGGCAATTTGCTTAGCTATAAAAATTGAAAAGGTAAAGCCATTTTTCCTGTATATGATTTGCATTTTGTAGTGATTACATAAAAGTGAAAAACTATGTAAGGAAAATTTATATTGTCTTTAGAATTACAAATTCTCACCTTTGATGGGAGAGATCAAAACCAGGATTCGATGCTATACAGAAAGAGGTTGTGTAGCATGTTTGAAACTCAGGAAACAAACACTAGGGCAGTTTGTGTAGCGTCTGTGGAAAATAAATTTTGTGGAAATTCTTAATAGAATATTTTTTTTTTCTTTACCACTATAGGAGATGATTTTTCTGTACAATTGCTGAAGAGCAAGTTCATTTCTAGAGTTTTTCCACAAAGAAAACATTCACACCAAATATTAGGAAATTTATTTTTCAGAAATATGTCCCATTTTTGCTCTCCTTTTCTGTGGAAGCATGACTGCACAAATGTCATATTATAGCCATCCCTAAGTTCTTCCAAATTTTTTTCTTTTTTCTTCTTTTTCAGGCTTAATAGGTTAGTGGTACTTACTACGTGAGACAACCAATCTGCCCAGGGTTCAATACTTCGACAACTATGTGAGTTGAGACACCTTTGCCACACGGGTGTCCTATGTTTCTCTCCTCCAACTTCAATGCATTTGTATGTAATTGATTCATTGAAAGGTTGTAGTCAATAGTACTCTTCCAAGGATTGGCATTGGCTCAAATGGACTTAGTTGGAGCTACCACCATAAGTTACTTGTATAGTCTCAATACCCTTAATCCAGCATGTGTGTAAATTGGGCAAGAAAAATATAATAAAAAGTATGCAAAAGTTAAATTTAAGATAGAAAAAGTTTTTAACCTCAAGCGGTTGCTCAGTTGGCCTAAGAGCACGGTTTACATCCAGAGGTTGTAGCTTCGAAACTGGACAACTACAGGAGAGTTTACTCCGGAGGGATTAGTCCTGCATAAAGGATTGAGAACCTTTCGATAGCAAAAAAAAAAAAGCTTTTTTATAACTTTTTAACCACTTTCTCCCCCTCACCACTTACTATACCATGATGTGACTTCGTGTACTTTAACTCATTCAATCTAAATAAATATTTTACGCATCTCTAGTTTTAACTCTCATTCATCTCACCATCACACACATGTAGGTATGGAAAATGTTTCTATTAGAGTAACTCTCACACTATAATAAGAGCAAAGGCGACCCTATAAATCTATAAGTATATATAAACGAAAACGGTTTAGATCATCTAAGATGGCCCCCCCGGGTTGAATCTTAACCGTGCTTTTAAATGACAATATGATAGTGAGTTTGTCCCCTCTTGATATTGGAAACTGACGATAAATTGGGGAGAAATTGAAATTGAGAATTCTAAAAATAAAGAAAGGCGCGTTTTCAGAAGTCAAAAGCGTGTGACGTGAACCATACCAAAAACTTACAAAAAGATCAGAAGGAGAAGAGAAAATAATACGCGCCTATGGGAGCCTGAGTCTGACTTCTCCTAATGCTAGCATAGACCCCACAAGCATCCCAAATAATACTCTCACAATTTTATGGTGCCATAGCTCAGCCCTCTAAATTAATAAGTGGTATTTGGAATGGGCCTGCCTAGTCGCAGGTCATAATGCAATTAGTCGGATTAAATTTGATTTTGATAAAATTAATAGGTCAAGTGGCAACAATGGACTTGATCTAACCCTAACCCATTTTTTAAAAGAGCAAAATTTGGCAACCTAACTATTGACATATTGATTCGGGTTGTTTCGCGAGTGAAGTCAAAAATCGCAATCTGAAATAATACTCTTACAATTTTTGGTGCATAGCTTAACCCTCTAAATTAATAAGTCGTATTTGGAATAGGCTTGTAGTGTGGCAAGTCATAATGTAATTAGTCGGACTAAATCTGATTTTGATAGAATTAATAGGCCAAGTGGCAACAATGGACTCAATCTAACCCTAATCCATTTATTAAATGAGCGAAATTTGGCAACCTAACTATGGACATACTGATACGGGTTGTTTGGCAAGTGAAGTTAAAAATCACAATCCTACTCTTAAGTCTAGTTAAATGGAGTGGGATAGAGAAGTATGTCTTTATTATTTTGGTTCACTTATAAAATCCAAACCACTTAAAATAAATTTCTCAGCTTTGAATAGAGGCAAATTTCGGTTTAGCCAAATTGAAAGCATATGATTCACTTTCTTTGTTGTTCTTTCAGATTTTAAGCATTTGTTTTACACACAAGTAATCTAAAGATAGCCTCAACTTCTATTGAAGTGAAGTTTGTTAAAGTAAAATACACTAAAAGCTTATACCCCACTCATGAATTATAGGCCAGGCCACATGATTTCTCTACCATACTTTGAGATGGATAGAGCTGCGTCCATGCTTTGAATGGTGATCAATTCATGGTGCAATCTGTATGATTTGGATGGAAATTTATACCATTCCTAACTTACATAGGCTCTCCAATGTTCATATTTTTGTGGGGTGCAAATGAAGTAATAAAATCAATTAAAGGGAACACGGATTTGCTAATCAGGAATGTAAGCTTGGGTATTATTGAAGTAAAGAAAGGCGCCCATCCATGTTCGAACTTGGAGGAGCTAGGTAAGAACGGCCTAAGTGAGAAAAGATGCCTACTCAAGATTCGAACAGGGCAGGCAAATAAGAAGTGACATCTATTACCACTAAGGGTAAGATGCCTTTTTTTTTTGTTGTTGTTGTTGTTGTTGTTATCCTAGCTTAAGGGGGCTGGGGAGTGAGGTAGCCTTCGAGTGAGGAAAGTCAACCTTGGTGAGGTATGAAAACCCTCTGGTGAGGTAGCACAGTCTCATGTAAAAAACATGTTTCTTACTCAGGTTTGAACTCCGAGCATATAATTAAAAACGGTCTAAGTGAGAAAAGGTGCCTACCCAGAACTTCAACCTGAGTAGGCAAGGAAGAAGTGACACCTATTACCAATGGGGTCAGTGGCCTTTTTTTAAAAACTTCATAGTTAGGAAGGGTACACTTTGGGGAGCTAGCCAGGTGTGTTTTTTTATTATTTCCTTCTATCAGCAATTGCTGTGGGTCTCCCAGTCCAATGTTTCTTCACCTAATAAAGAAGCCTATGTCAACCACAGCACAGTCCTTACTTCATTCAGATTTCAGACTATGAAAATAGGTAAAAACAAATGAAAGATTTGCAACCAAGAATAAAATAATACAGCATATGATACATGAAGTGGGGGTGGGTTGCTACAACTACAAGCCTTAATTTTATTTTAGTAGGGTTAATTATTTGGTTGTTGGAAGTAGGTGTTTAATTATTTGGTAGTTAGAAATAGGAAGTGGGCCACACTTTCGATCAGCGGATGCTCAACAATAACAACCCTCACAGGCCAATCCCAATCGTTCATCTGAAATATGATTAAGACTTTTTTTTTTTCATTTTTATAAAAGAAATGTTATAATAGTTAAGAAAAGTTATATGCTTTTATATGCTTAATGTTGTGATGGGGCCAACTGTTACTGAATTAGGGGCCATTTCAGAACTCGTCTAATTAATAAGAGCTAATTGGATTAAGGGTTAAAATAAAAGTTCTAGTTTCTAAGTTGTAGTTTGCCATTAGCATGTTTGGTAAAACTATAAATAAGCTTTTATTTCACGAGGTAGTTGGGGCCCACTTTTAGGAACTGTGGTTACTGGGGCCCTCTTTTAAAGAATACAATGCAAAACCCACCCTTTGTGTCATTTTGAGAGTTTTATGAGATTACTTTCATCCAAAATATATATTTTTTTATTTATAAAAATCATCCTGAACACTTGTAAATTCTGCATTATCCACCTTCATTTGCTTTAACTAAAAAATATTTTAAAAAAGTAGCCCGCATTACTTTATCTTTAATAGAGGCAAAAGCTCTAATTTGTAAATAAATGCTCAAGTAAAAAAGAAAAACACAATTAGTAGTTTACACAATTCTCTAATAGGTAAATATTCTCTAAATCATAAACTAAGAACTTATTTTTAGATTCCAAATTCCCCCTTAAATTTTTTAAGATATCCATAATGAGAAGAGGGCGTTTCATTTTTAGTGGCTCATATTTCCAATAAGGGGGCCCATTAAAATTTCACTTCTTTCACTTATTGGAAGTCACACATAGGATTCGAACTTTGACAGTTTCCTTCCATATTTATGGTGTCCTGTGCAGCACCTATAAAGTCTCTCTAGTCTCTATTTTGCTCATGGTCCCTATTAGGGCTATATGAATGGACCACCATTCATTCTGACTACCTAACCTATTTGGTCCCCAAGAAAAAATAGGTACCAGTTCTAAGTCTGAGTCCATTTGACAATTCGGGTCTAGTTCTATACAAATAGACCTGGCTAGTCAAGGTCTAGTCTGGTTTACTCATGTCCTTGTAAAATTACCTGAATGCTAGCATGGGTGTTTGATGATGTGAAACAAAGCGTATCTCCATCCTTTTTCTGCTGAGAAAAATCAAACTTGGAACAGTTGACCCCTGTTTACTTGTCTACCCAAAAACAAATTGAAGAGGGAAAACAATGAGACATGATTTTGAGACCAAAAACAGGTTATAGACATGCTGCATGGTTGTGCTGTATTCGGGTACGGGCTCAACCCCACCATAGACACGAACCATTTACATCCCTAATGCCACTATGGTGTCTAGAGTTGCAAATGGGACGGTTTCGATTTCGGTTCTAGTTCGAAACCATAGTGGACTCTGACTTGAACCTATTTTTAAATAACGGTTTCGGTTCCGGATCTGGTTTTGAATCGGAACTTGTTTTATTGGTTCCGGACCCAATTTTGATAAGAAAATCCAGATTCGATTCCGGAACCGGACCCACCTAGAGGTCTTGAATCTAGTTCCAAAATCAATTCTATTTTCTCTTTATTTTTTTATTTTTTTTCTTAAAATAAGCATATTATTTAGCTTATAACAATGCGTCAAGTTTACAACATCCAATATTATGCATAAAAACGCCCCAAAAGAGTTGATTTTAAAGTACAAATTGCAATATCAAAGACTCATATGCCGGATCCCGGATCCATGGGTCGAAACCTATATAGACCTAGAACCGGACATGTTTATCAATTGGAACCTAAATTAGATTCCTGACCTAGACCTATTTATGAATAGGAACCTAAAATAGGTTATAACAATTTTTTGCGGGTTGGAATTCTCAGATAATCGGAGTACTGGATACTCGTTTGAAAACCTAATGGTATCTCTCTTATCCCATATGAATTCCATTCTAGCTCTTACTATGGGCGTGAGCAAATATTATTTCTTAGAGTTTGGCCTTTCAATTCTCTAGCATTACTATGATGATTTACATCAATTATCAGAAGTGGGATGAGATTGGAATGCCTCTGTGATGATTAGATTTGCCCCCAAAAAATTATTTATGATAAGATGAAATAAGTGCCTGTCTCTTTCATGTAAATGAATTCCCCAAACTCTTAGGCCTGTCTCTTTCATGTAAATGAATTCTCCAAACTCTTAGACTTATATTTGAAAAGTGGTAAGAAACGAAGATGCAGTGGTTCATATAAGAAAAAATGTTTAAAAAAACTCTTTCTTTTAATGAAAATACGAATTAGGAAGAGCGGAAAAATAAATGCACGGCTATCATCCTAGTAATTTGAAAGTCAAGGTTCAAACTGCATCTACACCTTCTCAATATTCCCACTCCTCTTTACTAATCCTTTTCTTGTAACACATTTGGACATAAATTCTGATTCATTCAATTCCAATTGAGACATTCTTATGCATTTTTCATTTAAAAGGCCCTTATGAAGTCCTTAGAAGGCCATGTCCTTATGCACCAGCACCACCTTGTTCACTTTGGAGGCATATAAAGAAGTGGGCTCCACATACAGGTTCCCAAACTATGTTGGGGGTAGGTTTTAAATTTGTTGACCAAAATTGCAGGCAAAGGTCATTGAACCTGTTATGAATATTTGCTATTGAGAAAAAGGTCGGTCACAGAAGTCGGTGGTCAAACCTGAATATGCATGGACGTGTGGGTCCCGCCTCCCATGTGAGGCAGCCAGCAGCCTCAGTTGGGTCCGTTCACTTCCACTGCATGCATGTTGGACTTTCCAGGAAACAGAATGTGGGCTGGGCCTACTTGTAGGGGTGTGTTTCTAAATCCATGTGTGGGTCAGTGTGGGTGGGTTGAGTAGACTTGACCTGTTTTGGTTGTGGGTCAATGCAGATCGGTTCAGCTTGATCTGTATCGGGTACGGGTTGGCCCAGTTGGGGATATCGGATCCGTTTCAAAACGGGTTAAATATAGGTTGAACTTTAAACTATGGTCATCGCGGATCGTAGAGGTGCACAAAAAATCTGTCGATCCATAAAAACTGATCCGAACCGATCTGATCCGCGGATTTTTAACTAAGTCGAAGGTAAATGGATTGGTGACGAATTGAAAATCTTATAATCTGATCCAATTCATTGACATTAAATGTAAATAAAAAAATTTAAGGAGTCTAAATATCAGTTAAGATGTCTAAATATAAAATAAGAAAAAAAAAAGACTAAAGGGGTAAATATGAAATTTTTTACAACATGTTTTGATATCTTTCTTTTAACATTAGATTGAATGGATTAATCCGATCTGATCCGATTCGGTCTCCACGGATTGGATCGGATCAGTTTTTAACAGCCACGGATTGGTGACGGATTCTAAATCCATTAATCCATAGGTAACGGACTGGTGACGGATTTGGCCCAATCGGCACCAATCTGATCTGTGTCCACCCGCGCATACTGACCTAATCTAGTTTGACCCAACCTGACCTGTTGACCACGTTACTTGTAGAGGCGTTCATGGGCTGGGTCATATCCGGGCCCATTTTAGAAATATAGGCCCATATCCATTCTAAGCCTGACATGGGCAGTAAATATCAGGTCCAAGCCTGCCCATTTAGTAAATCGGGCAGGTCAAACAGGGCTTTTTATCATTTGTATGAGCTTCTCAACAATAATTTTGACAAGTTATCTCTAATTTACAAGATTCATTGTACGATGGGCTGGGCTGGATTCCGGCTTTCATCACTGAATACAAGCCCAGCCCAAATATTAAATGGGCCCATTTTATATATCCAAGACTGTCCCATGGGCATCCCGACCTACTTGGCCTTAGGGCTGTGCGATGAAAAGGACTTGAAGGGCTCGAGTCCGAGTCCAAGTTAGATGTGGACTATAGATTTTAAGCCCGAGCCCATTCTGCGAAACATGTGATGCATGGGCTTGTCCATTTGAGAATTGAAACTAATCAAGATGACCCATGTTCGTTAAAGGCTTATCATCCATGAAAGAAGTTATTTTGGGCCTATTGTATTTTGGGACCCACAAGATGATCAAGGCTTTACTTTTGGACCACTCAACGAATATGTTTCCTTACTTGCTACATATATTCAAAACCCAAGTTGTCAATAGGGAATCTCAATAGCCCAGTTAGGCCACAGGTACAAGGTACCCATGGTATTCTTTTCCTTTTGCCAAGCAATCCTTAATTATTATACTCGTTAACTGTGTATTTTTTTTTTGGGTAGAAGTTCACTGTGTATTGGTGAAATATTTAACTCCGAGGGGTAGCTCAGTTGGCCTACGACCATAGTTTGCATCTGGAGGTTGTGGGTTCGAAACTGCACTACCACACTAGGGCTACAGGGGAATTTTACCCGGTTTTCTCTCCTGAACCCGTAGGAATTATTCTGGCCCAAAGGACTGGGAACTTGCGTTATCAAAATAAAATCAAAAAATATTTATTGGTGAAATATCCAATAACTCTTCAATCATCTAAGAAATAATTCTCTATTTTTCTTTCCCTATATCCATAGCCGGCCAGCCTAGCCCTCCCCCATTAATGTAAAATTTAGCCATTTCCCATTCCTTTTCTTTCCCACAAACAAAGTCTCCAAGTTCCCCATAGTTTATTATTGACCATTGGTTCTTAAAAATTCTTGTCAAGGAAAGAAAGAAAGGCCCACGGCCAGGATCATGCCTAGGCACTGAGCACAGCCAACCTAGGCCCTGGAGGCCAAACCCCCCCCCCCCCCCCCCCAAAAAAAAAAGCTGGGCTGGTAAAAACCGGCTCGGCCCAGTGTGCATCTCTGCTCTTAGATTGTTCATCTGCAAGTCCGTATTCTCACAGGCTTTTCCTCACGGTGACCATGAGTGGACCAATCCCGGTCCACCAAAGCACCATGGGATGCCTGCCATTCCCGTGGGTGGTGCTTGCCCCATTCAAATTAGGCATCCCACAGTGCCGTAGCGTACTGTGATTGGTCCACTTAAGGTCACCATGGGTCAAAAGCCTCAGAGGATCCCCATTCTTCATCCACTGGCCTAGTCACGGTTCTTTAGCTACCAATGTAAAAAACGTTATTTCAGTCAAAATTGAGATTATAGCAAAACACACATTAGTGGGCCCTTAGACTTGGCCAGTTGAAATTATGGTGTCAAACCTTAAATCCAACCATGGCAGCTAAATGCAGGGATTTTTAAACACTAACATACCAAGCCCAATTTGTCAACTGAAAGCTCAATACTGCATTGGGACAAGACACTAGGGGAATTCATGAGTAATTGAGCTTGTTTTCAATGAGAGACCTATAACATGGAACATGATGCCACCAAATCCTCTATAACAAATTCTAATGGGCTCAGGATAACATGGACCATGATGCCACGTATTCGTAAGATAATTTCATCACCACCACCATCATCATCAAAGCCTTGTCTCAACTAAACCATGCTGGGATCAGCTAAAGAGAATTGAAACCATAACATGGGACGCAATTCATGTAATTCAAGGGTCGCAAAACTTGGATTTGACCACTAAATTACTGGGTTCAGGGGGCGCATCTAATAATAAGCAGGCCTAACTTCGTCTAAGCACAGTATATTCTTTGAGGATTTTTTGTATGCCAACATTCCTTAATCCATGTTTTAAAAAACACACTTAATTGGAATACACATGTAATTATTCGATTTACATGAGACCTGATGCACCAGGTTTATGCTTGGTGTAGCCAAATGCTTGTTGGGTACCAGTTCTAACTGTGGGTTCATTTGACTATCTGGCTCTTGTTCTATACTCAGAGACCTGGCTGGTCAAGGTCTAGCCCCTGGTTTAGTCATGTCTAATTGTCCTTGCTTAATTACTTGAAAGCTAGAATGTGGCTAAAAAGTTAAACTAGGAAGAGTTGAACCCTCTCTACGAAAACAGGTTAAAGACATGCTATATTTTGGTATGGGCTAAGCCCACCATAGACCTGACCCATTTATGTCCCTAAATGCAGATGATGATGGTGATGATGAATAAATGTAACTTGTTTAGTCTAACTATTCAGAGTTTCTGAGCTCCATGTAAATCATTTTGGAGAACTAGTAGGCACCTGATTAACTCCTCTTTTTTTGTTCAAAATGAATGGTTTCATTTTTGTAATTTTATCAATCTAAATTCTCATAGACAATAATCAAATTCTGTTCTTCTTGGTTATCTCAGACAATCCATACACTCTATCTGCTTCTATTAGCACTTCCATTGAGCGAGCTTGGGCATTTTTAGCTGTTTTCATATGGTTTTTTCATCAACCGCTCAAAATCAATGTCTCACTATTGTTTCAGGTAGTTCTTTTATCCTAATGTTTTTAGCATTTGCTAAACCATCAGACACAATTAACTCTTTACATTATTGCAAAACTTTTATTAATTAGTCTTCTAGACTCTGTTTATTCTTGACAGTCAATTCAGTAGGGATATGATATACTAATAGGTGCTTTGATTTTCTAATACTATGACCATAGAGTTCTCTCTAGAGTGAAGAGTCAAAGAAAAATGAGCCATCCAAGGCCCTCACATGAGAGATGGAGGCTGAGATGAGTGGGAGATCTAGTTGATAAGTTATGATGTACAGATACGGTATGAATACGACAAAAACACACTATAAATAGGGCATTAGCACAGTCTCATGTAAAAAAAGTTTCTTACTCGGGTTTGAACTCCGAACATATAGTTAAAAACGCCCTAAGCGAGAAAAGGTGCCTACCCAGGACTTGAACCTGAGTAGGCAAGGAAGAAGTGACACCTATTACCAATGGGTCAGTGGCCCTTTCTAAAAACTTCATAGTTAGGAAGGGTACACTTTGGGGAGCTAGCCAGGTGTGTTTTTTATTATTTCCTTCAATCAGCAATTGCTGTGGGTCTCCCAGTCCATGTTTCTTCACTTAATAAAGAAGCCTATGTCAACCACAGCACAGTCCTTACTTCATTCAGACTATGAAAATAGGAAAAAACAAATGAAAGATTTGCAACCAAGAATAAAATAATACAGCATATGATACATGAAGTGGGGTGGGGTGCTACAACTACAAGCCTTAATTTTATTTTAGTAGGGTTAATTATTTGGTTGTTGGAAGTAGGTGTTTAATTATGTGGTAGTTAGAAATAGGAAGTGGGCCACACTTTCGATCAGCGGATGCTCAACAATAACAACCCTCACAGGCCAATCCCAATCGTTCATCTGAAATATGATTAAGACTTTTTTTTTCATTTTTATAAAAATAATGTTATAATATTTAAGAAAAGTTATATGTTTTTATATGCTTAATGTTGTGATGGCCCAACTGTTACTGAATTAGGGGCCATTTCAGAACTCGTCTAATTAATAAGAGCTAATTGGATTAAGGGTTAAAATAAAAGTTTTAGTTTCTAAGTTGTAGTTTGCCATTAGCATGTTTGGTAAAACTATAAATAAGCTTTTATTTCACGAGGTAGTTGGGGCCCACTTTTAGGAACTGTGGTTACTGGGGCCCTCTTTTAAAGAATACAATGCGAAACCCACCCTTTGTGTCATTTTGAGAGTTTTATGAGATTACTTTCATCCAAAATATATATTTTTTATTTATAAAAATCATCCCGAACACTTGTAAATTCTGCATTATCCACCTTCATTTGCTTTAACTAAAAAATATTTTAAAAAAGTAGCCCACATTACTTTATCTTTAATAGAGGCAAAAGCTCTAATTTGTAAATAAATGATCAAGTAAAAAAAAAAAATACAATTAGTGGTTTACACAATTCTCTAATATGTAAATATTCTCTAAATCATAAACTAAGAAGTTATTTTTAGTTTCCAAATGCCCCCTTAAAATTTTTAAGATATTCGTTATGAGAAGAAGGCGTTTCATTCTTAGTGGCTCAGATTTCCAAAATAAGTGTACCATTAAAATTTCACTGCTTTCACTGATTGGAAGGCACTCATAGGATTCGGACTTTGACATCTTCCTTCAATGTCTTTGGTGTCATGTGCAGCACCTAGAAAGTCTCTCTAGTCTCTATTTTGCTCATGGTCCCTATTAGGGCTATATGAATGGACCACCATTCATTCTGACTACCTAACATATTTGGTCCCCAAGAAAAAATAGGTACCAGTTCTAAGTCTCAGTCCATTTGACAATTCGGGTCTAGTTCTATACTCATAGACCTGGCTAGTCAAGGTCTAGTCTGGTTTACTCATGTCCTTGTAAAATTACCTGAATGCTAGCATGGGTGTTTGATGATGTGAAACAAAGCATACCTCCTTCCTCTTTCTGCTGAGAAAAATCAAACAGGGAACAGTTGACCCCTGTTTACTTGTCTACCCAAAAAAAAAAATAGAAGAGGGAAAACAATGAGACATGATTTTGAGCCCAAAAACAGGTTATTGACATGCTGCATGGTTGTGCTGTATTCGGGTACGGGCTCAACCCCACCATAGACACGAATCATTTACATCTCTAATGCCACTATGGTGTCTAGGGTTGCATACAGGATGGTACCGATTTCAGTTCTTGTTCGAAACCATAGTGGACTCGGACCCCTTTTTAAATAACGGTTTCGGTTCCAGATCCGGTTTTGAATCGGAACCTGTTTTATTGGTTCCGGACCTGATTTCGATAAGAAAATTTGGATCCGATTTCAGAACTGGGTTCACCTAGAGGACTCGAATCTAGTTCAAAACCAATTTTATTTTCCATTTATTCTTTATTTTTTCTTAAAATAAACATATCATTTAGCTTATAACAGTGCACTAAGTCTACAACATTCAGTATTATATATAAGAATTTCCAAAAAGAGTTGGTTTTAAAGTACAAATTGCAATATCAAAGACTCATATGCTGGGTCCCGGGTCTACAGCTCGGAACTTATATGGGCCCGGAATCGGATTGTTTATCAATTGGAACCTAAATTAGGTTCCGGATTCGGACCCGTTTATGAATACGAATCTAAAATAGGTTACAGACCCGGTTTTTTGAGGGTCGGAACTTTTGGGTAATCGGAGAACCGGATACCCATTTGCAACCCTAATGGTGTCTCTTTGATCCCATATTAATTCCATTCTAGCTCTTACCTTGGGCGTGACCAAATATTATTTCTTAAAGTTTGGCCAACCTTTCAATTCTCTAGCATTGCTATGATGATTTACGTCAATTATCAGGGGTGGGATGAGATTGGAATGCCTTTGTGATAATTAGACTTGTATTTCTAAAAGTGCTAAGAAATGGTAAGAAATGAAGATGCAACGGTTCAAATAAGAAAAAAACAATAAAAAAACCCTTTCTTTTAATGAAAAAACGAATTAAGGAGAGCATAAAAATAGAAACACAGCCATCATCCTACTGGTTCGAAAGTCAATCTCCCCCTCCCCCTCCTCAATTCCAGTCCTCTTTACTAATCCTTTTCTTGTAACACATTTGGACATAAATTCTCATGCATTCAATTCCCACTTAGACATTGAAAATTTTATATGGGGCTACCAGAATGGATTACTAGTTCTATTTAACCAATCAATGCAGCGAAAATAAATCAATCGGACAATTTAGAACTAGCTATCTACCAATCACACACAACAAGAAGGCAGACACAATATTTAATGTGGAAACCCTATCTAGAGAGAAAAACCACGAACCAGAAATCAAGAGTTCACGAACAGTTTCAAGATATACTCACAAGCTCCTTTACCTCAGTCTGTACCTCGACCTAAGGACTGTAGTTATTCTTGTAAAGAATCCACTGACACGACATCCACCGCGCCCCGTTCTCCTTACTTGATCTCCTCGCACCTTGTCAACCAAGATGATCAATCTTCTACAAGAAAAGTAGAAGCACCAACAACCTTCTAGAGCAGCCCTTCAGAATAGTCTCTCAATGGCTCTAGAGAATAAACTCTCTCTAAAATATCTCTGACTCAGATCAATGAGAGTTGTGATAGATGGTCTAGCGTTGAGAGTAACACCCTATAAATAGCCTAAAATTCGTGCCTTAGACATAGTGCACAAGTAGGACTCAAACTGGAAAAGATAGTCTCAAAAGGAAACTAAATCTCATTAGAAAAGTAGACTTTCTCGTTTCTGCGCACACTGTCCGATCGATCGGACTGACAAAAAATAACTGGATGCCTTTTCTGACCGATCGATCGGTCTGAGGCTCCTATCGATCGGGCCTGGGGGATTTCGCCCGGTCTGTTCTTTTCTTCAATTCTTCACTTCAGCTCTTCCGGCGACACAATCACAGTCCATTCTAAAATAAATTAGAAAATACAACTCAATGGACCAGAGTTTTGTCCAACTCATGAATTAGCCAATAAAAATACTAATAGACATTCTTATGCATTTTTCATTTAAAAGGCCTTTATGAAGTCCTTAGAAGGCCATGTCCTTGTGCACCAGCACCAACTTGTTCATTTTGCAGGCATATAAAGAAGTGGGCTCCACATAAAGTCCCAAACTATGTTGGGGGTAGGTTTTAAATTTGTTGACCAAAATTGCAGGCAAAGGTCAATGAACCTGTTATTAATTGAGAAAAAGGTCGGTCACAGAAGTCGGTGGTCAAACCTGATTATGCATGGACGTGTGGGTCCCGCCGCCCATGTGAGGCTGCCAGCAGCCTCAGTTGGGTCCGTTCACTTCCACTGCATGCATGTTGGACTTTCCAGGAAACAGAATGTGGGCTGGGCCTACTTGTAGGGGTGTGCTTCTAAACCCATGTGTGGGTGGCTTGAGTAGACTTGACCTGTTTTGGTTGTGGGTCAATGCAGATCGGTTCAGGTTGATCTGTATCGGGTGCGGGTTGGCCCAGTTGGGGATATCGGATCCGTTTCAAAACGGGTTAAATATCGGTTGAACTTTAAACTATGGTCCTCGAGGATCATAGGGGTGTACAAAAAATCTGTCCATCCATAAAAATCGATCCGATCCGCGGATTTTTAACCAATCCGAAGGTAAATGGATTGGTGATAGATTGAAAATCTTATAATCCATTAGCAACAAATCAGTGATGGATTTTACCCCCAATCCGCGGATTCAATCCGATCCGATTCGTTGACATTAAATATAAATAAAAGAAATTTAAGGAGTCTAAATATAAGTTAAGATATCAAAATATAAAATAAGGAAAAAAAAATTAAGGAGGCAAATATGAAATTTTTTACAACATGTTTGATAACTTTCTTTTAATATTAGATTGAACGGATTAATCCGATCCGATCCGATCCGGTCCTCCATGGATTGGATCAGATCTATTTTTAACACCCACGGATTGGTAACGGATTCTAAATCCATCAATCTGTAGGCAACGGACTGTGGACGGATTTGGCCCAATCGGCACCAATCCGATCCGTGTACACCCACACATACTGACCTAATCCAGTTTGACCCAACTTGAACGGTTGACCACCCTACTTGTAGAGGCGTTCATGGGCTGGGTCATATCTAGGCTCATTTTAGAAATATAGGCCCGTATCCATCCTAAGCCCGACATGGGCAGAGAATAGCAGGTCCAAGCCCGCCCATTTAGTAAATCGGGCAGGTCAAACAGGGCTTTTTATAATTTGTATGAGCTTCTCAAGAATCTAAATTACAAGATTCATTGTACAATGGGTCAGGCTGGATTCCGGCTTTCATCAATGAATACAACCCCATCCCAAATATTAAATGGGCCCATTTTATATATTCAAGGCTATCCCATGAGCATCCCTACCAATTTGGCCTTAGGACTGGGCGATGAAAAGGACCTGAAGGGCTCGAGTCCGAGTCCAGGTTTGATGTGGACTCTAGATTTTAAGCCCGAGCCCATTCCGCGAAACATGTGATGCATGGGCTTGTCCATTTGAGAATGGAAACTAATCAAGAGGACCCATGTTCGTTAAAGGCCTATCATCCATGAAAGAAGTTATTTTGGGCCTATTGTATTTTGAGACCCACAAGATGTCAAGGCTTTACTTTTGGACCACTCAACCAATATGTTTCCTTGCTTGCTACATATGTTCAAAACCCAAGTTGTCAATAGGGAATCTTAAAAGCCCACTTAGGCCCTGGTACAAGGTACCCGTGGTATTCTTTTCCTTTTGCCAAGCAATCCTTAATTATTATACTTGTTAACTGTGTAATTTTTTTTGGGTAGAAGTTCACTGTGTATTGGTGGAATATTTAACCCCGAGGGTAGCTCGGTTAGCCTACGACCATAGTTTGCACCCGGAGGTTTGTGGATTTGAAATTGCACTACCACACTGGGGCTACAGGGGAATTTTATCCGGCTTTCTCTCCTGAGCCCATAGGAATTACTCTGGCCCAAAGGGCTGGGACCTGTGTTATCAAAAAAAAAAAAAAAAAAGTATTGGTGAAATATCCAATGACTCTTCAATCATCTAAGAAATAATTCTCTATTTTTCTTTCCCTATATTCATAGCCAGCCCAGCCTAGCCCTCCCCCATTAATGTAAAATTTAGTCATTTCCCATTCCTTTTCTTTCCCACAAACAAAGTCTCCAAGTTCCCTGTAGTTTATTATTGACCCTTGGTTCTTAAAAATTCTTGTCGAGGAAAGAAAGAAAGGCCCGCGGCCAGGCTCATGCCTAGGCACTGAGCACAGCCAACCTAGGCCCTGGAGGGCCCACCCCGCCCCAAAACAGCTGGGCTGGTAAAAACCGGCCCGGCCCAGTATGCATCTCTACTCTTAGATTGTTCATCCGCAAGTCTGTATTCTCACATGCTTTTCCTCACGGTGACCATGAGGGGACCAATCCCGGTCCACCAAGGCACCATGGGATGCCTGTTATTTCCATGGGTGGTGCTTGCCCCATTCAAAGTAGGCATCCCACACCCACAGTGTCGTAGCGGACTGTGATTGGTCCACTCATGGTCACCATGAGTCAAAAGCCTCAGAGGATCCCCATTCTTCATCCACTGGCCTAGTCACGGTTCTTTAGCTACCAATGTAAAAAACATTATTTCAGTCAAAATTAAGATTTTAGCAAAACACACATTAGTGGGCCCTTAGACTTGGCCAGTTGAAATTATGGTGTCAAACCTTAAATCCAACCATGGCAGCTAAATGCAGGGATTTTTAAACACTAACATACCAAGCCCAATTTGTCAACTGAAAGCTCAATACTGCTTTGGGACAAGACACTAGGGGAATTCATTAGTAATTGAGCTTGTTTTCAATGAGAGAGCTATAACATGGAACATGATGCCACCAAATCCTCTATAACAAATTCTAATGGGCTCAGGATAACACGGACCATGATGCCACGTATTCATAAGATAATTTCATCACCACCACCATCATCATCAAAGCCTTGTCTCAACTAAACTATGCTGGAATCAGCTAAAGAGAATTGAAACCATAACATGGGACGTGATTCATGTAATTCAAGGGTCACAAAACTTGGATTTGATGACTAAATTACTGGGTTCAGGGGGCGCATCTATTAATAAGCGGGCCTAACTTCGTCTAAGCACAGTATATTCTTTGAGGATTTCTTGTATGCCAACATTCCTTAATCCATGTGTTAAAAAACACACTTAATTGGAATACACATGTAATTTATTATTCGATTTACATGAGACCTGATGTACCAGGTTTATGCTTGGTGTAGCCAAATGCTTGTTGGGTACCAGTTCTAACTGTGGGTTCATTTGACTATTTGGCTCTTGTTCTATACTCAGAGACCTGGCTGGTCAAGGTCTAGCCCCTGGTTTAGTCATGTCTAATTGTCCTTGCTTAATTACTTGAAAGCTAGAATGTGGCTAAAAAGTTAAACTAGGAAGAGTTGAACCCTCTCTACGAAAACAGGTTAAAGACATGCTATATTTTGGTATGGGCTAAGCCCACCATAGACCTGACCCATTTATGTCCCTAAATGCAGATGATGATGGTGATGATGAATAAATGTAACTTGTTTAGTCTAACTATTCAGAGTTTCTGAGCTCCTTGTAAATCATTTTGGAGAACTAGTAGGCACCTGATTAACTCCTCTTTTTTTTGTTCAAAATGAATGGTTTCATTTTTGTAATTTTATCAATCTAAATTCTCATAGACAATAATCAAATTCTGTTCTTCTTGGTTATCTCAGACAATCCATACACTCTATCTGCTTCTATTAGCACTTCCATTGAGCGAGCTTGGGCATTTTTAGCTGTTTTCATATGGTTTTTTCATCAACCGCTCAAAATCAATGTCTCACTATTGTTTCAGATAGTTCTTTTATCCTAATGTTTTTAGCATTTGCTAAACCATCAGACACAATTAACTCTTTACATTATTGCAAAACTTTTATTAATTAGTCTTCTAGACTCTGTTTATTCTTGATAGTCAATTCAGTAGGTATATGATATACTAATAGGTGCTTTGATTTTCTAATACTATGACCATAGAGTTCTCTCTAGAGTGAAGAGTCAAAGAAAAATGAGCCATCCAAGGCCCTCACATGAGAGATGGAGGCTGAGATGAGTAGGAGATCTAGTTGATAAGCTATGATGCACATATACGGCATGGAAACGGCAAGGACACGCTATAAACAGGGCAGGGACACGGATTTTATACATGAAAAATGAAGTATCAGATATGATACGACACGATATGTTGCTCATTTTGAAGTATCCGTGCATCACAGTTGATAAGTGGGTGAGTGGAGTTTGATCCTCATCCTCATCTGATCAATATCTATCCTTGGAGGTTAATGAACAAATCAACAACTCCTGAAGCCATCAAGTTCTGACCCTAATATTTACATGGTTGTCATTCTATTAGAGTTATCTAAAATTGAACTCTTCATCAGTCAAGATATGCGGTCTTTTGGTGAGTAATGTTGACCTCCTTTCTTGTTAGAGGGAAAAAAATCAACAAAACTTGGATCTATCTAGAGTTGTAGAATCAACAGTTAAGATTCACACAATTAATGAATAATTGTGCAGCACGCCTAAAGGCATGAAGAAATGCCTGATGAACAGTCTGGATCTTCGATCCGGTGCTCTGATGGCTAGGATAAGCTGCAACAATTTCCCCTCTATTCCTCCCCTTGAAATTAGTTAATGGATACTATTGATTCAAATAAGGCTAGAGGAGGGACCGAGACTAGCCCTAAATGGCCCACGTATGCAATTCTATTTTCAAGGAGAGGTAGTAGATTGGTGTGGGGTGTGGTCCACTCACAAGTGTGACAAGTGCATTAGCTTTCAAAATTCACGGACCTAGTCATATATATATATATGGGCAATATTCAAGTGAGGGATTCCAACATTGACCCTTTCGTCAATGTTGGAAGAAACTACAAAACAGTCTATAAACATATAATTAATCCTTAAGTTCAATCATTTTTAACTATTTAAAGGTGTCCTTGTGTCTCATTTCCACATATACATGTCTACGAAAAAAAATAAACATGGCATACAACTGACCTTCTATCTCATTTCCACGATCTCAATCATCCATATGTTAAAAAAGATGGATAACTTACGAAAAAGATAAGAGATCCACCATTTCATTGAAAGTTCTTAAAATCTTTTTATTCAGTGTAAAAGCACAAAAATGAGGTTGGAAACATAATCCAACATAACTTTGTTACCTCCCTCTCCCTCCCTCCCTCCCTCCCTCCCCACTGTGTGTGTGAGAGGACCATGTATCAACCAAAGTGCTTACCAATCCTGGTTCTTTTCTTGCTTTTATACTCTACAAACCCATACCTTCCAATCTCTGCAACGTATGAGTATCTAACAGCCGGATCATTGCTATCTGTGGAGAGATCAGATGATGTTATTGTTTCAATGGACCGTCGCTTCTCGGCAGGATTCTACAGTGTAGGTGACAATGCCTACTGTTTTGCTATATGGTTAACCAAACCTGCAATCTTCACCCCTGTTTGGATGGCAAACCGAGATCAATCAGTTAATGGAAGGCGCTCTACTATATCATTGCAAAAAGGTGGCAATCTTGTGTTGATGGATGCCGGGCGTTCCACTGTTTGGACTACCAATACCGCTTCGACTGCTTCGGTGGAATTGCGTCTTTTTAACACAGGTAATCTTCTGCTCCAAACCTCCACAAACATCACTCTTTGGCAAAGCTTTGATTTCCCGACCGACACTCTCCTTCCACAGCAGCCACTCACTGGTAGATTGAAGCTTATTGCATCTCAAAGCAGTACTAACTACTCCTCTGGATTTTACTCTTTCTATTTTGATAATGACAATGTTCTACGTCTTTACTATGGTCGTCTCGAGACAACGAGTGTCTATTGGCCTAATCCCAATCAAGCCAGCTGGCAACTTGGGCGAGCAAATTACAACACAAGTAGGATTGCACTGTTTGATTTACTTGGCCATTTCCAATCCAGTGATAAGATGTACTTCTTTGCTTCTGATTTTGGATTAGGACCCATAAGACGGCTTACCATGGATTGCGATGGTAATCTTCGACTTTATAGCCTTGATGAGAGAACTAGAAATTGGGAGATCACTTGGCAAGCCATCTCAGAAGTATGCACTATCCATGGCCTATGTGGACCCAACAATTTATGTGTCTCTTCACCGGACAGGATAAGATGCTCATGTCCTCCCGGATTCAAGTTGAAAGATGACACAGATTGGTCTCAGGGTTGTGAGCCTGTATTTAATCTTTCATGTCACCCACTTGAATCTATGTTCATAGCGCTCCCTGATACTGATTTCTATGGCTATGATTACAACTTCACTCTAAAGGTGACTTTCCAAGACTGTGAGAACATGTGCTTGGAATTGTGTTCTTGTAAGGCTTTCTTGTATCATATGGACGGTTCTGGCATCTGCTATCTGAAGATCTTGTTGCTTAATGGTTACCGATCCTCGTCGTTGGGGGTGAAGATGCACATTAAAGTGCACAGAAATATCACCATTTCAGATGGTGGCCTATTGGAGACAACCCCGCGTAACTGTAACCCTAAGGCTCTCGTCGAGTTGGGCAGAGTTTATGTACGAAAACAAGAGAATAGCTCCTTAAAATACCTCTTGTGGTTTGTTTTTCTGGTGGGTGGTACTGAGCTGATTTCCATAGTTATTGGATGGTGCTACTTGTATATGAGAAACAAGGGTACAAGCTCAATGGAGCAAGGGTATGTCCTTACCACAACTGGATTTAAGAAATTTACCTATGGGGAGCTAAAGAAGGCCACAAAGAATTTTAGTACAGAGATTGGAAGGGGAGGCAGTGGAGTAGTATACAAAGGAGAGTTCTTGGATGAGCAAGTGGCCGCCATCAAGAGACTTGAAGGAGTTAATCAAGGAGAAGCAGAGTTTCTTGCTGAAGTAAGCATAATTGGGAGACTCAATCACAGAAACTTGATACAACTGCGGGGCTATTGTGCTGAGAAGCAGCATAGGCTTTTGGTGTTTGAGTATATGGAGCATGGATCGCTAGCCGAGAATCTCTACTCCAATGCTCTTAACTGGGAGAAGCGGTTTGAAATTGCAGTTGGCACAGCAAAAGGCCAAGCTTATTTACATGAGGAGTGTCTAGAGTGGGTACTGCATTGTGACATCAAGCCTCAGAACATACTCTTAGACGAAGATTACCATCCTAAGGTATCCGATTTTGGTTTATCTAAGCTGCGTGATAGACATGGTCTTGATGACTCAAGCTTCTCGAGGATCAGAGGGACAAGAGGGTACATGGCACCAGAGTGGCTCTTGAATCAACCCATTACATCAAAGGTCGATGTCTACAGCTATGGCATTGTCTTGTTGGAGATGGTGACTGGAAAGAGATCTTTTGAGTCCAATGTTGCTTGTGAGGGAGAAGGATGGGAGTGCAAGAAGTTGGTGACATGGGTGAGGGAGATTATGTCTGAAATGAATGGAAGGCTAGGGAAGAGTGAAGATATCCTGGACCCAAAGATATATGGTGCTTATGATGAGGTTAAGATGAATCTTCTTGTTAGTGTGGCCCTTGATTGTGTAGAGGAGGACAAAGATGCAAGGCCTACCATGAGACAAGTGGTACAGATGCTCCTACAAAATGAAAGCGAAGCGGCGATTAACTAATCTATTTTCTAAATTGATTAGTATGTTCCTTACCAATGTTAAATTCTGTACTCTGTGTTCTGCTTTTCTTTTGGGTCCTTGCATTTGAAGATTGTGGGTGATTTTATAATGTAATGTTGAACAAAGACCTTATTTTTATAGTGTCTATGGTTTGGACTTTAGAACATTAGGTTACTCTTCAAAATTTCATTATTAGTGATAGTGACTAGAAAACTGTCTGTAATGGACAATTAAGATAAACTAATGTCTGTAATTGATAATTAAGATAAGCTTAGATGAGTCTTTGGTTGATTTGAACTTTGATAGAGTTACATGTTTTTAAGTTTGCTCTCATGGGTTATCTATTTCACACAATGATTTGAGTCATGTGTGGTGTCATTGTTATGATTTATAATGTGCAAGTTGTTATGAAGAAGCTGAGATCAACCCAACAAAAAGAAAAGAAATCACTATCTTATATTACTCACCTCAATCAACCCAAAAGAAAACACTGATTTCTTTTAATATTCTGTTCTTTTACATTTGAAAAGTTAATCTCTTACCTCTACTTTTTGTCTTCTTGTCACACCAAACATTGGTATAATAACACAATAAATTGCATTAAAATACCTAAGAGTTACAAATCACCCATGCTGCCATGCATACCACTATTTTCAAAGCTTCCCACAATCCTTCTTGTAAAGCAAAAAGAAGATAATACATACACAAGTATTTGAGAGAAATACATACATGAGGTTGACATAATCTTTCTTTTTTGGGAGTTGCTATTGACAATGCATGGTGGTTTTCTATGGAAATGGGTTCAGATCTGCTGGTTGTCTTGGTGTGGGTAACTGGAACAGGTTTTGGATTTGATACAAGGCATGGAACTTTGATTTCCAGGCTCTAAAATTTTATTTAGGAAGGGGATGTGGGCTCAGATATGAAGAACTTTGGATATGTTGGTTTGATGGGTTGGTTTTGTTCAGGAATGGCAGAAAGAAAGGAGTTTAGAGGAGATGGTGGAGAGTGGGCTTGGGAAAAGGATGTACAACAGTTGTTTGATGAAATGCCAATGGAGGTTTTGTGAGTGGTTTTGAATCAAAACTGGGAACAGACTACAGAGTGGGTTCAATATTGGGGTCGGTTAGGTGGTAGTGGGTTGGTCTGTGGGTTCGGGTTTTGGATATTTCTGACTCGCCCCATTGCACGCTGCTTGTTAGAAATTTGTTTCCATACTATTTAGTAATACATCCTCCATAATGTCCATTCAAAAATAAAAAAAAAAACATTAAAAAAAAATTACTTACTGCATAAAGCGGGCGGCAATGGTCCGGGTTAAAATAAGGACTTGACCCGAACCGGCCCGCTCCTATTAGGGGCGGGCTTGGAAAAGGTTTTATTAGATTTGGGGAGGATTTGGGTTTCATCTTCCCGGCCCTGACCGGTCATTATAATTTTTTTCTTTTATTTTAATTGGTGAGTGTCTCAGCCTTTTGGGACGGACTAATCCCTTCAGGCCCGGGGGGAAGCCGGGTAAGCCCCCTGTAGCCCCAGTGTGTAGGGATGTATAAGGGTCTCTGAATCTCCGATTACCCGAAGGTTCCGACTCGTTAAAAACCGGGTCTGGTTCTTTATTTAGACCCCGTTAAGTAAATGGGTCTAGGTCCAGTTCCACCTTGGTTCAGACCCGTGGACCTGAGACCGGACATATTATCTCAATTTTCTAAAATCTCTCCTAAAAACCATATTTTTTTTTTAATATCATTTTCTACTTAGACCCGGACCCGGATCCAGACCCATCCCATATATGATTCTGGTTCTAGTTCCGGAGCCAAGAAATCGGTTCCAAAATGATTCCGTTCTCGGTCCACCATGGATCCGAATCAGAACCGACCTGTTTACAACCCTATCTGTGTGGTAGTGCAATTTTGAACACTCAACCTACATGAGCAAACCGTGTTACTAAGCCAACTAATTATAAGCTACTCCTTGTGGTTGATTGGTCATTAAACCTATTAATTGCAAAGTCCATTAATCATTCAAAATGTAAAATGATACCCCACAAAAAGAGGACGACAGTTTTATCTTCCTTATTGGATAGGCATGGCGATAATTGTTCCATCTTCATCTTCTTCTTCCTACTTCTCATTTTATCTTTCCTTTTCTTTTCTATACTTACAATGTTTTTTTGTTCTTAACTAAGTTAGCCTCAAGCGAGAATAACTCTTCTTTGTTCCTATGAGTTGATATGTTAATAGTATTTTTATTTTTCATATTATTACTTATTTGGAGATTTTATATTAGTAAATTAGTATTTAATATTTTGTAATTCTTGATGTGGCATTTAGTCTACTCGTCATGAGGTAGAGCAATTTTGGGATGGATTGTATGTTAGATTGGGGTGGGTTTGGAATTACCTTGACCCGACTTATACGTACCTTGTTGCCATCCCTACTTTGCAGCACAAGTAGGGTTGGGCCTGGCTGAGCAATATTGAAGCCATACTTCTAAAATATAGGCCCGAGCCCGAATGGGCCTTAAGTGGCTGGCCCGAGCCCAGTTTGTCTGAAAATGAAGGAGACATTAATGCGAGTTGAAATCTCCCTAATTTCATTGAAGAGGAATTGAAATTTCTATGGGTTAGACTTTCGGTTAGATACACACACAATTGCATTTGAAGAATCACTTTCTAATACAAGGGCACCACTATATATATATATATATATCTTGTTGAGAATAATCTACGACCTTCCAAAATTGCTAGCACCTCTACTTCATTAGAGTCGCACACACCAACATGCTTGGAGAACATAAGAACGACATCACCTTTGTTGTTGCAAAGCACTCCTTTAATCCTCGTTGCGCTCGGCTTATCCCTTGAAGTACCATTCACATTAAACTTTAAAACTTCATAAGGAGGGGGACTCGAAGGAAGCACCACCCAAGGTATAGTTCACAGTTGTAACTCAATTGCCCCTTAATTGTTCGGCAAACCTTTCAATTTTCTAGCATTACGATGGTGATGGGCATCAATTAACTGCAGAAGAGCGTGATTCGAATATCTTTGTTTTAATTACAGTTGTCTAAAAAGGTTTAGCCGCAATGATAAGATAATCCTTAATTAAACAGATGCGTCACAATTAGAGGCACGGTGAGCCCGTGACTTTAGGTGTTCCCAGGCCTCACATCTTTTTAATGGACCAATCCCATGTGAAGATAATGCAGTCAAACCATCTGATTATATATGCTCATTTACATACGCCACCTTTACCTCTTTTTATGCACAAAATAAAATGGGCTAAGGAGATCAGTTAATTTACTCATTGGGGTCTACCTATTGAAAATTTGGGCCATTCATACTAAATGCCCTCACGAGAGTGTACGAGTATCCACAAATTTTAATTTTATCCGGCAAGAGCTGGTCTCATCGTAAGATTGATCGTTTAGGAAAAAAAAAGAAAAAGAAACACAAGACAATGAATAATTCATGAGACCGTGTTCATCATGGTTTAAATTAAAAGGTCAATTTTAAGTTGGTGCCAACTTATATTGGGAAAAAAAAAAAAGGATCTGGGGAATATGCCTTTACACTCAAAGGGCATTTTTTCTGAATAGCTCGGATTTTAATTGATGAGATCCACTGTCGAGTTCCACTCCTTCAAGTCATGGTTTTTGTTTGAAAGGCTTAGTTGTTGAATTGGAGTAGTTTTTAAATATGTTGCCCATAATATCCGGCCAAGGTCATTGAACAAGTTATTATGCTTTGGAAAAGTGATTGGATGCGAAGACTCACCTTAGTGGGTCAATTCCCTTAGTGCATGTACAATTTGTCTGCCTACCGACAAACGTGGGGTGGACGGACTTGACCGAAGTTGGGGTGATGAGAAGGATTGAAGAGCTCCAGTTAAGAGTGTTCGTTTGGTAGACTAGCTTATATATTTTATAGATCTGGATCCCATGTTTTGTTTCTCTCTGGATGAATAAGGAGAATCCTATTTGGACGAATTAGAGTTTGCCACGAGAGGGAGCAAATGAGTGGGCTGTTTCCATATTTTATATAAGTTTGGTAGACTAGCTTATATAATTTTGTATAAGTTTGGTAGAGTAGCTAGCTTATATATTTTATAAGACCGAGTCCATCCAACCCAAAGCAAAAGTATGGAAAAAAATAAAAAAATAAATAAAATAGAAGACTAGAGACTAATGAAGAACCAAGTCTGTTAAGTAAAGGCATATCATCAATGTAAAATTTATCTTAAAATCATCAAATAATTGTGTGGATAGGACTCCCCAACTCACCATACTTCATGGGAAGGTCGGATTAGGCAGTCCCTCTCACTACACCAAAAATCGGAAATTGGAACGGAAAAGCGTTCCTAATCCTTCCGTTCCTAATCCGTTAAAGTGTTCCAATTTCCGTTAGGAACGGTTGGTACCAAATTGGAACGGAAATTGGAACACTTTAACGGATTAGGAACGGAAGGATTAGGAACGCTTTTCCGTTCCAATTTCCGATTTTTGGTGTAGTGTCTTGTTGGGGGAAAAAGATATACTATAAACTTTCCCATAAATATGTAAACCTATACATGAAGACGTGTGTTCGTATGCATATATGTGTGTATCTATAAATATTATATAGCAAATGATCCTATACGTTAACCCCAAGGGGTAACTCTGTTGGTCTAGGACCATGGTTTGCATCCGGAGGTTGTGAGTTCGAAACTGCACTACCACACTGGAGCCGCAGGGGAATTTAATCCGGCTAATTCTCTCCTGAGCCAGTAGAGATTATTATGGCCCAAAGGGCTGGGAACCTGCGTTATTATAAAAAAAAAGATATCCTATACCTCCGGTATGTATTTTCTAGTCTTATGCATACTACCTAGTGTGCCCACTTACGACTCTTATGCACACTACCTAGTGGGGCCCACTTATGACACATCTAAATGGACCATACACCCCCATATGGTCACCGAAAACATGGGTTTGCACTGATATGAATGGACTTATGACCCATCCCCACCCCCCACAGGCCACCGATTTCAAGGGTTTGCATCGCCCTCCCCCACTCTCATGTCACCGACTTCAAGGGTTTGCATCGATAAGAATGGATTGGATAATTGGATTGAGGGTCAACTTTTTTTAATATAAAGCCTGTAAACTCATGGGCCATGGGTGAAAGAATAAGCGCAGTCCTCATATTGACTTCAAATTTGATATATGAGGTGGTTGATACTATATATAAATATAGTCTTTAACTAAAGTCTTATATCAACAAAAATCTACGTATTACTGGAGACAAACGGGCCTAGATGCTAGCCTAATATGCCATAAATAAAGTCAAGTCATTTCTAACATTTTCTAACAAGTGGTTTCCACGAATTCATGTGTACAAACAAACAAACAGTGCATGCATGTGAATCCTCTTCCGAACTGGTCCCTCACTTTCCACCAATTCAACCATCCATTTGCCAAAAAGATGCGGCTAACACAGGAAAAAGATAGAAAGTTGCGCATTTGATTAATTAAAAGCAATTGGAATCTTCCTAGCTATACCCTTCAAAACCACAAAGACGAGGTTGGAAACTTAAACTTGTTAGTTGCACCACTCCCGTCCCTCTCTCCCCACCCTCTGTCGACCATGTATCATCCAAAGGCCTTCCAAATCATGCTTCTTTTCATGTTCCTATACTCTACAAACCCATACGTTTCTATCTCTGCAACATATGAGTACCTAAGCTCAGGATCGTCGCTGTCTGTGGAGAGATCAGATGATGTTATCTTTTCAATGGACCGTCGATTCTCGGCAGGATTCTACAGTGTTGGCGACAATGCCTATTGTTTCACTATATGGTTGACCAAACCAATCAAATTCACACCTGTTTGGATGGCAAACCGAGATCAACCTGTTAATGGAAGGCGCTCGACTCTTTCATTGCGGAAAGATGGCAATCTTGTGTTGACAGATGCAGGGAGATCCATTGTTTGGACCACCAACACCACTTCTACTTCTCCAGTGCAGCTGCGTCTTCTTAACACAGGTAATCTTGTGCTCCAAACCTCTGAAAACATCATTCTCTGGCAAAGTTTCGATTTCCCGACCGACACTCTCCTTCCTCATCAACCCCTCACTGGCAAATCCAAGCTTGTTGCATCACAAAGCAGGACTAATTACTCCTCTGGATTTTACTCTTTCAGCTTTGATAATGACAACATTCTACGCCTTTACCATAGTCGTCTCGAGATAACAAGTGTTTATTGGCCTAATCCTAGTAAAGCTGGCTGGCAGCTTGGGCTAGCAAATTACAACACAAGTAAGATCGCAATGTTTGATTTGCTTGGCCATTTCCAATCCAGTGATGACATGGATTTCTTTGCGTCTGACTTTGGAATAGGACCCATAAGAAGGCTTACAATGGATTTTGACGGGAATCTTCGACTCTATAGCCTTGATGAGAGAACTGGAAATTGGGAGATCTCTTGGCAAGCCATCTCAGGTTTATGCACTATTCATGGTCTATGTGGACCTAACAGTTTATGTGAGTATCCACCAGACAAGATAAGATGTTCATGCCCTCCTGGATTCAAGTTGAAAGATATCACAGATTGGTCTCAGGGCTGTGAGCCCATATTTGAACTTTCTTGTGACCCACTTGAATCAAAGTTCATTGTGCTCCCTGATATTGATTTCTATGGCTATGACTACAATCTCACTTTAGGAGCAACTCTCCAAGAATGCCAGAACATGTGTTTGGAGTTGTGTTCTTGTAAGGCTTTCTTGTATAAAATGGGTGGCCGTGGCATCTGTTATCTGAAGATCTTGTTGCTTAACGGTTATCAATCTTCGTCGTTGGGTGTGAAGATGCGTATAAAAGTGCCCAGAAACATGTCTATTTCAGGTGGTGGCCAACTGAAGATGACCCCGCTGAAATGCAATCCTAATGCTGTCGTGGAGTTGGGAGCAGTTTATACGCAAAAAGTAACGAACAGCTCCTTAAAATACCTGTTGTGGTTTGTCTCTGTGATGGGTGGTACCCAGCTGATTTCCATAGTCATTGCATGGTGGTACTTGTATGTGAGAAACAAAGACTCAAGCTCAATCGAGCAAGGATATATGCTCACCATAACTGGTTTCAGGAAATTTACCTATGCGGAGCTGAAGAAGGCAACAAAGAATTTTAGCACTGAGATTGGAAGGGGAGACGGCGGAGTAGTATATAAAGCTGAGTTGATGGATGAGCGAGTGGCTGCAGTCAAGCGACTAGAAGGAGTCAGTCAAGGAGAAGCAGAGTTTCTTGCTGAAGTAAGCTTAATTGGGAGAGTTAATCACATGAACTTGATACCAATGTGGGGCTATTGTGTTGAGAAGCATCACAGGCTTTTGGTGTTTGAGTACATGGAGCATGGATCACTAGCTGAGAATCTCTCCTCCAATGCTCTTGATTGGGAGAAGCGGTTTGAGATCGCGGTTGGCACCGGGAAAGGCCTAGCTTATTTACATGAAGAGTGCCTTGAGTGGGTGCTACATTGTGACATCAAGCCTCAGAACATACTCTTGGACAAAGATTATCAACCGAAGGTATCTGATTTCGGTCTGTCTAAGCTTCGGGAGAGACGTGGTATTGAGGGCTCAAGCTTCTCGAGGATCAGGGGAACAAGAGGGTACATGGCACCAGAGTGGATCATGAATCAACCCATCACATCAAAGGTCGATGTCTACAGCTATGGCATCGTTTTGTTAGAGATGGTGACTGGAAAGAGATCTTTTGAGTCCAATGTTGTTTGTGAGGGAGAAGGATGGGAGTGCAAGAACTTGGTGACATGGGTGAGGGAGATGATGTTTGAAACCGATGGTAGGCAAGGGAAGATTGAAGATATCATGGACACAAAGATAGAAAGCGCTTATGATGTGGCTAAGTTGGATCTTCTTGTTAAGGTGGCCCTAGATTGTGTGGAGGAGGACAAAGATGCAAGGCCCACCATGAGCCAAGTGGTACAGATGCTCCTACAAAATAAAAGTGGCGATTAATTGCTCTTTTCAATGTTGATTAGTATATATGTTCCTTCCCAATATTGGAGTCTATATTCTGTCTGTCTTTTTTATTAGATCCATGCATTTGAAGGTTGTGGGTGATTTTATAATGTAATGTTAAACATGGTCCCTGTTTTATATACTGTCTGGGATTTAGAACATTAGTATAGTTACAGTGATCTGGATAATATATGTTTGTAACTGATAATTATGATAAGCTTCAATGAGAGTGTTTTGTTGATTTGTACTTTTAAGTTACATGTTATTTTCTTTGCTCTTATGAATAATCTATATCAGACAATGATTTGAGTGTTGTATGGAGTCATTTGTTTTCTTTTTGTTTTTACATGTGTAATAAGAAAGAGCTAAGATCATTTAATTATACAGCTTGAAAACTCAGACCAGAATTTACAGGTTTTAGTTTCAAGGAACCGTCCCTACTTTTTAGCTGAAGTGGTAGAGCGCATTGATTATAAAACACAATCAAGAGTAATATTTTTATATTAAAAAAAATAATGTGAAACCCGTCCCGACACGGAGTGGATTTGGTACCACGCACAATGAATCTATGGGGTGGGTTGGGTATGGGGCTGGCATGTGTAATTCGAGTTGGGTTCAGGTTAGGCTAATCTGACCAGTACGTTGCCATCTTCTGATTTCTGCTATGCAGAAAGGATTGGGCTTGGTGGAGGAATTAGGACCTGGTTCTGGCCTTTCGTCGTTTATAAGGCTATATTAATTGGAGACAAACGCCCTAAATATATATGGATTTTTTTTCCCATTTTTGTGTATATACCACCCTAAGATTTTTTTGGATTAATTTAAAAGTAGGCTCCTATAGTTTCGATATTTAAGTAAAACATCTTTGCTTTAATACCTTTCATATTCTATAGCCCTAATAAGAATGAGCAGTTAGGTTTGAGTCTGAAATGATGCGCGCTTTTGATCATGTGTTTGTCCCTTTCATGTTTCATAATTATTTTATTCATTTTTTGTTATATTTTGTTCATGCAAAAATCTAATTACTTCACAATTAGCGAAAGAGATTCTGGCTGGAAAAGAGGAAAGGAAAAAACCCATACAAGCCATATAAAAGCACATAAAGACTTGTATGGGAGCACAATCATGTAAAAGTTGAGTCTTTTAGGTCATGTTTGGTAACCAAATCTTTAGGAAAACGATTTTCGGTTTCTCATATTGTGGTAAATCCATGTTTGGCAATTGTAAATTTTTGAGGATTTGGACGAATCGAAATCTTTATTTATTAAGATTTTCAAATCCAACCACCCTCCATACGATTTGAAAATCCTCACTTAAGTGGATTTGTACACCTAACCTTATTTTTCTCTGTTATATATATATATATATATATATATATATATATATATGCATCCATACACACCAATATCAATGTGAAATCCTCAATTATGCAAATCTCCAGTGAGAAATCCTTGTTCCAGTGGTAGTGAAGATTCATCAGATCTATAGATTCCTCAACTAATATTACCAGACATGCTCTTAATGTTCATCGGTTTTAATTTTATCATAAGTGGGCCCCATTGAGGAGGGTAATGAATTTGTTGCCCAAATGTTAGAATTTTGAGTAGGTCCAAAACTCTCCCTAAAAAATATCTCCTAAAATTCAGTTAAAGAAATTTTTATATTTATGCTAATATGGATTAAAATCTCTAAAACCACGGGACCAGTAAGCAAATATGATAATGGGCCAATCCAAATTGACTAGCTCTAGTTAAAACCCAAATTCATGATTGGGCTAATATTGATGCCATTGCCACATACTTAAATAGTGAAACTCCAGTTGATTTGACTTTGACTTTAATTAAACGAGGCTTAGCGCAAGAGCTCATGCCTAGCCCAGGCCATAAAGTTGAAAAAAGACAAACAATAAATACCATACCATCACTCTTAGGCCAACTTTGGAGATAATTGAAGATCCTTGAGGGCCACCCCAGGTTTTTATTCTATCTTAAATGGCTTTGGATCATGCATGGCCTTTTAATTGCCATTCGTGATTTTCATCGTGTATTTGGTTGGGGGGATTATGCTGGAATGCTCTCAGATTCTCCGTTCTTATTCCCACTTTGAATTTCCATTCAAAGTCCATTTTAAGTGTTGGTAAGATTTTCATTGTTAACCTTCTAATGATATTGAGATTTATATTCTCTTTTTCTTCTCAACACAAGACTCATTTTCTGAGTGAGCACTCCAGTCCCCTCCGATAATCATGCATGGCAATTAAACTTCTAATTCATGCCAAGAAATTTCATGACAAAATATTTAGTTATGAGTGTTTGGTGTACCTTTCAATTTTCTAGTATCACCATGATGATGTACATCAATTTACTGAAGTTGAAATACCTTCGTTTTAAATATAGCTGGCTAAATTTTTTAGCAATGATCAGATGATCTAGGACATTTTCATATAAATTCTTCATGTTAGTTGGGTGGAAGTGCTTTCATAAAGCCCTTTAACTTTGAAGTCCTTAAAGTATAGATGATCAAAATTGAAGGGGATTTTCTCTTGTAGATATTTTCATATATGTGGATGTCCACATTGTTACGGTAGGTGTTGTGAGTTCAGGTGTTCACACGCCCCATGCCTTTTTGACGGACCGATCCTCATGTGAAGATTTTGAAGTCGAACCATTAGATTACGTTCATACACACACTACACCTTTACCTCTTAGTGCACATAATGAAATGGACTCCGCATAAAAGTTCAGATATATAAATTTACCGTGAGATCCAGATACTCTGAAGCTCTAAGGAGAGTGAACGCATGGGGCCTATCTATTGAAAATTTACGCAATTCAAATTAAATCCCCTATGAGTGTATGGGATTCCCCAAAATTTATCCCAAGAGAAGTTGTCTCGACCTAAATTGATTGCTTGATAACAAAACAATGATAATAAATAATGCACGAGATTTTGTTAAATATATTTTTTAGTCAAATGATCAATTACTTATGGTGGGATGAACTTCTATCAGATAAAATTTGGAGACACCCATACAGTGAAAGGTATTTATTTCAGGCCCCACTAGAAAAGCTTCACCATGGAGTTCCCACTCCTTTTATTTCCCTTTGAAAGCTGTTGTACTGTTAAATATGTGGACCAACATAGCAAGTAAAGGGAAATGAACCAGTTATCATGGTTTGAGAATTGATTGGAAAAAGTGGCCATTATGATTGGATGTATGTATCCACTACTAATGTAAGGCATCTGGATCTCTCCAATGATCTCCCAAACACTTTCCCTGAGTGGAAGGAGTGGGACCTACAGTGCGACCCAAAGATTCCCCTAGATTTGAGTGTTGTATGAGTCATTTGTTTTCTTTTTGTTTTTACATGTGTAATAAAAAAGAGCTAAGATCATTTAATTATACAGCTTGAAAACTCAGACAAGAATTTACAGGTTCTAGTTTCAAGGAACCGTCCCTACTTCTTAGCTGAAGTGGTAGTGGGCATTGATTATAAAATCCTCACTTAAGTGGATTTGTACACCTAATCTTATTTTTTTCAGTTATATATATGCATCCATACACACCAATATCAATGTGAAATCCTCAACTATGCAAATCTCCAGCGAGGAATCCTTATTCCAGTGGTAGTGGAGAATCATCAGATCTATGAATTCCTCGCCTATTACCGGACATGCTCTTAATGTTCATCGGTTTTAATTTTGTCATAAGTGGGCCCCATTGAGGAGGGTAATGAATTTGTTGCCCAAATGTTAGAATTTTGAGTAGGTCCAACTCTCTCCCTACAAAATATCTCCTAAAATTCAGTTAAAGAACTTTTTATATTTATGCTAATATGGATTAAAATCTCTAAAACCACGGGACCAGTAAGCAAATATGATAATGGGCCAATCCAAATTGACTAGCTCTCTTAAGCTAGTTACAAGCCAAATTCATGATTGGGCTAATATTGATGCCATTGCCCCATATTAAATAGTGAAACTCCAGTTGATTTTGACTTTGACTTTAATTATAAAGACTTAAACGAGGCTTAGCGAAAGAGCTCATGCCTAGCCCAGGCCATAAAGCACAAAAAAGACAAACAATAAATACCATACAATCACTCTTAAGCCAACTTTGGAGAGTTAGATTTTGCCCGAATACTATCAAGATAATTGAAGATCCTTGAGGGCCACCCCTAAAGGTTTTTATTCTATCTTACATGGCTTTGGATAATGCATGGCCTTTTAATGGCCATCCCTGATTTTCATCGTGTGTTTGGTTGGGGGGATTATGCTGGAGTGCTCTCAGATTTCCATTCAAAGTCCATTTTAAGTGATTGTTTTGCTCCAAAGCGCCACGTTGAACGCACGTTGAACGCCATTGAATTAACAATTAGAGGGACAAAGCATCATAACAATGACTTTTTTTGGGTAGAGTTCATAGTGAAGACTTGCATCTAGAATTTGAACGCCTGTTCTGCTTGATAGGCATGTTGGTAAAATTTTCATTGTTAACCTTCTAATGGAAATTAAGAGATGTAATGATATTGAGATTTATATTCTCTTTTTCTTCTCAACACAAGACACATTTTCTATGTGAGCACTCAAGCCCCCTCCGATAATCATGGCAATTAAACTTCTAATTCATGCCCAAAAATTTCATGACAAATTAAACTTTTAGTTGGTGTACCTTTCAATTTTCTAGCATCACCATGATGATGTACATCAACTAACTGAAATTGAAACACCTTAGTTTTAAATATAGCTGGCTAAATTTTTTAGCAATGATCAGATGATCTAGGTCATTTTCATTTAAATTCTTCATGTTAGTTGGGTGGAAGTGCTTTCATAAAGCCCTTAACTTTGAAGTCCTCAAGTAGATGATCAAAATTGAAGGGGATTTTCTCTTGCAGACATTTTCATATATGTGGATGTCCACATTGTTACGGTAGGTGTTGTGACTTCAGGTGTTCACACGCCCCAAGCCTTTTTGACGGCCCGATCCTCATGTGAAGATTTTGAAGTCGAACCATCAGATTACGTTCATACACACACTACACCTTTACCTCTTAGTGCACATAATGAAATGGACTCCGCATAAAAGTTCATATATATAAATTTACCGTGAGATCCAGATACTCTGAAGCTCTAATGAGAGTGAACGCATGGGGCCTATCTATTGAAAATTTACGCAATTCAAATTAAATCCCCTATGAGTGTATGGGAATTCCCAAAATTTACCTCAAGAGAAGTTGTCTCGTCCTAAATTGATTGCTCGATAAAAAAAAATGTGATAATAAATAATGCATGAGATTTTGTTAAATATATATTTTTAGTCAAATGATCAATTACTTACGGTGGGATGAACTTCTATTAGATAAAATTTGGAGATACCCATACAGTAGAGGGTATTTATTTCAGGCCCCTCTAGAAAAGCTTCAGCATGTAGTTCCACTCCTTTTATTTCTCTTTGAAAGCTGTTGTACTGTTAAATATGTTGACCAAAATAGGAAGTAAAGGGAAATGAACCAGTTATCATGGTTTGAGAATTGGTTGGAAAAAGTGGCCATTATGATTGGATGTATGTATCCACTACTAATGTAAGGCATCTGGATCCCTCCAATGATCTCCCAAACACTTTCCCTGAGTGGAAGGAGTGGAACCTACAGCTCGACCCAAAGAATCCCTTAGACTTGACTCCATTACGTACAACTTGGTCCAACTGCCAGATTGAATGTCATTGATAACCTAATTAATGCTATCTCATGCATTATTAATTGTATTCATTAATCATGCTATCAATGATATATATTCTAATCTTGACGGGGATAAACTCTTATTTTTTAATAAAAATAGGAACACCTCGTATTAGAGTAAAACTTGAGGAGATCCGTAAATAGGATGGGCGTTCAATTTCAGCAGGTTGGATTTTCAGTAGGATGGCCCCTACTACTATTGGTTCACTCTTTCAAACTCTAAACTCTAAACTCAATGGGTAGTTCAGTTGGCTCAGGACGACGGTTTTCATCCGGAGGTTGTAGGTTCGAAACTGTACTACCACACTGGGACTCAGGGGTTTTACCCGACTTTACTCTGGGCCCGGAGGGATTAGTGCCCAAAGGCTTGGGAAACCTAAAAAAAAAAAAATTCTTTTCAATCACGGTGGGAAATCACTCCAGGGAATGTGAACTCACTCAAGTAGGTCAGCTGTTAGCTTAATTACAGTACACGCACTTTGGCTAACCTCGGACAAACGTGGGGTGCACGTACTTGACCCTAAAAAGTCGATTGGGATGATGAGAAGGAATATGATTGATTTGTGGGGCTCGAGTTTAAGTGGAGGTCTATCATCTATGTGGACTTTGATATTTTAAGACGAAGACCATCCCAAATGAAATATATATAGGATGGTGGATGTTGTAAATTTAAGAATTAATGGAGACATTTTAGGAAAAAAATGAAATACATATGAACAGAGAAAGAGAAAAAAGGGAGACTAATCAAGGCCTAAATCTAAGCTATCTGATAGTCATCAATCAAATGATTGTGTAAATAGGACGACTCCTCTGACTATACCTTACCAGGACCTGGGCGTGTAGGATTAGGTAGTCTATCTTGGCTACTGGACCAAACAATGAAAAAAAAGAAAAAGATATATTATAAAGGTGTTTTTACGAAAAGAAACCTCAAATACCCCATACCTCCAAAAGCATTTTTAAATATACGTAATGCTCAATGAAAAGCATTATAAATTGTAGACTTCAATTTTTTTTTAAAAACCAAATTGTTCTTCATTTTATCTCTCGCACGAGCTCAATACATGAATCGTGAGTTTGAGATATAACATTCGTGAGTTCAAGATTTGGTGCCCATATATATGTGAGTGTGTGTGTGTCCGTCCAACATTATTCATGAGCTCAAGTTTTCTGTTTCTGTTCAATTTCATTCACCAACATCCCCGAGCATTTATTAAGTTTCTTAATCATGCTAGACTGATTTATATTTTCTATACACTCTAATAATGCTATTATTCTGATATACTTCTATAACAATTAGTAGAAAAATTAGCTCAAACATATAGTTTGGAATCCAACATTACTTCACCTGAAACTTTAAAAGGGACATGACTATCCGTCAAGCTCAAGAATCAATGAATTGAGGGTTAAAGAATTTCACTATGACTTTATTTAACGGTTAATGTAGTCATATTGACCTTACTTTTAGTATAATATGTGGAGATTTTGCTCCAAAGTATAGAATGCTCTCCCCAACTTTTCTCACTTTCAAGTGTGAGTCGAATATTAATATGAATAAGTCTTAGTGTCAAGAATTAACTCACGATGTCCAGCGTCAACTCGCGATGTTGAGAAGAGACTCGTGATGAGTTCAATTATTAAAGTTTCCCCAAATAGGATACATACAGGTGTTGGGTTTTCACTAACAATTTTGAAGATGAAGTCACAATTTTTGTGAGTTATCAGTTGAGCCGTTCCATTATTAGTTTGTTCAAGTCGAGGATGCTTTTCTCAATATTTCTCATAATAAAATTAAAATAAACATTACCTATTCAAGATGTCAAGAATAAACTAACGAGTTTTTTTTTGTAAGTCGTGAAATACTTCAATGTACGAATGTGGTCGAGTCTCGATGTCACGAGAGATAAAGTGAAGGGCGATTTAGTCCAAAAATAGACGAAGTCTATTGCATAAGATGCTTTTAGACATTATATGTATTTGATGATGCTTTTGGATATATAGAGATATTTAAGGCTTCTCTTTGTAAAATTCTCTATTATACATTTTCCTATAAATATGTATATATATATATATGCATGAAGATATGTATGTGTGTGTATATATATATATATATATATATGTGTGTGTGTGTGTGTATATACACATAGGGTAGTGTGCATGGTTGTAGGGCCTACCTGGGGATGTAATGATCTGAATGGATCCTGATAAGTCCTTAAAAATGCACATTTTTATGGCTATTTTTGATAAGTTTAAGGACTTGTCAAGCCAAAAGAGCCTCATTTAGTATCATATCATGATTTTATGCATTTTTGATCGATTGTAGTGCATTCATGCAAAATTTGCTAAAAAACCAGCATTTTTGCATCAAATCATGAAACCTGCCATTTTCGTAATTTTATTTTTTAAATGTTTTTTCATTCATCTTTTCATGAGAGATGGGCCTGCAGTCATGCATTCGTGAATTAAGGATAAATTTATTTTTTCACATAAAATTCATTTTTTTGGCTTGCAGGAAATGAAAAAAATAAAAATAAATAAAGGGTCCCACACATGCACATCTGTAGGTCACACATGTGGGCCATCCAAGAGAGGGGGGGGGGGGGGGGGGGGGGCACTTTCTTTGCACAAAATCCCAAGTTCATTTTTTTTTGAAGATAATTCAAGATAGTCAAAGGAAATCCATGAAGGCCAAATGAAGATAGAAGATTTCCAAAGAGACAAAAGTGGAAAGAATCTACACATATTGGGCATTCAATTTTTTCTTGATTCCAACTTAGAGTTTGTCATCTCATGTATCTCTCATAAATGTCAGTCAAAGGAAGATTTGCTAAAAAAGGAGATATGACAAGTGCATGAAGATAGAATGGAGAAAAGAAAGAAGAAGACTTACCAAGTGAAGAAGATCCATGCAGCAAAGTAGGGACTAGGGAGAAAGAATAGGGCAGCCCATACCCGATTTAAACAAACCTTGGACGTCCACTCCCTTTCATGAAAGAAAAGACCCCCCCACTAGTGTAATTCCTCCACCATTCTACTCATCTACTTTCTCTACCATAGCTCATCTCTCTTCAAGATGACTTGTCGTAACTTGATGCTTCAACTAGAGAGGTTCCTTTCATCCTAGTATGTAGTTGTTTTTTTTTTTTTTTCCTGAAATTTTAGTTCTTCATCTTTTATGTAAAAACATTGCATATTAGTAAAAGTGTGATTCTTTTTTAATTATTCTTAAACTTATGTGATTAATGCTTGAATTGTGTTTTCCTTGTTGTTCTTGGATTGACAACCCAAGATCCTAAGGGTATGAAATGAGTAATTATGAACCCGATTTGAGAATAAAGAAAAAGAGCACACTTATCACACATTTATTTTTATTATTATTCCCACACATTTACATTTATTGAAAAATCCACATATTTAATTTCTTGTCAATGCCACACATTTAATTTTATGCAATTCACACATTCTTTTTTACACTACACATTTAAATTTAAGCATATGTTGTTTTCTTTTCTTCTTATGCTTTTTATATGTTTATGTGAATTTTTATGCATAGTTTATTGTTGAAAATAATTAGCATTGCATGCATATTCATATTGGTGGAATTTAGATATGTTTAAGTTGCTGGAATTGGAGTTTGAAATTGAATAAGCAAGAAAAATCAAATATTTGAGTCAATAATCTCGGCCAAATAATTTTTGGAAATCCGGATCCTAATATAAAGTGCACAATTCAACACATTATTGCAGGAATTTCAGGATAAATTTTGTGTGAAAAGTTTGCGATTAGAAACCTGATCAAAACACAATATTTTTCGATGAAACTTGAGGAAATTAAAGTTTGATCAGTGTACTTTCAAACCCCAGAATGTCAAACAAAAATAATTTTAGAAAGATGGTGAACTAGTGTCTCAAACATGGCTGGTCGGACCCACCTGTGTGCAGAATTTCTGCACAATTTTTTTTTTTTTTTTGTAGTCATGTTCATACACTCATATGTCATTCTTTTTAAATTGTTTTTCACTTCTGTTTATTTTTTTATTTGATTCATGCATCAATGTAGTTCAAAACTCAGCCATTAAATTCAGTTTTATGTTGCATTAGATTAGGAAAAATCATGCATAAAAACAGCCCTGCATAATAGTTCTCTAGACTTAGAATTTTCTAACATGTCATGGCATACATTGCGTTACTGACTTTCTATCTTTAGGATTAGTTTCTAATTTTTTTGTTTTATATTATATAGATAATTTCCAGAAATAAAAGTTCTTTCTAATATTTGTTAATTGAAGATTTTTAACTTAGGAAGTTTCTTAAGATTTGGAACTTCTAGCATAAGGTAAGATTGACTTAATACTTTTTAAATTTGTTATGATTTGAAAATCTTTATTTATTTGGAAAGTCCTTAACTTTACGGAGTTGATTAACTCAGTTCACTAACTTAGGAAATATATTAACCCTAATTGCCTAACTTAGTTTCTAATTTAGGATACTAATTTAGTAAGGTTTTCATGCTAATTTTAGAAAGTAGGTCGTTTTCTTTTTGAGTGATTTGATTTGTTACTAATCTTTGTTGAGCAAATTTTGATTGATTTGGTTTCCAACTTAGGTTTTTTATTTTTTTTCTAATTTAGCTTCTTAATTTTAATTTTGGTAAGTTTTATTTTTGGATTGTTTCTAATTTGATGTTCTAATTTGTATGTTCTTTTGTAGCAACTTGTGATTCATTTTAGATTTAGGATTTTTTATTTTTGGAAATGTATTTAATTTTAATTTAAAGTATGAATGATGAATGTACTCTTCTAGATTTTAGGCAAAAATTAGATTTTATTTAGGGCTGGTGACAAAGTCGGAAAGCCTTATTTTTAACGTTCCCTGTGGATCGAGCTGATCTTACCAATTATTACTGCAATCGAAGCTCTTGCACTTGGAGCCGTGATCAGATCCTACCTCCGTAACAAGTTTGGGGCCGGCCTGATCATCCTAACCCGTTGATCAAAGATTCATAAGGTTTCACCCCTTAGAGAATTAACCATTGGTCCAATGGTGTACCCATTCGAATAGGTCTAAACAAATGGGATTGTTGTAATTCAGGGTGGATTTGTGTGTGTGGTCTAGTTAGATGGGTGATCAAGTAGACCCCACTAAAGGGTGAGTATCAAAACACCAATATATAGAGACACACACAAAATTTATTTCTACACATCTTTTGTCATGGGTCCCACTCGGGGATCGGATGATTTGGTTTCAAAGATCTAGATGGGGCCCTAAATGTGCATCAAATTTCGGGCCACCTGATCATCCAAAACCCTTGATCGATTGCTCAGAAGGTCTCACTCCCTACAAAAATAGACAAATAATTTAGCAGTACAGTTCCTCCGGTTGGTGTAAAAAGATGGAATCAACATATTTTAGGAGGGTGATCATGCGTATGTGGCCCATTTGAATTGGTGAAAGAGTGGGCCCCACTAGGAAGTGAATGTCATTACACCCAAATAAAGATTTCTTTTTTTTTTTTTTTTTTCCTTTAATCCTAGTTATGGGCAAGGACTTTGTGAGACTCGTACATACGAGGAAATACAACTTACATATGTGAGATAATAACAACTCACATTCACATATGCAAGGAGGGGAAGGCCAAATGAGAATTGCCCCTCCTCACCAGTTTTTAACACCTAAATAAAGGTGTGCACCTGACAATCCTCCGAGTTCTTTCGAGCTCAGGTTTCACATCAATAAAAGGTGCGCACGTGACAAACCTTTTCTTCCTCGGTAAGATCCTCTTCGTTGAACTCAACATCGAATTCACCATCCTTAGATGGTGACATATATGAAGAAAAGGTTCCTGTTATTGGAAGCATTCATTTGGAATAACTAAGACACTCCATACTCTACCATTGTTTTTAACGAAGGATTGGCCGGCCCCTCTATCTACTGTGAGGGGAATACGAGGTTTCATTTGTCCCAATCCACTTGGATATTGATGCATACTAGATAGGATCCATGACATATATATATGAGGGGTTTTATATGGTCCTTTGGACTAATCATATATTAACTGAAATCTATATCTTAATATGCCATAAATTTAGTCAAGTCATTTCTAACTTTTTCTAACCAGTGGTCTCATGAACTCATCATGTCTACAAACAAATTACAATGCAGGCATGTCACCTTGTCCCTAATTTCCACCAATTCAACCTTCCATTTGTACAAAAGGATGGATAACATAGGAGAAAGAAAGTTCACCATTTGATTAAAAGCAATTGAAATCTTTCTCTGGCTTCAATAGCACTAAGACCAGGTTGGAAACATAAGCTTGTTACTCTCTCTCTCTCTCTCTCTCTCTCTCTCTCTCTCTCTCTCTCTCTCTCTCTCATGTATCATCCAAAGGCCTCCCAAATCATGGCTGTTTTCTTCTTCCTGTATTCTACAAATCCAAACCATTCTATCTCTGCAACATATGAGTACCTAAGAGCCGGATCGTCTCTATCTGTGGAGAGATCCAATGATGGAATCATTTCAATGGACGGTCGATTCTCGGCAGGATTATACAGAGTTGGTGACAATGCCTATTGTTTTACTATATGGTTTACCAACTCCGCAAACTTCACACCTGTTTGGATGGCGAACCGAGATCAACCTGTTAATGGAAGGCGCTCGACTCTTTCATTGCGAAAAGATGGCAATCTTGTGTTGACAGATGCAGGGAGATCCATTGTTTGGACTACCGGCACCACTTCTACTTCTCCAGTGCAGCTGCGTCTTCTTAACACAGGTAATCTTGTGCTCCAAACCTCTGAAAACATCATTCTCTGGCAAAGTTTCGATTTCCCGACCGACACTCTCCTTCCTCATCAACCCCTCACTGGCAAATCCAAGCTTGTTGCATCACCAAGCAGGACTAATTACTCCTCTGGATTTTACACTTTCAGCTTTGATAATGACAACATTCTACGCCTTTACTATAGTCGTCTCGAGATAACAAGTGTCTATTGGCCTAATCCTAGTAAAGCTGGCTGGCAGCTTGGGCGAGCAAATTACAACACAAGTAAGATCGCAATGTTTGATTTGCTTGGCCATTTCCAATCCAGTGATGACATGGATTTCTTTGCGTCTGACTTTGGAATAGGACCCATAAGAAGGCTTACAATGGATTTTGACGGGAATCTTCGACTCTATAGCCTTGATGAGAGAACTGGAAATTGGGAGATCTCTTGGCAAGCCATCTCAGGTTTATGCACTATCCATGGTCTATGTGGACCTAACAGTTTATGTGAGTATCCACCAGACAAGATAAGATGTTCATGCCCTCCTGGATTCAAGTTGAAAGATATCACAGATTGGTCTCAGGGCTGTGAGCCCATATTTGAACTTTCTTGTGACCCACGTGAATCAAAGTTCATTGTGCTACCTGATATTGATTTCTATGGCTATGACTACAATCTCACTTTCGGAGCAACTCTCCAAGAATGCCAGAACATGTGTTTGGAGTTGTGTTCTTGTAAGGCTTTCTTGTATAAAATGGGTGGCAGTGGCATCTGTTATCTGAAGATCTTGTTGCTTAACGGTTATCAATCTTCGTCGTTGGGTGTGAAGATGCGTATAAAAGTGCCCAGAAACATGACTATTTCAGGTGGTGGCCAACTGAAGATGACCCCGCAGAAATGCAATCCTCATGCTGTCGTGGAGTTGGGAGCAGTTTATACGCAAAAAGTAACGAACAGCTCCTTAAAATACCTATTGTGGTTTGTCTCTGTGATGGGCTGTACCGAGCTGATTTTCATAGTCATTGGATGGTGGTACTTGTATGTGAGAAACAAAGACTCAAGCTCAATCGAGCAAGGATATATGCTCACCATAACTGGTTTCAGGAAATTTACCTATGCGGAGCTGAAGAAGGCAACAAAGAATTTTAGCACTGAGATTGGTAGGGGAGACGGCGGAGTAGTATATAAAGCTGAGTTGATGGATGAGCGAGTGGCTGCAGTCAAGCGACTAGAAGGAGTCAGTCAAGGAGAAGCAGAGTTTCTTGCTGAAGTAAGCTTAATTGGGAGAGTTAATCACATGAACTTGATACCAATGTGGGGCTATTGTGTTGAGAAGCATCACAAGCTTTTGGTGTTTGAGTACATGGAGCATGGATCACTAGCTGAGAATCTCTCCTCCAATGCTCTTGATTGGGAGAAGCGGTTTGAGATCGCGGTTGGCACCGGGAAAGGCCTAGCTTATTTACATGAAGAGTGCCTTGAGTGGGTGCTACATTGTGACATCAAGCCTCAGAACATACTCTTGGACAAAGATTATCAACCGAAGGTATCTGATTTCGGTCTGTCTAAGCTTCGGGAGAGACGTGGTATTGAGGGCTCAAGCTTCTCGAGGATCAGGGGGACGAGGGTACATGGCACCAGAGTGGATCATGAATCAACCCATCACATCAAAGGTCGATGTCTACAGCTATGGCATCGTTTTGTTAGAGATGGTGACTGGAAAGAGATCTTTTGAGTCCAATGTTGTTTGTGAGGGAGAAGGATGGGAGTGCAAGAACTTGGTGACATGGGTGAGGGAGATGATGTTTGAAACCGATGGTAGGCAAGGGAAGATTGAAGATATCATGGACACAAAGATAGAAAGCGCTTATGATGTGGCTAAGTTGGATCTTCTTGTTAAGGTGGCCCTAGATTGTGTGGAGGAGGACAAAGATGCAAGGCCGACCATGAGCCAAGTGGTACAGATGCTCCTACAAAATGAAAGTGGCGATTAATTGCTCTTTTCAATGTTGATTAGTATTTATGTTCCTTCCCGATATTGGAGTCTATATTCTGTCTGTCTTTTTTATTAGATCCATGCATTTTATAATGTAATGTTAAACATGGTCCCTGTTTTATATACTGTCTGGGATTTAGTTACAGTGATCTGGATAATGTTTGTAACTGAGAATTATGATAAGCTTCAATGAGAGTGTTTGGTTGATTTGTACTTTTAAGTTACATGTTATTTTCTTTGCTCTTATGAATAATCTATATCAGACAATGATTTGAGTGTTGTATGGAGTCATTTGTTTTCTTTTTGTTTTTACATGTGTAATAAAAAAGAGCTAACATCATTTAATTATATAGCTTGAAAACTCAGACCAGAATTTACAGGTTTTAGTTTCAAGGAACTGTCCCTACTTTTTAGCTGAAGTGGTTGTGCGCATTGATTATAAAACACAATCAAGAGTAATATTTTTATATTAAAAAAAATAATGTGAAACCCGTCCCGGCACGGAGTGGATTTGGTACCACGCACAATGAATCTATGGGGTGGGTTGGGAATGGGGCTGGCATGTGTAATTCGAGTTGGGTTTAGGTTAGGCTAATCTGACCAGTACGTTGCCATCTTCTGACTTCTGCTATGCAGAAAGGATTGGGCTTGGTGGAGGAATTAGGACCTGGTTCTGGCCTTTCGTCGTTTATAAGGCTATATTAATTGGAGACAAACGCCCTAAATATATATGGACTTTTTTTTCCCATTTTTGTGTATATACCACCCTAAGATTTTTTTGGATTAATTTAAAAGTAGGCTCCTATAGTTTCGATATTTAAGTAAAACATCTTTGCTTTAATACCTTTCATATTCTATAGCCCTAATAAGAATGAGCAGTTAGGTTTGAGTCTGAAATGATGCGCGCTTTTGATCATGTGTTTGTCCCTTTCATGTTTCATAATTATTTTATTCATTTTTTGTTATATTTTGTTCATGCAAAAATCTAATTACTTCACAATTAGCGAAAGAGATTCTGGCTGGAAAAGAGGAAAGGAAAAAACCCATACAAGCCATATAAAAGCACATAATTAAGACTTGTATGGGAGCACAATCATGTAAAAGTTGAGTCTATTAGGTCATGTTTGGTAACCAAATCTTTAGAAAAATGATTTTCGGTTTCTCATATTGTGGTAAATCCATGTTTGGCAATTGTAAATTTTTGAGGATTTGGACAAATCGAAATCTTTATTTATTAGGATTTTTAAATCCAACCACCCTCCATAAGATTTGAAAATCCTCACTTAAGTGGATTTGTACTCCTAACCTTATTTTTCTCTGTTATAAATATGCATCCATACACACCAATATCAATGTGAAATCCTCAACTATGTAAATCTCCAGTGAGAAATCATTGTTCCAGTGGTAGTGAAGAATCATCAGATATATAGATTCCTCAACTATTACGAGACATGCTCTTAATGTTCATCGGTTTTAATTTTATCATAAGTGGGCCCCATTGAGGAGGGTAATGAATTTGTTGCCCAAATGTTAGAATTTTGAGTAGGTCCAAAACTCTCCCTAAAAAATATCTCCTAAAATCCAGTTAAAGAAATTTTTATATTTATGCTAATATGGATTAAAATCTCTAAAACCACGGGACCAGTAAGCAAATATGATAATGGGCCAATCCAAATTGACTAGCTCTTAAGCTAGTTAAAACCCAAATTCATGATTGGGCTAAAATTGATGCCATTGCCACATACTTAAATAGTGAAACTCCAGTTGATTTTGACTTTGACTTTAATTAGAACGACTTATACGAGGCTTAGCGAAAGAGCTCATGCCTAGCCCAGGCCATAAAGTAGAAAAAAGACAAACAATAAATACCATACAATCACTCTTAGGCCAACTTTGGAGATAATTGAAAATCCTTGAGGGCCACCCCAGGTTTTTATTCTATCTTAAATGGCTTTGGATCATGCATGGCCTTTTAATTGCCATTCGTGATTTTCATCGTGTGTTTGGTTGGGGGGATTATGCTGGAATGCTCTCAGATTCTCCGTTCTATTCCCACTTTGAATTTCCTTTCAAAGTCCATTTTAAGTGATTGTTTTGCTCCAAAGCGTGATGTTGAACGCAATTGAATGAGCAATTAGAGGGACAAAGCATCATAACTAAGACTCTTTTTTTTTTTTTTTTGATGGTAGAAATCATAGTTAAGACTTGATAGGCATGTTGGTAAGATTTTCATTGTTAACCTTCTAATGATATTGAGATTTATATTCTCTTTTTCTTCTCAACACAAGACTCATTTTCTGAGTGAGCACTCCAGTCCCCTCCGATAATCATGCATGGCAATTAAACTTCTAATTCATGCCAAGAAATTTCATGACAAAATATTTAGTTATGAGTGTTTGGTGTACCTTTCAATTTTCTAGTATCACTATGATGATGTACATCAATTAACTGAAGTTGAAATACCTTCGTGTGGAAGTGCTTTCATAAAACCCTTTAACTTTGAAGTCCTCAAATAGATGATCAAAATTGAAGGGGATTTTCTCTTGCAGACATTTTCATATATGTGTATGTCCACATTGTTACGGTAGGTGTTGTGACTTCAGGTGTTCACACGCCACATGCCTTTTTGACGGACCGATCCTCATGTGAAGATTTTGAAGTCGAACCATTAGATTACGCGTTCATACGCACACTACACCTTTACCTCTTAGTGCACATAATGAAATGGACTCTGCATAAAAGTTCACATATATAAATTTACCATCAGATCCAGATACTCTGAAGCTCTAAGGAGAGTGAACGCATGGGCCTATCTATTGAAAATTTACACAATTCAAATTAAATCCCCTATGAGTGTATGAGAATCCCCAAAATTTATCCCAAGAGAAGTTGTCTCGTCCTAAATTGATTGCTCGATAAAAAAAATGTGATAATAAATAATGCATGAGATTTTGTTAAATATATTTTTTAGTCAAATGATCAATTACTTATGGTGGGATGAACTTCTATCAGATAAAATTTGGAGATACCCATACAGTGAAAGGTATTTATTTCAGGCCCCACTAGAAAAGCTTCACCATGGAGTTCCACTCCTTTTATTTCCCTTTGAAAGCTGTTGTACTGTTAAATATGTGGACCAACATAGCAAGTAAAGGGAAATGAACCAGTTATCATGGTTTGAGAATTGATTGGAAAAAGTGGCCATTATGATTGGATGTATGTATCCACTACTAATGTAAGGCATCTGGATCTCTCCAATGATCTCCCAAACACTTTCCCTGAGTGGAAGGAGTGGGACCTACAGTGCGACCCAAAGATTCCCCTAGATTTGAGTGTTGTGTGAGTCATTTGTTTTCTTTTTGTTTTTACATGTGTAATAAAAAAGAGCTAAGATCATTTAATTATACAGCTTGAAAACTCAGACAAGAATTTACAGGTTTTAGTTTCAAGGAACCGTCCCTACTTTTTAGCTGAAGTGGTAGTGGACATTGATTATAAAATCCTCACTTAAGTGGATTTGTAAACCTAACCTTATTTTTTTCAGTTATATATATGCATCCATACACACCAATATCAATGTGAAATCCTCAACTATACAAATCTCCAGCGAGGAATCCTTATTCCAGTGGTAGTAAAGAATCATCAGATCTCTGGATTCCTCGCCTATTACCAGACATGCTCTTAATGTTCTTCGGTTTTAATTTTATCATAAGTGGGCCCCATTGAGGAGGGTAATGAATTTGTTGCCCAGATGTTAGAATTTTGAGTAGGTCCTACTCTCTCCCTAAAAAATATCTCCTAAAATTCAGTTAAAGAACTTTTTATATTTATGCTAATATGGATTAAAATCTCTAAAACCACGGGACCAGTAAGCAAATATGATAATGGGCCAATCCAAATTGACTAGCTCTTAAGCTAGTTAAAACCCAAATTCATGATTGGGCTAATATTGATGCCATTGCCACATACTTAAATAGTGAAACTCCAGTTGATTTTGACTTTGACTTTAATTATAACGACTTAAACGAGGCTCAGCGAAAGAGCTCATGCCTAGCCCAGGCCATAAAGCACAAAAAAGACAAACAATAAATACCATACAATAATCACTCTTAAGCCAACTTTGGAGTTAGATTTTGCCCGAATACTATCAAGATAATTGAAGATCCTTGAGGGCCACCCCTAAAGGTTTTTTTTTTTTTTTAATAACATGGGAACCCGCCAACCCTCCTTTAGGTTGATCATTGGTAAATCCATGGATACATAGAACCACCCATTAGCCCTATGTATCAGGTAAGGCCTTAAGAGATTTGAAGGTAATGGACTGGTGACGGATTTGGCCCAATTGGCACCAATCTGATCTGTGTCCACCCGCGCATACTGACCTAATCTAGTTTGACTCAACCTGACCTGTTGACCACGCTACTTGTAGAGGCGTTCATGGGCTGGGTCATATCCAGGCCCATTTTAGAAATATAGGCCCATATCCATTCTAAGCCTGACGTGGGCAGTAAATATCGGGTCCAAGCCTGCCCATTTAGTAAATCGGGCAGGTCAAACAGGGCTTTTTATAATTTGCATGAGCTTCTCAACAATAATTTTGACAAGTTATCTCTAATTTACAAGATTCATTGTAAAATGGGCTGGGCTGGATTCCGGCTTTCATCACTGAATACAAGCCCAGCCCAAATATTAAATGGGCCCATTTTATATATCCAAGACTGTCCCATGGGCATCCCGACCTACTTGGCCTTAGGGCTGTGCGATGAAAAGGACTTGAAGGGCTCGAGTCCGAGTCCAAGTTAGATGTGGACTATAGATTTTAAGCCCGAGCCCATTCCGCGAAACGTGTGATGCATGGGCTTGTCCATTTGAGAATGGAAACTAATCAAGATGACCCATGTTCGTTAAAGGCCTATCATCCATGAAAGAAGTTATTTTGGGCCTATTGTATTTTGGGACCCACAAGATGATCAAGGCTTTGCTTTTGGACCACTCAACCAATATGTTTCCTTACTTGCTACATATATTCAAAACCCAAGTTGTCAATAGGGAATCTTAATAGCCCACTTAGGCCCCTGGTACAAGGTACCCATTGTATTCTTTTCCTTTTGCCAAGCAATCCTTAATTATTATACTTGTTAACTGTGTAATTTTTTTTGGGTAGAAGTTCACTATGTATTGGTGAAATATTTAACTTCAAGGGATAGCTTAGTTGGCCTACGACCATAGTTTGCACCCGGAGGTTGTGGGTTCGAAACTGCATTACCACACTGGGGCTACAGGGGAATTTTACTCGGCTTCCTCTCTTGAGCTCATAGAAATTATTCTGGTCCAAAGGGCTGGGAACCTGCGATATAAAAAAAAAAGCATTGGTGCAACATCCAATGACTCTTCAATCATCTAAGAAATAATTCTCTATTTTTCTTTCCCTATATTCATAGCCAGCCTAGCCCAGCCCTTCCCATTAATGTAAAATTTAGCCCTTTCCCATTCCTTTTCTTTCCCACAAACAAAGTCTCCAAGTTCCCCATAGTTTATTATTGACCATTGGTTTTTAAAAATTCTTGTCAAGGAAAGAAAGAAAGGCTCACGGCCAGGCTCATGCCTAAGCACTGAGCACAGCCAACCTAGGCCCTGGAAGGCCTGCCCCGCCCCAAAACAGCTGGGCTGGTAAAAACCGGCCCGGCCCAGTGTACATCTCTACTCCTAGATTGTTCGTCCGCAAGTCCGGATTCTCACAGGCTTTTCCTCACGGTGACCATGAGTGGATCAATCACGGTCCACCAAGGCACCATGGGATGCCTGCCATTCCCGTGGGTGGTGCTTGCCCCATTCAAAGTAGGCATCCTACAGTGTCGTAGCGGACGATGATTGGTCCAATCAAGGTCACCATGGGTCAAAAGCCTCAGAGGATCCCCATTCTTCATCCACTGGCCTAGTCACGGTTCTTTAGCTACCAATGTGAAAAACATTATTTCAGTCAAAATTGAGATTTTAGCAAAACACACATTAGTGGGCCCTTGGACTTGGCCAGTTGAAATTATGGTGTCAAACCTTAAATCCAACCATGGCAGCTAAATGCAGGGATTTTTAAACACTAACATCCCAATTTGTCAACTGAAAGCTCAATACTGCATTGGGACAAGACACTAGGGGAATTCATGAGTAATTGAGCTTGTTTTCAATGAGAGACCTATAACATGGAACATGATCCCACCTAATCCTCTATAACAAATTCTAATGGGCTCAGGATAACACGGACCATGATGCCACGTATTCATAAGATAATTTCATCACCACCACCACCATCATCATCAAAGCCTTGTATCAACTAAACTATGCTGGGATCAGCTAAAGAGAATTGAAACCATAACATGGGACGTGATTCATGTAATTCAAGGGTCACAAAACTTGGATTTGACGACTAAATTACTGGGTTTAGGGGGCGCATCTAATAATAAGCAGGCCTAATTTCGTCTAAGCACAGTATATTCTTTGAGGATTTTTTGTATGCCAACATTCACTCAATCCATGTGTTAAAAAACACACTTAATTGAAATATACATTTAATTTATTATTCGATTTACATGAGACCTGATGCACCAGGTTTATGGTTGGTGTAGCCAAATGCTTGTTGGGTACCAGTTCTAACTGTGGGTTCATTTGATTATTTGGCTCTTGTTCTATACTCGGAGACCTGGCTGGTCAAGGTCTAGCCCCTGGTTTAGTCATGTCTAATTGTCCTTGCCTAATTACTTGAAAGCTAGAATGTGGCTAAAAAGTTAAACTAGGAAGAGTTGAACCCTCTCTACGAAAACAGGTTAAAGACATGCTATATTTTGGTATGGGCTAAGCCCACCATAGACCTGACCCATTTATGTCCCCAAATGCAGATGATGATGGTGATGATGAATAAATGTTAACTTGTTTAGTCTAACTATTCAGAGTTTCTGAGCTCCTTGGAAATCATTTTGGAGAACTAGTAGGCACCTGATTAACTCCTCTTTTTTTGTTCAAAATGAATGGTTTCATTTTTGTAATTTTATCAATCTAAATTCTCATAGACAATAATCAAATTCTGTTCTTCTTGGTTATCTCAGACAATCCATACACTCTATCTGCTTCTATTATCACTTCCATTGAGCGAGCTTGGGCATTTTTAGCTGTTTTCATATGGTTTTTTCATCAACCGCTCAAAATCAATGTCTCACTATTGTTTTAGATAGTTCTTTTATCCTAATGTTTTTAGCATTTGCTAAACCATCAGACACAATTAACTCTTTACATTATTGCAAAACTTATATTAATTAGTCTTCTAGACTCTGTTTATTCTTGATAGTCAATTCAGTAGGTATATGATATACTAATAGGTGCTTTGATTTTCTAATACTATGACCATAGAGTTCTCTCTAGAGTGAAGAGTCAAAGAAAAATGAGCCATCCAAGGCCCTCACATGAGAGATGGAGGCCGAGATGAGTGGGAGATCTAGTTGATAAGCTATGATGCATAGATACGGCATGGATACGGCAAGGACACGCTATAAACATGGCAGGGACACGGATTTTACACATGAAAAGTGAAGTATCAGATATGATACGACACGATATGTTGCCCATTTTGAAGTATCCGTGCATCACAGTTGATAAGTGGGTGAGTGGAGTTTGATCCTCATCCTCATCTGATCAATATCTATCCTTGGAGGTTAATGAACAAATCAACAACTTCTGAAGCCATCAAGTTCTGCCCCTAATATTTACATGGTTGTCATTCTATTAGGGTTATCTAAAATTAAACTCTCCATCAATCAAGATATGCGGTCTTTTGGTGAGTAATGTTCACCTCCTTTCTTGTTAGGGGGAAAAAATCAACAAAACTTGGATATATCTAGAGTAGTAGAATCAACAGTTACGATTCACATAATTAATGAATAATTGTGCAGCACACCTAAAGCCATGAAGAAATGCCTGATGAACAGTCTGGATCTTCGATCCGGTGCTCTGATGGCTAGGATAAGCTGCAACAATGTCCCCTCTATTCCTCCCCTTGGAATTAGTTAATGGATACTATTGATTCAAATAAGGCTAGAGGAGGGACTGAGACTAGCCTTAAATGGCACCCCAATGTATTTGGTAAGTAACCATCAAGGAATTCCCATTTCAAATATGAAACAATGCTATCAATCAAGATATGGGGTATTTTGGTGGGTGATGTTTTATAAACCATTAAAAGACCATGCCCAGGCCTCAACACATAACGGTCTGGATCTTTTATTGGGTGTTCAGATGGCCTGGATGAGCTGCAATAATCTTCCATCTATTCTTCCCTTATAAATTAGTCAATGGATATTAGTATTTTGTATAAGGCCAGAGGAGGGATTGAGACTTACCTAATTAAATAGTACCCGAATTAAATTCGCAACCATAAAGGAGATCTAATTTCAAATATGAAACTGCTATAAAAAATATGAGCATTTTGGTGAATGATGTTCACCTCCATCTGACCTATATTGGCAGCTGGATTTTGATTATGACTCAACACTATATAAACTGTTAAAAGCCCACCCCCAGGCCCCCATCACATCCAATCCCTTCCACACCCGTGGGGCCACAGGTGGCCCACTTATGCAATTCTACCAGAAGTCTCATTCAAGTAGAGGGATTAGTTTGGTGTGTGGTCCATTCACAATTGTCTCCAGTGCATTAGCTTTCAAAATTCAAAGAGCTAGTCATATTTTATGCATGTGTCAATGGTGGAAGACAGTCTACAAACATATAATTAAACTGTCTAGTCCTATCATTTCTAACTTTTTCTAAGTTTCCATGGAATCAAGACTACAAACAAATAACACTGCAAGCATCTGACCTCACTACACCAAAATTGGCAATCAGGAACATTAGTTTGAAACGGTCAGAAGCCCTTTCTATTTAGAATAGGTTTCAACCCGTTCCTGAAGTTAAAACCGTTTCGAAACAAATGGGCGGGGTTCTCATTTCCCAAATCTTGACGCCTCCTAAAAGGTAAAAAGCGTTCCATCGCACCATTCTACATTTCTCACTCTCTTTCATTCGCGCCATTTCGTCCCTCCCTCCTTTTCTCATAAACCCTTTCTTCTCTCTCAGAAATCCTTCAACAAAAGTCTCTTGAAGATCTACTGCAGAAGACAAGTATGATTTCGATTCAGGTTCGGCAATCGCCGTTGAGGTTTTCTTAGATCTATAAACTTCGACGCTGGTTTGGGATCTTGAGGAGAGTCCGATACTGCCGTTTGAGCTTCTCACCATTGTCGGAGAAGACAAAGCCCTTGGGGTGAAGGATTGGGGCAAAACTAGAACGAGATAGGACATTAGATCCTAGGATTTGGATCATACTAGGACTTCAGAAACAGAGCATTGTGGAAGACGGGTTGTGCTGAAACAGAGAGATCAATTGGCTTGAGACAGGATCAATCACAAATCAGAGGTGGGCCTCTTTTTTGGTGTGAATCCGAGAACTCAATAATAGATTTGATCTGAACGTGCATTCTCTTTTGATTTTCTTAGGTTGAGGATAACATCTGCAAGTTCGCAAAGAAGGGCTTCACCCGTCTTAGATTAGCGTCATTCTCTGTGACTCCCATGACGTTGCTCGGGTTAAAAGCGTCACTGGTAGCAAGATAGCAGTGGCTGCTGATTTTACCTAAATGGCACTCTCATCTTCTTTCGGTAATTCGTGGAAAACTCAAGCCGGCCATTTTCAGAAATCCTCTTTCTCTGCTTTTCATTTCCTGGATTTTATATCTGCTGCGTGCTCTGCTGACCCATGCCCAGACACAGGCCAGATTTATTAAGTTTGGTTCCATCGTCTGGACCAGGGGTGGTACAAAAGTGGAAATAAATCTTGGACCTATACCAATTTTTCCGTGTTGCGTCCTTTGGGTATTTGTGTTTTCATCCCTAATTATTTTGATGGCAAAGTTCCGAGTTGGTTCAATTCTATAATGATAAGTTTTGCTGATTTATGTATTTTCATTCTATCTTGTTTTCCTGAACATACAGCTTGTCTCTTGGGAAGAAGGTGGATATGCGACTTCTGACAAACCAATGCCTCGAGGAGAGGTTGTAGTTGGAGGTTTCAGTGTAACTTTAGGATATTTTAGAAACGAAGCAAAAACAAATGAAGTGTACAAAGTAAGATTCCTTATGTTGCTATTTTATTGCTGTACCCATTACTTGCCATAATGATCATGTAATATATCTATTAACAGGTGGATGAAAGGGGAATTCGATGGTTTTATACTGGGGACATTGGACAGTTTCATCCAGATGGATGCCTTGAAATCATTGATAGAAAGAAGGACATCGTGAAACTGCAACATGGAGAGTATGTTTCTCTTGGAAAGGTATGAATATCCTTTATTGGACCTGCAAATGTGCAGGGGCTCTTACCTTTCTGTAATGAATGCGTTCATCTGGTGCACCTCATCATTTGGTGGACATTGTTCTTATATCTCTTCCATTGGATGCTTGGATGATGCAGCTCATCATTGGATGGACCATGCATTTTTATTTCTCTATTGGATGCTTCTAGATGTGTGACCACTGACTACTGGCTTGCATATGCACATCTACAGCTACATCTGAGTGTCTGCATTTGAAGAGAATTAAATTAGATGGCTTGGGTCATCCCATGTCATGAGATTTTAGGATATAAATCAGTCACAATGGGATCCGGAAAATGGATGGATTCACCTTTGTGTTTTTTCCTTCTTTTTTGATTTTTTTTTTGAAGATTACCAAAAGTTTTCTACCATGAATTGAATTGAATTGGAGCCAGGTTAAGTTGAGCCAAGCAATTACTCATAGGCATGTATACTATGTGGTGTTTGATTGAACATTATATATTTCCACATACAGAGCCACCTGTCACTATTTAATCAGAGATTTTAAATGTTGCATATTGTTTATATTAAATAAATATTTAATATTTAATGTCATTGCAGCTTGAGGCAGCATTGGCATCAAGCAGCTATGTGGATAATATCATGGTCTATGCAGGTCCATTTCACAGCTATTGTGTGGCCTTAATAGTCCCCTCTCACCTGGCCATTGATAATTGGGCTCAGAATGCTCGGACTGCATATAGAGACTTTCCCGATCTATGCCAGAAGGCTGAAGCGGTCCATGAAGTCCAGCAGTCTCTTTTGAAGGTTAGTTTGGCAATAAACCCTGATTCCTTTTATGTTTTTTTCTCTCTTGTAGAAATCTTGCCAGATGTTTGAAGAGTTTCTTCTCTTTTTGTAAAGGAATTATAAGAGAGAAAGCTTTGTCGTCTCAGGTCAGATGTCTTTCTTAGGGTTTCCATTCCTTGTAATTTTTCTATGTTTGTTTGCTTGAATTTGCCTTTGATTGGGAGTTTTTAGTTTTCTTATCGTACTTGTAGGAGATGTGCTGCCATCTATTCCCATTTGGAGTCCCCAAATTTGATGAGTGCAAAGTATTAACCTCGTTCCCTTTGTCTCCCTTGGAATAAAAAAAAAAAGAAAAAGAACAACAGTAGTCAAAGATGAATATCAACTTAATCCATTGCAACCCCATGTTTTGCCCCAAAATTCTCCACCTTCAAAAAATATAATCCCCTTCAAATCCACTGCAAACCCATCCAAATTTCTACCCAACCACAATCTTGCTCACTAGAAATCCCATCTTACATGACTACTAGCATAGCACAGCTTGCCCAATCTTACAGAGCTGTATACCACATGAATAAAATGAAGAGCATGAGAAATGCTTCATTTTGGTTCCCACCAAATTCACTAGATAGTCCATTAATTCATGTTGTAGTTAGATTGAAGACTGTAACGTAGTCATATTTATAAATTTACTTTTGTCATGGAATTTTCACAAAGGCAAAGCTTCAAGTTAAATCTTGTAGCAAAATGTATTACCAACAAGGAGGGAAAAGAAATATATTTGGGTTTTCTCATTATTTTCTTGCATCTCATCAATCTGTTTAATGTTTTGATATATCACTCGTCCCTGTTGCTCCACATTGCTGAGTTCTGAAAGTCCGGGATCTGAACCTTAGAGGAGGGGGTGAATAGGGTGAGCTTCAAATTAGTGACCAATTGTGACCAATTTTAACTTCTTTAATTCAATTAGTCACCCTATTGAGTGTTTTAGAATGGAATATTCTAATATGGATTGAGTGTTTTCATGAAAACTCCTGATGAATGTTATGAAATCAAAGTCATGTCTATATTATATTATTCATGAAGCCTGAATATGTCAACAGAAATGGTCTGATCTAATTGTGTTAGAATCTAGTTACTGTAGGGGGCTTGGGTGACTAAACTTTTATGCCTATTTGGTATCATCAAAGCAAATCAGGATGATTATCTCAGGGACATCTGATATTTCTTTCATCTTTGTATGTTAATGTGCATTATTTTGGTTTATTATCATATCGTTTTGTTTATTGTAGTAATCATCTTAGTTGGCAAGAACATTTATAATTCTATTGAGATGATAACTAAAATTTCTTCCATGTTGGCATTTGGAAGTTTCACTTATTGATATTTAGTGCCACTTGCTTTTTATGTTCAATTAGGAGCAAAGCGTCAACAACTAGAACGAGAGAAGGGGATTGTCATTCGTTTCACAATTGGCCACAGGTGCATTGTTAATTTGGGGCATCCTTGCAATCTTATATGTTTGTTACTTCACCTCTTCTATATTTTCATCCTGTTGTCGCAGGTCCACACTCTTTCCAAACAAGAAAAATCATCTTAAAAGATCTGTTTTATTTGTGTTGTCATACTGTATATCAATTTCTTTCTTACCATATGTATAAAGTATAGTTTATTCTAAACAAGTAAGGTCTGAAACAAGGTCAAAGTGTCAAACTGAACAGAAAAGAAAAAAGTGGATTTGCTGGGCTTGGGGGCATAGGGGGCATGTGGATCCCTACTTCACATGTGAACAGAACAAAAAGGCTGGGTGGGTTTGTCTTAATTAAGGGAAACTTTACTTGCCACATACTAATTAAAGAAGATAAAGTTCTTTGATTATAAAGAATCCAGTTGATGGGAATTTCTCCTGTGACGAGAAACAAGTTCTTAGTTTGGTTTAAATTAACCAAGTTGCAAGTAGATGGTCCTTCTGATGGACCACTAGTGGGGATCTTATTATCCATTTTCCACCTGAAAAGAAAGGGGGTTGTGCAATTTCTCTTGCGATGAGAGACGTCTCATGTCAGATAAGATATCATAATTTAGCTGATCTTCAGATGTGTGAAGCTTCTTTCTCTTGGTGTTACAGATATGCTATCCTAGTATTCACTTGAAGTTGCTGCTTTGTTTCTCCTGTTGGTTAGCAATACATTCCTACAGTTCATAATATGCATCACAATTAATGTGTGATGGTTCAATGAAAGTGATCCCCACTATTTGCTAATGATGATCACATAAAACACCACTCTCACATGCTTCTCTCCTGAAACCAGTGACATGATACTTTCTTTCTCCTACAGATGGCGCATGAAACTGAGAACTGAATCATAAATTGCATTCTTTACTGCAGCGTTACCTCCAAAAGCATTTTAGATCTAGCCATAGACTTAGAGAGGAGTCTCATCATAATGACTTTCTGAGGCTGGTCAGGCCCATAATCTTCCTTTGTGCTCAGGCAAAATCCATTACTGTTATCAAACTCAAGGTCCAAATCACATTCAATGCAACTTTTTTTCTGTCTTACAGGAGCATATTGAAGGATATCATGAGCTATCTGCAAGAACGAAGACATTTTTTTTCACTGCGGTTGCCAAATGGGATGCAGAGTTCTATGTGAAGGTGGATGATGATGTTCATGTCGATTTAGGTATGTATGGCAAGGATATTTGTTCATATGGCTTACAATTAAATTTGAAGTAGTATCCAATAAAATTTCTATTGCCTAGCCAAAGAAACAAAATTAAGTAAAATGAAAATGAAGGCTAGGATTCATTATTTTGATGGTGATGGGTATAATGGGTCTCTTTGGGATCCTTAAGATTTGTATTATAAATGATGTTTACGTCTTTTTAATATGCAGGTATGCTAGCGACAACTCTTGCCCGGCACAGATTAAAGCCTAGAGTCTATATAAGTTGTATGAAGTCAGGGCTAGTTTTGGCATAAAAGTAAACCTCTTGGAGCTCTTCACCAGAACTGTTCTCTTCAGCATTTGCTATCTGTAAATATGTTTCTGTTTGTAGGAATGTGAAGTATCATGAGCCTGAATATTGGAAATTTGGAGAGGAAGGTAATAGGTACTTTGGTCATGCAAGTGGGCAGATTTATGCCATCTCAAGGGATCTGGCCACATACATTTCGATCAACCAGTAAGTTATCCATTGGTTTTTGCTATACAAATTGAAAGGTCGTATAACTCTGACACCAATTTGGCTTTTGCTGTTCTGTATTTCAGTTCTTAAGCCTATTGATGATGTCTTCTTCCCCCTTCTTTTTGTTGCATACTGAGCCTAATGATGGTGCAGCGGGTACAGGTGGCAGGGGGAGGAAGAAAGGAAGGAGAGAAGTGGGGGAAGGAAGAGAAGAGAAGAAAAGGAAAGGGAGAGGGACGTGCACAGGCATGGGTGCAGGGGAGAAGGAGAGAAGAGAGGGGGGAAAGAAATAAAGAAGAGGAGGCAGTGGGTGTGCCGGTGAGTGTGTGCAGGGTGGTGCAGCTAGTGGGTGTGTGCAGGTGGTGGAAGAGGAGGAATTAAACCTTTTCCAAAAGTTCTGGGTTGATTTTGAGTTATATGTGTTATGTATTTCTAAATATTGTAAATTGCACATTTAAATTCAAGTTAGTACATTGATTTTTTAAATAAAGTAACAGATGACGTGTGATATTAATGTGCAGGTGTGAATGCTACCATTTATGGTTTTTTTTGTGATTTAAAAAAAAATGAATTTAATGGCAACTACAAAAAATTACGGTGAAATTATTTAAAAAATGATAATAATAATTAAATTAGGGATGGTTCCAAATTGTCATTTAGCATAGTAAAAACTGATCCAATATCAAAAATTAGAATTTGGAATGATTTTAGAAATTTTGAAAGTGTTTAAAAGCGTTCCAAAATAGACTAACTAATTGGGACACTTAAAATTGGAACGGTTCTACAAAATCTGAAAGTATTTATAACTTTATCAAAATTCTAAATTTGGAACGGTTTTGGAAAATATAAGTGTTTAGGACCGTTCCAAAAAGGACTACAACCATTCCAAATTTTTGTATTTGGAACGGTAAAGGGTCATTTGGCAGTGTTAAGAACCGTCTCAACATTCAACATTTGGAACGGTTCTAAGAATATTGGAACGGTTTTCAACAGTTCCTAAAGTTTGAATTTGGCGCGGTTTAGAGCCGTTCCAATGGTTTAGGAACATGGCGATTAGCAGCGGATTTGGACCGTTCCTATTTCTCATAGGAACGGTTTTGAACACTTCCTGTTCGCTGTTTTTGGTGTAGTGCCTTCCTTCTCATTTCCACAAATTCAACCATCCATTTGTTCAAAAAGAAGGATTACTTAGGAAGAACATAGAGAGAAAGTTCATCATCTGATTAAAAGCAATTAGAATATTTTTCTTCATGCTAGTGAAGAAAGAACTTCAGAACATCATATGGTGGTTCCATTAACTATAAACTAAAAGAGTGCCCGTGTTTTTTCCTCCTCTTTTCACTTTTTAGTCTTAAGTTTAAAATAGTTCTTTGTCCTGATGTTTGTAGCATTTGCTAGACCATCAAACACCATTAGTTCTTTACATTAGTACAAGAATTTTATTAATTAAAGGCTTCTAGACTCGGTTCTTTCTTACCAGTCAATTCTTTAAGGATATGATATACTTGTGGTGCTTTGATCTTTTCATGACTATGACCATAGAGTTTTCTCTAGGGTCGAAGAAATATGACCCATCCAATGACCTCACATGAGAGATGCAGGTGTAGGAGATCTAGTTGATAAGTAGGGGTAGGTGGAGTTTGACCCTCATCCTCATCTGATAAATATCTATCCTGGGAGGTTAATGAATAAATCAACAACTTCTAAAGCCATCCAAGCTCTGCCTCTATAATTTTCATGGTTTTCAATCTACTAGTGTTGATTAAATTAAATTCTTCATCAATCAAGATAATAAGGGTTTTTGGCGACTGATGTTCATCTCCGTCTGACCCACATCCACCGTTGGATTTTGATTGCAAGCCAACACTATACAAAAATCATTAAAAGACCACCCCTATTCTCAACAGTAGATATTAGATATTGATCGGATGGGTGTGAAACTACCCCCATCTCCTATCTACGAGACCCTCAAACATTTAATCCCTTCCTCATCCCTGTGGGGCCCTAAATGGCCCACGTATGCATTTCTATTTTCAAGGAGAGGCAGTAGATTGGTGTGGAGTGTGGTCCACTCACAAGTGTGACAAGTGCACTAGCTTTCAAAATTCACAGACCTAGTCACACACACACACACATATATATATATATATATGGGCAATATTCAAGTGAGGGATTCCAACATTGACCCTTTCGTCAATGTTGGAAGAAACTACAAAACAGTCTATAAACATATAATTAATCCTTAAGTTCAATCATTTTTAACTATTTAAAGGTGACCTTGTGTCTCATTTCCACATATACACGTCTACGAAAAAAAATAAACATGGCATACAGCTGACCTTCTATCTCATTTCCACGATCTCAATCATCCATATGTTAAAAAAGATGGATAACTTACGAAAAAGATAAGAGATTCACCATTTCATTGAAAGATCTTAAAATCTTTTTATTCAATGCAAAAGCACAAAAATGAGGTTGGAAACATAATCCAACATAACTTTGTTACCTCCCTCTCCCTTCCTCCCTCCCTCCCCACTGTGTGTGTGAGAGGACCATGTATCAACCAAAGTGCTTACCAATCCTGGTTATTTTCTTGCTTTTATACTCTACAAACCCATACCTTTCAATCTCTGCAACGTATGAGTATCTAACAGCCGGATCATCGCTATCTGTGGAGAGATCAGATGATGTTATTGTTTCAATGGACCGTCGCTTCTCGGCAGGATTCTACAGTGTAGGTGACAATGCCTACTGTTTTGCTATATGGTTAACCAAACCTGCAATCTTCACCCCTGTTTGGATGGCAAACCGAGATCAACCAGTTAATGGAAGGCGCTCTACTATAACATTGCAAAAAGGTGGCAATCTTGTGTTGATGGATGCCGGGCGTTCCACTGTTTGGACTACCAATACCGCTTCGACCGCTTCGGTGGAATTGCGTCTTTTTAACACAGGTAATCTTCTGCTCCAAACCTCCACAAACATCACTCTTTGGCAAAGCTTTGATTTCCCGACCGACACTCTCCTTCCGCAACAGCCACTCACTGGTAGATTGAAGCTTATTGCATCTCAAAGCAGTACTAACTACTCCTCTGGATTTTACTCTTTCTATTTTGATAATGACAATGTTCTACGTCTTTACTATGGTCGCCTCAAGACAACGAGTGTCTATTGGCCTAATCCCAATCAAGCCAGCTGGCAACTTGGGCTAGCAAATTACAACACAAGTAGGATTGCACTGTTTGATTTACTTGGCCATTTCCAATCCAGTGATAAGATGTACTTCTTTGCTTCTGATTTTGGATTAGGACCCATAAGACGGCTTACCATGGATTACGATGGTAATCTTCGACTTTATAGCCTTGATGAGAGAACTAGAAATTGGGAGATCACTTGGCAAGCCATCTCAGAAGTATGCACTATCCATGGCCTATGTGGACCCAACAATTTATGTGTCTCTTCACCGGACAGGATAAGATGCTCATGTCCTCCCGGATTCAAGTTGAAAGATGACACAGATTGGTCTCAGGGTTGTGAGCCTCTATTTAATCTTTCATGTCACCCACTTGAATCTATGTTCATAGCGCTCCCTGATACTGATTTCTATGGCTATGATTACAACTTCACTCTAAAGGTGACTTTCCAAGACTGTGAGAACATGTGCTTGGAATTGTGTTCTTGTAAGGCTTTCTTGTATCATATGGACGGTTCTGGCATCTGCTATCTGAAGATCTTGTTGCTTAATGGTTACCGATCCTCGTCGTTGGGGGTGAAGATGCACATTAAAGTGCACAGAAATATCACCATTTCAGAGGGTGGCCTATTGGAGACAACCCCGCTTAACTGTAACCCTAAGGCTCTTGTCGAGTTGGGCAGAGTTTATGTACGAAAACAAGAGAATAGCTCCTTAAAATACCTCTTGTGGTTTGTTTTTCTGGTGGGCGGTACTGAGCTGATTTCCATAGTTATTGGATGGTGCTACTTGTATATGAGAAACAAGGGCACAAGCTCAATGGAGCAAGGGTATGTCCTTACCACAACTGGATTTAAGAAATTTACCTATGGGGAGCTAAAGAAGGCCACAAAGAATTTTAGTACAGAGATTGGAAGGGGAGGCAGTGGAGTAGTATACAAAGGAGAGTTCTTGGATGCGCAAGTGGCCGCCATCAAGAGACTTGAAGGAGTTAATCAAGGAGAAGCAGAGTTTCTTGCTGAAGTAAGCATAATTGGGAGACTCAATCACAGAAACTTGATACAACTGCGGGGTTATTGTGCTGAGAAGCAGCATAGGCTTTTGGTGTTTGAGTACATGGAGCATGGATCGCTAGCCGAGAATCTCTACTCCAATGCTCTTAACTGGGAGAAGCGGTTTGAAATTGCAGTTGGCACAGCAAAAGGCCTAGCTTATTTACATGAGGAGTGTCTAGAGTGGGTACTGCATTGTGACATCAAGCCTCAGAACATACTCTTAGACGAAGATTACCATCCTAAGGTATCCGATTTTGGTTTATCTAAGCTACGTGATAGACATGGTCTTGATGACTCAAGCTTCTCGAGGATCAGAGGGACAAGAGGGTACATGGCACCAGAGTGGCTCTTGAATCAACCCATTACATCAAAGGTGGGATGTCTACAGCTATGGCATTGTCTTGTTGGAGATGGTGACTGGAAAGAGATCTTTTGAGTCCAATGTTGCTTGTGAGGGAGAAGGATGGGAGTGCAAGAACTTGGTGACATGGGTGAGGGAGATTATGTCTGAAACGAATGGAAGGCTAGGGAAGAGTGAAGATATCCTGGACCCAAAGATAGATGGTGCTTATGATGAGGTTAAGATGAATCTTCTTGTTAGTGATAGATCTCCTTTTTGCATTTAGAGAAAGGACTCGTATGATATCCATTCAACACTGCTTCCACGTACCATAGAAATGTCAATTGTCATATTTCTTCCCCTCTTCAGAATTCTGACAAGTTAAAAGTCATTGATTTTCATAATTCCACTGAACCTACGGACATCCGCACCTTGATGAAAGTGTATGCCACGTGTAAGAATCAGAACCGTTGAGTAAGTAGATTTCATGGATTCCAAAACTGTGTGGGACTTGTTGCAATTGAAGTATGAATAGGTACGGTTTAGAGCCAAAACCTAAAAAGTTAAAAAAAGGAACGTTATGATTCGGGTCCGTGGCATGGCACCCACTTGTATCCGAGCTAGGCCTGTTACAATTATCTATCTTGGATACTTGATCGAGAGCCAATGGCTTCACTATAAAGGGTCAACCTCAGTCCTGAATTACCAGATTGAGCTCAGATGGGATAGGTATATTAGATTGCTATGATTGGATAAGGTTTGAGGGAGTCTAGTTGACATGTTGAAAAGCAAACATGGCTTCAATTGGTATTAGCTATTTATAACTTACGAAAAAGATGCAAGGCCTACCATGAGACAAGTGGTGCAGATGCTACTACAAAATGAAAGCGAAGCGGCGATTAACTAATCTATTTTCTAAATTGATTAGTATGTTCCTTACCAATGTTAAATTCTGTACTCTGTGTTCTGCTTTTCTTTTGGGTCCTTGCATTTGAAGATTGTGGGTGATTTTATAATGTAATGTTGAACAAAGACCTTATTTTTATAGTGTCTATGGTTTGGACTTTAGGATATTAGGTTTACTCTTCAAAATTTCATTATTGGTGATAGTGACTAGAAAACTGTCTGTAATGGACAATTAAGATAAACCAATGTCTGTAATTGATAATTAAGATAAGCTTAGATGAGTCTTTGGTTGATTTGAACTTTGATAGAGTTAAATGTTTTTAAGTTTGCTCTCATGGGTTATCTATTTCACACAATGATTTGAGTCATGTGTGGTGTCATTGTTATGATTTATAATGTGCAAGTTGTTATGAAGAAGCTGAGATCAACCCAAAAAAAAGAAAAGAAATCACTATCTTATATTACTCACTCACCTCAATCAACCCAAAAGAAAACACTGATTTCTTTTAATATTCTGTTCTTTTACATTTGAAAAGTTATTCTCTTACCTCTACTTTTTGTCTTCTTGTCACACCAAACATTGGTATAATAACACAATAAATTGCATTAAAATACCTAAGAGTTACAAATCACCCATGCATACCACTATTTTCAAAGCTTCCCACAATCCTTCTTGTAAAGCAAAAAGAAGATAATACATACACAAGTATTTGAGAGAAATACATACATGAGGTTGACATAATCTTTCTTTTTTGGGAGTTGCTATTGACAATGCATGGTGGTTTTCTATGGAAATGGGTTCAGATCTGCTGGTTGTCTTGGTGTGGGTAACTGGAACAGGTTTTGGATTTGATACAAGGCATGGAACTTTGATTTCCAGGCTCTAAAATTTTATTTAGGAAGGGGATGTGGGCTCAGATATGAAGAACTTTGGATATGTTGGTTTGATGGGTTGGTTTTGTTCAGGAATGGCAGAAAGAAAGGAGTTTAGAGGAGATGGTGGAGAGTGGGCTTGGAAAAAGGATGTACAACAGGTGTTTGATGAAATGCCAATGGAGGTTTTGTGAGTGGTTTTTGAATCAAAACTGGGAACAGACTACAGAGTGGGTTCAATATTGGGGTCGGTTAGGTGGTAGTGGGTTGGTCTGTGGGTTCGGGTTTTGGATATTTCTGACTCGCCCCATTGCACACTGCTTGTTAGAAATTTGTTTCCATACTATTTAGTAATACTTCCTCCATAATGTCCATTCAAAAAAAAAAAAAAAAACATTTAAAAAAAATACTTCCTGCATAAAGCGGGCGGCAATGGCCCGGGTTAAAATAAGGACTTGACCCGAACCGGCCCGCTCCTATTAGGGGCGGGTTTGGAAAAGGTTTTATGAGATTTGGGGAGGATTTGGGTTTCATCTTCCCGGCCTGACACGTCATTATAACTTTTTTCTTTATTTTAATCGGTGAATGTCTCAGCCTTTTGGGACGGACTAATCCCTTCAGGCCCGGGGGGAAGTTGGGTAAGCTCCCTGTAGCCCCAGTGTGTAGGGATGTATAAGGGTATTCGAATCTCAGATTACCCGAAGGTTCCGACCCGTTAAAAATCGGTTTTGGTTCCTTATTTAGACTCCGATAAGTAAATGGGTCTAGGTCCAGTTTCACCTTGGTTCAGACCCGTGGACCTGAGACCGGACATATTATCTCAATTTTCTAAAATCTCTCCTAAAAACCATGTTTTTTTTTAATATCATTTTCTACTTAGACCCGGACTCGGATCCAGGCCCGTCCCATATATGGTTCTGGTTCTAGTTCCGGAGCCAAGAAATCAATTCCAAAATGGTTCCGTTCTGGGTCCACCATAGATCAGAATCAGAACCGACCTGTTTACAACCCTATCTGTGTGGTAGTGCAATTTTGAACACTCAACCTACATGAACAAACTGTGGTACTAAGCCAACTAATTATAAGCTACTCCTTGTGGTTGATTGGTCATTAAACCTATTAATTGCAAAGTCCATTAATCATTCAAAATGTAAAATGATACCCCACAAAAAGAGGATGACAGTTTTATCTTCCTTATTGGATAGGCATGGCGATAATTGTTCCATCTTCATCTTCTTCCTACTTCTCATTTTATCTTTCCTTTTCTTTTCTATACTTACAATGTTTTTTTTGTTCTTAACTAAGTTAGTCTCAAGCGAGAATAACTCTTCTTTGCTCCTATGAGTTGATATGTTAATAGTATTTTGATTTTTCATATTTTTTCTTATTTGGAGATTTTATATTAGTAAATTAGTATTTAATATTTTGTAATTCTTGATGTGGCATTTACTCTACTTGTCATGAGGCAGAGCAATTTTGGGATGGATTGTATGTTAGATTGGGGTGGGTTTGGAATTACATTGACCCGACTTATACGTACCTTGTTGCCATCCCTACTTAATTTGCAGCACAAGTAGGGTTGGGCGTGGCTGAGCAATATTGAAGCCATACTTCTAAAATATAGGCCTGAGCCCGAATGGGCCTTAAGTGGCTGGCCCGAGTCCGGTCCGTCTGAAAATGAGTAAGCCAGAGTTTTCTTTTATAATAATTAAAAAAATCTTGCTTGTATAGTTCACTGGTTTTTTTTTTTTTTAATAAACAGTAACAAAGATTTCATTAAAAGAAGGAAGAAAAGAATATATCAAAACTTAAAAAAGGAGGAGTTGGGAGGTGCAAGAGAGAAGCACCAGCCACAACTCTAATTACAAGATGACACCCACCCAAGAAATTAACCTATTCACCCCTTTCTTTGCTAGCGCATCCGCTATTGAGTTGGTGGATCTAATCTCATGACGGAAGGAGACATTTATGCGAGCTGAAAACTCCCTAATTTCATTGAAGAAGAATTGAAATTTCTATGGGTTAGACTTTTGGTTAATTAGATACACACACAATTGCATTTGAAGAATCATTTTCTAACACAAGGGCACCACTATATATATCTTGTTGAGAACAATCTAAGACCTTCCAAAATTGCTAGCACCTCTACTTCATTAGAGTCTTACACACCAACATGCTTGGAGAACATAAGAACGACATCACCTTTGCTATTGCAAAGCACTCCTTTAATCCTCGTTGCGCTCGGCTTATCCCTTGAAGTACCATCCACATTAAACTTTAAAACCTCATAAGGAGGGGGACTCGAAGGAAGCACCACCCAAGGTATAGTTCACAATTGTAACTCAATTGCCCCTTAATTGTTCGGCAAACCTTTCAATTTTCTAGCATTACGATAGTGATGGGCATCAATTATAACTGCAGAAGAGTGTGATTCGAATATCTTTGTTTTAATTACAGTTATCTAAAATGGTTTAGCCAATGATAAGATAATCTAGGACATTTTCATTATAAAGTTGTTCAACTTTGATGTCTTTAAACTGATGCGTCACAATTAGAGGCACGGTGAGCCCATGACTTTAGGTGTTCCCAGGCCTCACATCTTTTTAATGGACCAATCCCATGTGAAGATAATGCAGTCCAATAATCTGATTATATATGCTCATTTACATACGCCACCTTTACCTCTTTTTATGCACAAAATAAAATGGGCTAAGGAGATGAGTTTACTCATTGGGGGTTTACCTATTGAAAATTTGGGCCATTCATACTAAATGCCCTCCCGAGAGTGTATGAGTATCCTCAAATTTTAATTTTATCTGGCAAGAGCTGGTTTCATCGTCAGATTGATCGTTCAGGAAAAAAAAACAAAAAATAAAAAAGAAACATAAGACAATGAATAATCCATGAGACTGTGTTCATCATGATTTAAATTAAAAGGTCAATTTTAAGTTGGTGCCAACTTCTATTGGGAAAAAAAAAAAAAAGATCTGGGGAAGCCTTTACACTCAAAGGGCATTTTTTCCAAATAGCTCGGATTTTAATTAATGAGATCCACTATCGAATTCCACTCCTTCAACTCATGGTTTTTGTTTGAAAGGCTTAGTTGTTGAATTAGAGTAGTTTTTAAATATGTTGCCCATAATATCCGGCCAAGGTCATTGAACAAATTAATATGCTTTGGAAAAGTGATTGGATGCGAAGACTCACCTTAGTGGGTCAATTCCCTTAGTACACGTACAATTTGTCTGCCTACCGACAAACGTGGGGTGCACGCACTTGACCAAATTTGGGGTGATGAGAAGGATTGAAGAGCTCCAGTTAAGAGTGTTAGTTTGGTAGACTGGCTTATATATTTTATGGATCCGCGTCCCTCTTTTGTTTCTGTCTGGACGAATTAGGAGAATCCTATTTGGACGAATCAGAATTTACCACAAGAGAGGTCAAATGAGTGGGCTGTTTCCATATTTTATATAAGTTTGGTAGAGTAGCTTATATAATTTTGTATAAGTTTGGTAGAGTAGCTAGCGTATATATTTTATAATACCGAGTCCATCCAACCCAAAGCAAAAGTATGGAAAAAAATAAAAAAATAAAAAAATAGAAGACTAGAGACTAATGAAGAACCAAGTCTGTCATATCATCAATGTAAAGTTTATCTTAAAATCATCAAATAATTGTGTGGATAGGACTCCCCAACTCACCATACTTCATGGGAAGGTAGGATTAGGCAGTCCCTCTTGTTCAGTAAGGGGGGAAAAAGATATACTATAAACTTTCCCATAAATATGTAAACCAATACATGAAGACGTGTGTTTGTACGCATATATGTGTGTATCTATATATATTATATAGCAAATGATCCTATACGTTAATTCTATGGGGTAGCTCTGTTGGTCTAGGACTATGGTTTGCACCCGGAGGTTGTGTGTTCGAAACTGCATTATCACACTGGAGCCGCAGGGGAATTTAATCCAGCTAATTCTCTTTTGAGCCCGTAGAGATTATTCTGGCCCAAAGGGCTGTGAACCTACGTTATTATAAAAAAAAATGATCCTATACATCCGGTATGTATTTTCTAGTCTTATGCTTACTACCTAGTGGGGCCCACTTATGACTCTTATGCACACTACCTAGTGGGGCCCACTTATGACACATGAAAATGGACCATACACCCCCATATGGTCACCGAAAACATGGGTTTGCACTTATATATATGAATGGACTTATGACCCATTTGACTCCCCACCCCCCACATGCCACCGATTTCAAGGGTTTGCACCGCCCTCCCCCACTCTCATGTCACCGACTTCAAGGGTTTGCATCGATAAGAATGGATTGGATAATTGGATTAATGAGGTCAACTTTTTTTTAATATAAAGCCCGTAAACTCCTGGACCATGGGTGAAAGAATAAGCACAGTCCCCGTATTAACTTCAAATTTGATATATGAGGTGGTTGATACTATATATATACACTTTAACTAAAGTCTTATATCAACAAAAATCTAAGTATTACTAGAGACAAACGGGCCTAGATGCTCGCCTAATATGCCATAAATAAAGTCAAGTCGTGTCTAACATTTTCTAACAAGTGGTTTCCACGAATTCATGTGTACAAACAAACATTGCATGCATGTGAACTTGTCGGATCCGAATCCCTGTTTTCCTGTTTGGATGAATCAGGAGCCGCCACGTGCCTTCCGCCCCCGTATGTGGCGGCCCCTGATTTGGCCAAACAGAGATCCCCTATTTCGACGAAACAGGTCCCTCACTTTCCACCAATTCAACCATCCATTTGCCAAAAAGATGCGGCTAACACAGGAAAAAGATAGAAAGTTACGCATTTGATTAATTAAAAGCAATTGGAATCTTCCTAGCTATTCCCTTAAAAACCACAAAGACGAGGTTGGAAACTTAAACTTGTTAGTTGCACCACTCCCGTTCCTCTCTCCCCACCCTCTGTCGACCATGTATCATCCAAAGGCCTTCCAAATCATGCTTCTTTTCATGTTCCTATACTCTACAAACCCATACGTTTCTATCTCTGCAACATATGAGTACCTAAGCTCAGGATCGTCGCTGTCTGTGGAGAGATCAGATGATGTTATCTTTTCAATGGACCGTCGATTCTCGGCAGGATTCTACAGTGTTGGCGACAATGCCTATTGTTTCACTATATGGTTGACCAAACCAATCAAGTTCACACCTGTTTGGATGGCGAACCGAGATCAACCTGTTAATGGAAGGCGCTCGACTCTTTCATTGAGAAAAGATGGCAATCTTGTGTTGACAGATGCAGGGAGATCCATTGTCTGGACTACCAACACCACTTCTACTTCTCCACTGCAGCTGCGTCTTCTTAACACAGGTAATCTTGTGCTCCAAACCTCTGAAAACATCATTCTCTGGCAAAGTTTCGATTTCCCGACCGACACTCTCCTTCCTCATCAACCCCTCACTGGCAAATCCAAGCTTGTTGCATCACAAAGCAGGAGTAATTACTCCTCTGGATTTTACTCTTTCAGCTTTGATAATGACAACATTCTACGCCTTTACTATAGTCGTCTCGAGATAACAAGTGTTTATTGGCCTAATCCTAGTAAAGCTGGCTGGCAGCTTGGGCGAGCAAATTACAACACAAGTAAGATCGCAATGTTTGATTTGCTTGGCCATTTCCAATCCAGTGATGACATGGATTTCTTTGCGTCTGACTTTGGAATAGGACCCATAAGAAGGCTTACAATGGATTTTGACGGGAATCTTCGACTCTATAGCCTTGATGAGAGAACTGGAAATTGGGAGATCTCTTGGCAAGCCATCTCAGGTTTATGCACTATCCATGGTCTATGTGGACCTAACAGTTTATGTGAGTATCCACCAGACAAGATAAGATGTTCATGCCCTCCTGGATTCAAGTTGAAAGATGACACAGATTGGTCTCAGGGCTGTGAACCCATATTTGAACTTTCTTGTGACCCACGTGAATCAAAGTTCATTGTGCTCCCTGATATTGATTTCTATGGCTATGACTACAATCTCACTTTAGGAGCAACTCTCCAAGAATGCCAGAACATGTGTTTGGAGTTGTGTTCTTGTAAGGCTTTCTTGTATAAAATGGGTGGCAGTGGCATCTGTTATCTGAAGATCTTGTTGCTTAACGGTTATCAATCTTCGTCGTTGGGTGTGAAGATGCGTATAAAAGTGCCCAGAAACATGACTATTTCAGGTGGTGGCCAACTGAAGATGACCCCGCTGAAATGCAATCCTAATGCTGTCGTGGAGTTGGGAGCAGTTTATACGCAAAAAGTAACGAACAGCTCCTTAAAATACCTATCGTGGTTTGTCTCTGTGATGGGTGGTACCCAGCTGATTTCCATAGTCATTGCATGGTGGTACTTGTATGTGAGAAACAAAGACTCAAGCTCAATCGAGCAAGGATATATGCTCACCATAACTGGTTTCAGGAAATTTACCTATGCGGAGCTGAAGAAGGCAACAAAGAATTTTAGCACTGAGATTGGAAGGGGAGACGGCGGAGTAGTATATAAAGCTGAGTTGATGGATGAGCGAGTGGCTGCAGTCAAGCGACTAGAAGGAGTCAGTCAAGGAGAAGCAGAGTTTCTTGCTGAAGTAAGCTTAATTGGGAGAGTTAATCACATGAACTTGATACCAATGTGGGGCTATTGTGTTGAGAAGCATCACAGGCTTTTGGTGTTTGAGTACATGGAGCATGGATCACTAGCTGAGAATCTCTCCTCCAATGCTCTTGATTGGGAGAAGCGGTTTGAGATCGCGGTTGGCACCGGGAAAGGCCTAGCTTATTTACATGAAGAGTGCCTTGAGTGGGTGCTACATTGTGACATCAAGCCTCAGAACATACTCTTGGACAAAGATTATCAACCGAAGGTATCTGATTTCGGTCTGTCTAAGCTTCGGGAGAGACGTGGTATTGAGGGCTCAAGCTTCTCGAGGATCAGGGGGACAAGAGGGTACATGGCACCAGAGTGGATCATGAATCAACCCATCACATCAAAGGTCGATGTCTACAGCTATGGCATCGTTTTGTTAGAGATGGTGACTGGAAAGAGATCTTTTGAGTCCAATGTTGGTTGTGAGGGAGAAGGATGGGAGTGCAAGAACTTGGTGACATGGGTGAGGGAGATGATGTTTGAAACCGATGGTAGGCAAGGGAAGATTGAAGATATCATGGACACAAAGATAGAAAGCGCTTATGATGTGGCTAAGTTGGATCTTCTTGTTAAGGTGGCCCTAGATTGTGTGGAGGAGGACAAAGATGCAAGGCCGACCATGAGCCAAGTGGTACAGATGCTCCTACAAAATGAAAGTGGCGATTAATTGCTCTTTTCAATGTTGATTAGTATTTATGTTCCTTCCCGATATTGGAGTCTATATTCTGTCTGTCTTTTTTATTAGATCCATGCATTTTATAATGTAATGTTAAACATGGTCCCTGTTTTATATACTGTCTGGGATTTAGTTACAGTGATCTGGATAATGTTTGTAACTGAGAATTATGATAAGCTTCAATGAGAGTGTTTGGTTGATTTGTACTTTTAAGTTACATGTTATTTTCTTTGCTCTTATGAATAATCTATATCAGACAATGATTTGAGTGTTGTATGGAGTCATTTGTTTTCTTTTTGTTTTTACATGTGTAATAAAAAAGAGCTAACATCATTTAATTATATAGCTTGAAAACTCAGACCAGAATTTACAGGTTTTAGTTTCAAGGAACTGTCCCTACTTTTTAGCTGAAGTGGTTGTGCGCATTGATTATAAAACACAATCAAGAGTAATATTTTTATATTAAAAAAAATAATGTGAAACCCGTCCCGGCACGGAGTGGATTTGGTACCACGCACAATGAATCTATGGGGTGGGTTGGGAATGGGGCTGGCATGTGTAATTCGAGTTGGGTTTAGGTTAGGCTAATCTGACCAGTACGTTGCCATCTTCTGACTTCTGCTATGCAGAAAGGATTGGGCTTGGTGGAGGAATTAGGACCTGGTTCTGGCCTTTCGTCGTTTATAAGGCTATATTAATTGGAGACAAACGCCCTAAATATATATGGACTTTTTTTTCCCATTTTTGTGTATATACCACCCTAAGATTTTTTTGGATTAATTTAAAAGTAGGCTCCTATAGTTTCGATATTTAAGTAAAACATCTTTGCTTTAATACCTTTCATATTCTATAGCCCTAATAAGAATGAGCAGTTAGGTTTGAGTCTGAAATGATGCGCGCTTTTGATCATGTGTTTGTCCCTTTCATGTTTCATAATTATTTTATTCATTTTTTGTTATATTTTGTTCATGCAAAAATCTAATTACTTCACAATTAGCGAAAGAGATTCTGGCTGGAAAAGAGGAAAGGAAAAAACCCATACAAGCCATATAAAAGCACATAATTAAGACTTGTATGGGAGCACAATCATGTAAAAGTTGAGTCTATTAGGTCATGTTTGGTAACCAAATCTTTAGAAAAATGATTTTCGGTTTCTCATATTGTGGTAAATCCATGTTTGGCAATTGTAAATTTTTGAGGATTTGGACAAATCGAAATCTTTATTTATTAGGATTTTTAAATCCAACCACCCTCCATAAGATTTGAAAATCCTCACTTAAGTGGATTTGTACTCCTAACCTTATTTTTCTCTGTTATAAATATGCATCCATACACACCAATATCAATGTGAAATCCTCAACTATGTAAATCTCCAGTGAGAAATCATTGTTCCAGTGGTAGTGAAGAATCATCAGATATATAGATTCCTCAACTATTACGAGACATGCTCTTAATGTTCATCGGTTTTAATTTTATCATAAGTGGGCCCCATTGAGGAGGGTAATGAATTTGTTGCCCAAATGTTAGAATTTTGAGTAGGTCCAAAACTCTCCCTAAAAAATATCTCCTAAAATCCAGTTAAAGAAATTTTTATATTTATGCTAATATGGATTAAAATCTCTAAAACCACGGGACCAGTAAGCAAATATGATAATGGGCCAATCCAAATTGACTAGCTCTTAAGCTAGTTAAAACCCAAATTCATGATTGGGCTAAAATTGATGCCATTGCCACATACTTAAATAGTGAAACTCCAGTTGATTTTGACTTTGACTTTAATTAGAACGACTTATACGAGGCTTAGCGAAAGAGCTCATGCCTAGCCCAGGCCATAAAGTAGAAAAAAGACAAACAATAAATACCATACAATCACTCTTAGGCCAACTTTGGAGATAATTGAAAATCCTTGAGGGCCACCCCAGGTTTTTATTCTATCTTAAATGGCTTTGGATCATGCATGGCCTTTTAATTGCCATTCGTGATTTTCATCGTGTGTTTGGTTGGGGGGATTATGCTGGAATGCTCTCAGATTCTCCGTTCTATTCCCACTTTGAATTTCCTTTCAAAGTCCATTTTAAGTGATTGTTTTGCTCCAAAGCGTGATGTTGAACGCAATTGAATGAGCAATTAGAGGGACAAAGCATCATAACTAAGACTCTTTTTTTTTTTTTTTTGATGGTAGAAATCATAGTTAAGACTTGATAGGCATGTTGGTAAGATTTTCATTGTTAACCTTCTAATGATATTGAGATTTATATTCTCTTTTTCTTCTCAACACAAGACTCATTTTCTGAGTGAGCACTCCAGTCCCCTCCGATAATCATGCATGGCAATTAAACTTCTAATTCATGCCAAGAAATTTCATGACAAAATATTTAGTTATGAGTGTTTGGTGTACCTTTCAATTTTCTAGTATCACTATGATGATGTACATCAATTAACTGAAGTTGAAATACCTTCGTGTGGAAGTGCTTTCATAAAACCCTTTAACTTTGAAGTCCTCAAATAGATGATCAAAATTGAAGGGGATTTTCTCTTGCAGACATTTTCATATATGTGTATGTCCACATTGTTACGGTAGGTGTTGTGACTTCAGGTGTTCACACGCCACATGCCTTTTTGACGGACCGATCCTCATGTGAAGATTTTGAAGTCGAACCATTAGATTACGCGTTCATACGCACACTACACCTTTACCTCTTAGTGCACATAATGAAATGGACTCTGCATAAAAGTTCACATATATAAATTTACCATCAGATCCAGATACTCTGAAGCTCTAAGGAGAGTGAACGCATGGGCCTATCTATTGAAAATTTACACAATTCAAATTAAATCCCCTATGAGTGTATGAGAATCCCCAAAATTTATCCCAAGAGAAGTTGTCTCGTCCTAAATTGATTGCTCGATAAAAAAAATGTGATAATAAATAATGCATGAGATTTTGTTAAATATATTTTTTAGTCAAATGATCAATTACTTATGGTGGGATGAACTTCTATCAGATAAAATTTGGAGATACCCATACAGTGAAAGGTATTTATTTCAGGCCCCACTAGAAAAGCTTCACCATGGAGTTCCACTCCTTTTATTTCCCTTTGAAAGCTGTTGTACTGTTAAATATGTGGACCAACATAGCAAGTAAAGGGAAATGAACCAGTTATCATGGTTTGAGAATTGATTGGAAAAAGTGGCCATTATGATTGGATGTATGTATCCACTACTAATGTAAGGCATCTGGATCTCTCCAATGATCTCCCAAACACTTTCCCTGAGTGGAAGGAGTGGGACCTACAGTGCGACCCAAAGATTCCCCTAGATTTGAGTGTTGTGTGAGTCATTTGTTTTCTTTTTGTTTTTACATGTGTAATAAAAAAGAGCTAAGATCATTTAATTATACAGCTTGAAAACTCAGACAAGAATTTACAGGTTCTAGTTTCAAGGAACCGTCCCTACTTTTTAGCTGAAATGGTAGTGGGCATTGATTATAAAATCCTCACTTAAGTGGATTTGTATACCTAATTTTATTTTTTTCAGTTATATATATGCATCCATACACCCCAATATCAATGTGAAATCCTCAACTATACAAATCTCCAGCGAGGAATCCTTATTCCAGTGGTAGTGAAGAATCATCAGATCTATGAATTCCTCGCCTATTACCGGACATGCTCTTAATGTTCATCGGTTTTAATTTTGTCATAAGTGGGCCCCATTGAGGAGGGTAATGAATTTGTTGCCCAAATGTTAGAATTTTGAGTAGGTCCAACTCTCTCCCTACAAAATATCTCCTAAAATTCAGTTAAAGAACTTTTTATATTTATGCTAATATGGATTAAAATCTCTAAAACCACGGGACCAGTAAGCAAATATGATAATGGGCCAATCCAAATTGACTAGCTCTCTTAAGCTAGTTACAACCCAAATTCATGATTGGGCTAATATTGATGCCATTGCCACATATATTAAATAGTGAAACTCCAGTTGATTTTGACTTTGACTTTAATTATAAAGACTTAAACGAGGCTTAGCGAAAGAGCTCATGCCTAGCCCAGGCCATAAAGCACAAAAAAGACAAACAATAAATACCATACAATCACTCTTAAGCCAACTTTGGAGAGTTAGATTTTGCCCGAATACTATCAAGATAATTGAAGATCCTTGAGGGCCACCCCTAAAGGTTTTTATTCTATCTTACATGGCTTTGGATCATGCATGGCCTTTTAATGGCCATCCCTGATTTTCATCGTGTGTTTGGTTGGGGGGATTATGCTGGAGTGCTCTCAGATATCCATTCAAAGTCCATTTTAAGTGATTGTTTTGCTCCAAAGCGCCACGTTGAACGCACGTTGAACGCCATTGAATTAACAATTAGAGGGACAAAGCATCATAACAATGACTTTTTTTGGGTAGAGTTCATAGTGAAGACTTGCATCTAGAATTTGAACGCCTGTTCTGCTTGATAGGCATGTTGGTAAAATTTTCATTGTTAACCTTCTAATGGAAATTAAGAGATGTAATGATATTGAGATTTATATTCTCTTTTTCTTCTCAACACAAGACACATTTTCTATGTGAGCACTCAAGCCCCCTCCGATAATCATGGCAATTAAACTTCTAATTCATGCCCAAAAATTTCATGACAAATTAAACTTTTAGTTGGTGTACCTTTCAATTTTCTAGCATCACCATGATGATGTACATCAATTAACTGAAATTGAAACACCTTAGTTTTAAATATAGCTGGCTAAATTTTTTAGCAATGATCAGATGATCTAGGACATTTTCATTTAAATTCTTCATGTTAGTTGGGTGGAAGTGCTTTCATAAAGCCCTTAACTTTGAAGTCCTCAAGTAGATGATCAAAATTGAAGGGGATTTTCTCTTGCAGAGATTTTCATATATGTGGATGTCCACATTGTTACGGTAGGTGTTGTGACTTCAGGCGTTCACACGCCCCACGTCTTTTTGACGGACCGATCCTCATGTGAAGATTTTGAAGTCGAACCATCAGATTACGTTCATACACACACCACACCTTTACCTCTTAGAGCACATAATGAAATGGGCTCTGCATAAAAGTTCACATATAAATTTACCGTCAGATCCAGATACTCTGAAGCTCCAAGGAGAGTGAACGCATGGGCCTATCTATTGAAAATTTACGCTATTCAAATTAAATCCCCTATGAGTGTATGTGAATCCCCAAAATTTATTCCAAGAGAAGTTGTCTCGTCCTACATTGATTGCTCAATAAAAGAAATGTGATAATAAATAATGCACGAGTTTTTTTTAAATATATTTTTTAGTCAAATGATCAATTACTTACGGTGGGATGAATTTCTATCAGATAAAATTTAGAGATACCCATACAGTGGAAGGTATTTATTTTAGGGCCCACTAGAAAAGCTTCACCATGGAGTTCCACTCCTTTTATTTCTCTTTGAAAGCTGTTGTACTGTTAAATATGTTGACCGAAATAGCAAGTAAAGGGAAATGAACCAGTTATCATGGTTTGAGAATTGATTGGAAAAAGTGGCCATTATGATTGGATGTATGTATCCACTACTAATGTAAGGCATCTGGATCCCTCCAATGATCTCCTAAACACTTTCCCTGAGTGGAAGGAGTGGAACCTACAGTGCGACCCAAAGAATCCCTTAGATTTGACTCCATTACAACTTGGTCCAACTGCCAGATTGAATGTCATTGATAACATAATTAATACTATCTCATGCATTATTAATTATATTCATTAATCATGCTATCAATGATATATATTCTAATCTTGACGGGGATAAACGCTTATTTTTTAATAAAATAGGAAAACCTCATATTGGAGTAAAACTTAAGGAGATCTGTAAATAGGATGCGGGCGTTCAATTTCAGCAGGTTGGATTTTCAGTAGGATGGCCCCCCACTGCTATTGGTTCACTCTTTTCATACTCTAAACCCTAAACTCAAGGGGTAGTTTAGTTGGCTCAGGATGACGGTTTTTACCCAGAGGTTGTAGGTTCGAAACTGCACTACCACATTGGAGCTACATGGGGGTTTACAAGACTTTCCTCTGGGCTCGAAGGGATTATTGCCCACAGGCTTGGGAACTCTAAAAAAAAAAAAATATATGTTCAATCGATGTGGGAAATCGCTACAGGGAATGTGGACTCACTCAAGTAGGTCAGCTGTTAGCTTAATTACAGTACACGCACTTTGGCTAACCTCGGACAAACGTGGGGTGCACGTACTTGACCCTAAAAAGTCGATTGGGATGATGAGAAGGAATATGATTGATTTGTGGGCCTCGAGTTTAAGTGGAGGTCTATCATCTATGCGGACTTTGATATTTTAAGACGAAGACCATCCCAAATGAAATATATATGAACAGAGAAAGAGAAAAAAGGGAGACTAATCAAGGCCTAAATCTAAGCTATCTGATAGTCATCAATCAAATGATTGTGTAAATAGGACGACTCCTCTGACTATACCATACCAGGACCTGGGCGTGTAGGATTAGGTAGTCTATCTTGGTTACTGGACCAAACAATGAAAAAAAAAAAGAAGATATATTATAAAGGTGTTTTTACGAAAAGAAACCTCAAATACCACATACCTCCAAAAGCATTTTTAAATATACGTAATGCTCAATCAAAAGCATTATAAATTGTAGACTTCGATTTTTTTTTAAAAACCAAATTGTTCTTCATTTTATCTCTCACACGAGCTCAAGACATGAATCGTGAGTTTGAGATATAACGTTCGTGAGTTCAAGATTTGGTGCCCATATATATGTGAGTGTGTGTGTGTCCGTCCAACATTATTCATGAGCTCAAGTTTTCTGTTTCTGTTCAATTTCATTCACCAACATCCCCGAGCATTTATTAAGTTTCTTAATCATGCTAGACTGATTTATATTTTCTATAAACTCTAATAATGTTATTATTTTGATATACTTTTATAACAATTAGTAGAAAAATTAGCTCAAACATATAGTTTGGAATCCAACATTACTTCACCTGAAACTTTAAAAGGGACATGACTATCCGTCAAGCTCAAGAATCAATGAATTGAGGGTTAGATAATTTCACTATGACTTTATTTAACGGTTAATGTAGTCATATTGACCTTACTTTTAGTATAATATGTGGAGATTTTGCTCCAAAGTATAGAATGCTCTCCCCAACTTTTCTCACTTTCGAGTGTGAGTCGAATATTAATATGAATAAGTCTTAGTGTCAAGAATTAACTCACGATGTCCAGCGTCAACTCGCGATGTTGAGAAGAGACTCGTGATGAGTTAAATTATTAAAGTTTCCCCAAATAGGATACATACAGGTGTTGGGTTTTCACTAACAATTTTGAAGATGAAGTCACAATTTTTGTGAGTTATCAGTTGAGCCGTTCCATTATTAGTTTGTTCAAGTCGAGGATGCTTTTCTCAATATTTCTCATAATAAAATTAAAATAAACATTCACTACTAGAAATTTGAGCTTTTGCTCATGAGAAAGCGGGCGGTCGCTTGTGGACCATTAGCGACCGCCATAGGCGGCCGCAAAAGGCGAAATTGGCGGTCGCTATTGCCATCATAATAAAACCCCCCCGCGCCAAACCCCCCTTTTCCTTCCCACCTCTTTTTCCCCTGCTCCCGCCCTCTCTGCATCTCATCCTCATCGCTCACCTCTCTCTCGCTCTCCCTCCCTTTACTCTCTCTCTTCTTCTCTCTTCTCTCCCTCTCCTTCCCTAATCTTCCCCTCTCTCTTCTCTCCCACTCCTTTCACGTTTTGCGCCCAATTTTTCCCCCTCCCGCGCTGCCATCTACCCTCCCCTTCCCGCGCTGATATCTACCCTCCCGCCGGAGCTCGATTGCGCCGGAGACTGCTTGTGGTTCCCTCTCCCTCTCTCTCCCTTTCTCTCTCTCGATTTCTCTCTCTCTCTCTCTCTCTCTCTCTCGGTCTGCACTCTGCCTCTCCCTCGCTCGCTCTGCACTCTGTCGGGGCTCGCTCTCCCTCTCCCTCTCTCTATTTCTCTCTGCACTCTGCCCTTCCGCCACCGGATCTCTCTCTCTCTCTCCCCCCTCCCCCTCCCCCTCCCTCTCCCTCTTTCTATTTCTCTGCACTGTGCCCTCCCGCCACCGGATCTCTCTCTCCCTACCCCTCCCTCTCCCTCTCCCTCTCTATTTCTCTCTGCACTGTGCCCTCCCGCGCGCTCTGCACTGTCCCGCCGCACCGCACCAGTCACGCCACCGCCGGAGCCCGCCTGCGCCGGAGCCTACACCGGTTCTCTCTCTCTCCCTCTGTATTTCTCTCTCTCTTTCCCGATTTATATATGTATATGCTTACAGATTTTGCATTTGTTTTTCCATTCTCTCTTGATTTTTTTTTTCGTTTTCTGTTTGGTGGGTAGTGCTTCTCTTGGTGATTCGTTCTTTGATTTCTGCATTGGGTTGGGATAGTTGCATTTTCTTTTTAATTAGTTGGCTTTCGATTTGATTTTTTCCAGATGACTTTTTAATGCGATGTAGATTCTCGGGGTTCCATTGAGCTTCGAGAATTTGATCTTCAAGGAAGTAATGTTGTGTGGTATTTGTGGCTTGATTTCTCAGTTGAGGATTTCACTTGTTGACTTTATATTTGTTTGTTGATAAGCAGATTTTGTTTTGGTGATAATCTTTTGTGGGATTTGGGATTTGTAATCAATTTGTTCTCAACTTACATGATTTTATAGTGATTTCATATTCTGTTAGGATTTTGTGGCCTTTGTATAGTGTTAAGGTTGAAGATAAGAGTCAAACAGAGAAGAAGAGAGGAGAAAATCTTGATTTCCTCCATTGTTTTCCTTTCACGTGGATCCTATTTATCCAAGGATCAAGAGATCCAGCCCTACACCCATAGTCAGTTGAAAGTGACAAGGTATGCGAGGCTCATTGGATAGATTGAGAGACCTTAACAATTGTCTGTGTCCTGTGAGGATTATCAGCCAAAAACACCTTCCAAGCAATGAAAGGCAATCAACTCTCAACTCTAACCCATCCTATTATATTTTTTTAAAGCTAATTTGGTCATCGCTATGTTAAAGGGTTGCATTCATCTTTCCTCAATCAAAGCCCAGCAGCTTCCATCTGTCCTTTAAACCCCATCGAAGCAAATTTATGTTGAGGAATCAAATATTAATTGCAATAGATGAACTGAATTTAAACATTTCTGATGTTCTCCTGACTTTCTTTGGGCTAGGGACATCTTATAGTGTGAAGTGTGTGGGCTCAAGACTTCAAGTCCCTTGTAAAAGAAACACACAATGGTTTAGGAAGTCTTCAATAACTGCTGAAATTATGAAAAGTTGGCCACTGCTGACAAAAGCACTCGACCCTTTCTTCCTTGCAACAATTCAAGTTCTTGTGTTAGTTCAAAACAGTAAACACAACATCTTTTCTCTTCCAAATACTTATCAAACAACTGTCTCTCATGTAATGAAATCCTAGGGGTTTGCAAGTTGTTTTTCTCTCTATCTGTATTCAGGGCCATACATGCTCTCCATTCTTTACAGTCTTTAACATTTCACTTCCATCTTCCTCATTTCATCTCCTTAATTAATGATCCTGGGGCACCTTACAAATCCATCTCCCACCATAGCCATGCATGCCTAGGGCATGAAATCAAGCGAATGCATACATCATATATAGAAAATGACAGACCAAAGGCCCAAAAAAGATACTATGGACCAATTTCCTTCATAATAAAAAAAGTAAAAACTCAGAGCTCTATGCTCAAGAGTCAAGACTAGAGCGAAAATTAAAGGCAACACTCAAAACAAAGTTTGCAAAGCTAGCTACTTGTTTATTAATAACAATTTTAACACTTTTATATTTCTGTACAATAAAATAATTACAATTCCCACTCTATGTGAAACAGGATTCTCCAAACTAAGCCAAATTCAAACAAATCTAAAACAAGTTTAAACAGATCTGGACATCTAAAAAGTTTGTTTAACAAGTAAACAACTTAAGAACTGCTTTTAGGCACACCCAAATGTTCGGACACTAAACAATTCTGATTATGTATATTAATAGTGATCATATTGAAAGCTCCTAGCAACAATTGAAAAGCCATTCCTCTAAAACCTTTGTGTTTTGTGCACTGGGCTTCTAAAAGATACCAAAACAGAATCAAATGTACCATCTATCACCGAAAGCACTCCACAACACCTAGAGACTATACCACCTCTCTCCCAAGACAGTAATGGATGAATGACTTCAATATGAGTTGGGAGATGGGACTGTTCTCTAAAACTCACCAAATTCTAGCAAAATCACCCACAAGATGGACAAACTTGGACAGGTAAAGATCAGGCTATGAAATATCAATCAATCAACGCCGTTGTTGACTTTACATGGCAAGTACAACTGTGAACAACTAAACCTCTTCAGGCTAGTCACCAGATAGTACCATCATCAACAGCCTCACCACAATAAACACCAACCAGCACTACCGCTATTCATATGTATCCAAGAAGAAGAGAGAGAGAGAGAGAGAAAAAAAAAGATATCTCAACTAACACACAACCACTTAACAGAACTATTACTGTTTATTACAGTTGATCAGCATAAAACAAACCAAAAAATATTCTGAATAGTCCCAATGATTCCAGTAATATCATAAATAACTTCCAATCCATGGCGTCATATCCCAAGAGAAAACTGTGCAAAGAAAAATCAATTAAAAAAAACTAATAAAACCTTTTGATTTACTCCTAAAAAAAATTCGAAAGGATAACTACAAATATCCCCTGCCATCCACTGCACTCATAAACATAACTTGAAAATGTAATATATCTTATTTTCATTTAATGCAATAGGTAGGTGCTTTCAGTTTCATCTTCCTTTCTGTTGACCGACCATTGTATTTCTCCTTCATGAATATAACATTTGATACAAATAACTACAACATCGTACTAATGTCATCATAGACTCAAATATCATCGTATACCCAAAAATTCATCTTTTTTTTATTAAAAGAATTGTATGCTCAGTGCTATTCAAATCAAAAGCTAGGTCGCTATCTGTTGTGCGGGTTATGCATTTCAATCCTAATCAGGCCCATTTTACTGTGGGTCAGATTTATTTCATTCGTGATTGACTGGTATTCAATGTGGGGCAAGTTATGTGTGCCAAATACAAGTTGGGTCATATGTTGCCACCCTTGTTCTTCATCATCGCTAGTACATATGCAAGGTTAATGAAAAGGGATTGCCTGATGGATACCATCTATATTTAGAATAGAAAATGTACGAAAAATTATATTATTGATACATCCTCAAGGAAGCATTGGCCATTTTTAATTTTAATCTTAATTGTAATAACAAGTGCCCTAACGTGGATGAGGAGGACCTAAGCCACTATCTTCTAGCCAATCAGAGGACCCATGTGGCCATCTTAGGTGATGGCTTCCTCCTCACCCCCACAAGGGTGCTGGTGGTCCCGATGTTTGTTTACATGACATGTAGCCTCGACCTCCTTGGGTCTACTGTCATATGCACATGTACAGCCTCTTTTAAGAAAAACAAATCCTAAAAGCTTAAATCTTTTCATATATATATTCTTATTGATTATCAGCTGTTTCTTAACTTGTAAAGTGGACTTCATTTATTTATTTGTTCTAATTTTGACTTATTTAACACCTCATCTGGCAGAAATAAGTTAATGTTGTGCTGGTAAATGTCGTGCAATATCTGATAATCTCTCTCCACATTTCCCATTGTAAATTAATATTGTTGTTAGATCATTATCATCATTCTCATCAAACTTTAATTTTATTGGTCCAGTATTAGCCTTTGTGAGTTTTAGCTTTCCACTTCATTGTATGCCTTGGCTTGTCACAATTGAGGAATATATATTGGAAGAGATGTCAGTCAAACTGATATTTTGATCCTATCAGTCGAGATTGGCCGATATTTTGCCCTGCGATACCGAGTTAAGTATCGCGAAAAAATATTGTCCTGGTATGGGTCGATATCGGTTGATATCAACTAATATAAATCAGTATCAGTCATGATTTTGATCCATATTACATACGTAGAGTGTGCTATGTATCATGACTCCCTTCAGTTGGCTAAATAAATATATGCGAACATACATGAGCAGGAGCAGGAGGCTGTTGTGTAGTATGACTCACTAGAAAGAGTTGTCTCATGATTCTCCTCCATAGTCCAAATATAGTGAGAGTGAGATCTGTAGCTTCAACAGCACGACTATTACATCTAGAGAGTGCATATGGATAACCTTTCATTATCCATTGGTTGTGAACCTTTCATTGGTTCATTGGTTGTGAACCTTTCATTATCAACTTACTCTATTCATTTGCATGCATTAGTGAAACTTAGACCCGTTCGAGAATTGTGTACGACATAAGTTAAAATGTCAAGGAGGGGAGTGTATCAGATTGAATGTGATGAGCCAGATATTGATGCATTCGCCCAACAAGAACTTGACCAGAATACAGTTGTTCAACATGATGAAGATATTAATTGGGTTCGGGAAACGATTGAAGGAGATACAGTTGACTTACATGACCAATAAATGGTTGGGAACTATTTCAGTAATGTTAAATTTTAGTGTAAATAATTTTTAAATGTTAATTTCAATTATCTTGTTTAATGAAATTTATCTTACAAACATTTGAACAGATATGGCAGGACGAAAGAGGAGAGATCGTCCGCTGACGATGGACGAGCTGCTGCGCCAGGCCAGCGGACCGTCTGGGGAGCCTAGACCGGCACCAGATGCCGCCCAGTCTAGTTCATCCACTCCAGTGGATGCTTCAGTGGATGCTTCGGCGTCGTCCAGTGTTGCAGCTCCACCATCTTCAGCACCACCATCAGCAGATACACTGACTGGTATAAGTTTATTTAATGAAAACATTTTAATTCTAGCAAATTATTTTATTTCAATTTAATTAGATTATCTCGAATTTAAACAGGTGCTACGAGCACGGGCCCATCTTCCAGCAGGGGGAGAGGCCCTGCTAGAGGGATCCGGACATGGAATTCCGGCCATCCCATAGATGTACAGTTCGATGAGACATATCATCCGGTGGGCCCTCATGCTCGCCAGCTCATTAGCCAGTTAGGACATATGGTCCGGGATCCATATGCATTTCCTTTGACCACACTCGATTGGGAGGCATTCCCGGTGGCGACGCTAGATCGTACATGGCAGCAGGTCAAGGTAATAATTTAACATTTCTCCTCAGGATGTGTCAATTTAAACCATAACTTAATGAAAAATAATTTGTCAATGAAAAATTATTTGTCCTTTTCAGGATAATTTGAGGGCCTGTCCTGAGCTCTTCCGGCCAGTTTGCATGTCGAAGTGCCGGAAGATGTGGAAGGATCATAAAAACAAAATAAAGACGCAGCACTGGAGGCCTCATCAGGATGCGCCTGACATACTTGAGCGAGTTCCGACTGGCGTTCTTCCTGATCAGTGGGCTCAGCTCGTCCGGTACTGGACGAGCGAGGAGGCTCAGGTGAGAAACTTGTACTTTCTTTATTTTAATTTTAACATTTTACTAATAACTAACGTAACTAACAAAAATTCCGACTGATAAATATTGAAAACAGAGAGTGTCTGCTACGAATGCGCGGAACCGCGCATTGCAGGGTCCTGCACATAGGTTGGGGACTCGACACATCACCCAGGTCCGCCATGAGGTAAAAAGTTAGATCGTACATTTAATTTATGTTTTTGTCATTCTGTATGATAGTATACTAGTAATACATTTCTCCACCAAACAGTTGCGTTCCGAGGGTGTTCCGGTGGATAGGATGTCCATCTGGATGCGTTCTCGAGATCCTCGCCACCCAGATGTTGCAGCTATCTTCGTAAGTTTTTATATTGAACTGTTTAAATTATGTTTCTATTAGTATGTCTTGTTATGCATGATAATATACTAAATGAATGAACTACGCAGGCCCAGTATCAGTCACGCCTCGAGGAGTTACCCGAGGAGGAGCGCGCTTTGCCATCGCGGAGGGATGAGATATTCCAGTCCGTCGTTGGCCGGGATGGGCATGGATACACGCTGACGTTTGGGACGGGCATTCCACGCTCTCACATCACGCGATCAGAGTCATCCGGTGCTAGCTCCTCCCAGGGCATACGCTTTCGTACGGATGAGGAGGTTCAGGAGTTGCTGACTTCCATGAGGGCATCGATCAGAGAGGACCTCAGGGCGGAGATGAGGGCCGAGTGGAGAGCGGAGATGACAGAGCTTGAGAGTCGTCTATCACAGAGTCGCGCCCCGCTTGCTTCAGACACACCACCCACTACTCAGGTTAGTAAGAAAAAAAATTTGTACGTATAAATTGTCAATTATGTCTTTGATGCATCAATACTTATGTCTTTTTTATTGTTTTTAACTGTATAATAAATAATTTCAGGCACCTGACGCTGGCAGCGGCCACAGGGCTAGACATGACTTCGGTGGAGAGGGCAGTCATGATCCAGCAGGCTCGACTGATCCTGACCAGGTATAATTATTTGTTTTTTAATTCAATATTTTAATTAGCCTCTGTATACAATCACCGAGCAAACGGGCTCCGGTGAGTTACATTCATCCATTAATAATATAAGAGAAGTTCCCACATTTTTTGATGAATCCAAGAACATAGTAACCAAGCAAATCTACAAGAAATATAAGCAGGTAACTAGTTTTATGAAAACTATCGGATGGAAGGTATTATAGCCATTCCTGTAAGAGTAATTTCTGTGGTGGTTAACAGTTGGAATGTATGCTTGATAAAGTCATAACTTTGACTCAACTATATTGATTTAGTTGACAGCAGTCACTTGAGAATATATTATCTATCAAGATGATGTGTTTTTTGATGCCCTCACATTTTGATGGGTTGACACATTTCTATCCATAACTGACCATTCTCAACTTCGCTGATGCATTTGATTCAAGACTTCCAATAATTGAATGAGGGTGGCTTGAGTTTTATTATATTTTTTATATTTGGGTTTTTCTTTGAATGATATATGGGAACTAAAGGTGCTTTGGTAATTTTAATGGTCACTCCATCTCTCATGTGATAGTCTTAGCTGTCCTCTTTTTTGTGCAAACTCTGTAATTTGAACTCCATATATATGGGATTTCTTCACCCAACTACTTACAAGGATTTTCTTTTCTGAACTATCCTTCTTGACAAGAGATTGGTTGGGATTTCCCAATGCAACTGCTTGAGAGTTGAGACCCCAAGTTACATGTGTAAGCTGTAAACTATCCACATGCTGAACTTCATACTCTTCTTATTCCCCCCACCCTTCTATTAGACATTTGCATTTGACTCGCATTGTTATTAAAAACTGTGCATTTTTTCTCTGAGTTTTCTTGCAAGATCTGAGTTACCTATTCACAATAAACATTGATCATGGTTCAGAGCTCCGACTTATGTGATAATGGCCTTGATCATTTTTTTTTCAGGGATTTATTTGAGCAGGCGGAACCAGATATGCCTCATTCCATCAATGTGACTCCGGAAGAGCAGGAGGCAATTGAAAGAGTATGCATGTCTTCCTCTCATGGAATTTTCCCCAGTTCTAGCATTTTGACATTACCTAATACATTTAGTTACTGTTTATAGTTTGAAGCAATGGGGTTTGACAGAGCCCTTGTCATTGAAGCATTCTTAGCCTGTGATAGGAATGAAGAATTGGCAGTAAACTATTTACTAGAGCATGCTGGTGACTATGAAGATTGACAGGTAAATGACATTTGCAATTACCATCTCTTCATCCTATTATTTTTTTGAATATTGAAAATTTCTCATTTGGATATTTAATTTAATCATGACTTGCAGCACTCTTCATCAATTGTGGATAGGCAATTCGTATTTCCTTTTGTTTCTTGGAGTATTTAAGTTTGTTCAGACTTGTGTGTCTGAATGATTTTGTTTTCTCGGCTGAAGGTCGTTGACTGCCGTGTGTGTGGGGATCCAAACTCTGTTCTTCGTTTTGCTTTTATAGAGTTTACTGATGAAGGTAATATTTGATACTTACATGGTTGGCTGGTGTACATGTGTATGAGTATTCTATGTTATGCTTGCAGCCAATAGTCAATAATCTAAATGGGTTTTGATACTCCAGAAGGTGCAAGGGCTGCTTTGAGCCTGGCAGGAACAATGCTAGGACACTACCCAGTAAGAGTGCTGCCTTCAAAAACTGCAATGGCAAGAGAATGGTAGGAACAGATATGAAGTCAGGTGGTAATTATTTGGACTTTGAGTTCTTCAAAATTTTGGAATTGTGGATTATTAGTTGCTGTAATAGTATATGATCAGTTACATGAGTGTGTATTGCTCAATGTTTTTAGTGCAAGCAGTGCCTGACTTATGGAAGCTAATGTCCAGTTCCTGTTTGATCAATTATTACATGTTGAGCTGGCAAATGTGTGTGTGAGGGTCTGGGAGTATGAGGAATGGTAGGACTACATGAAGGTTAAAGGTAGACCAAAATGATCCCACCCTTGATGTAGGGGCGTAAATATTTTAAACGTTAAAGTGCTCTTTTTTGTGATCATACTCAAAGGTGGATAAAAGTCCAATGAATGTCAAATTGAGGTGAATCCCAATACAATTGGTCAAGGGGCATGTGAGTGTGACAATTTTGCTTCATCATAAGTGGCCTGCATTGAAAGCTTCTTATTTTAAGAATATGAATTGTTCCTTCAGAAAATGTTCACGTGTTTGATGCTTTCTTTCTAACTAACTACTTGTGCATGGGCAGGGAAGGCTTAAGGGAGGATCACTTTTTTGTGCAAACTATGGTCCTTCAGGTACTCGCATGCTCATTCTATGTTTGGATCCTTACCGTTCTTGGAGATTAGAATCTCTCTCAATTTGTTAAGCTTCCATTATCTGCTTTATATTTACGAATAAGGTTATTGCCTAGTGGACATTACACAGAATCACAGGTTTGTAACTGCTACAAACTTGAAAGTTCTCTTTCTTCTTTAAATGTTTGATTTGAGCAAGAATGAGTGAACTTTATTTTACATGGTGTAGGTTCAGCGCCTGAGACTTCTTGGAGGCTATCACCATTCTACTCGTATTGCTTTTGTTGAGTTTGTAATGGTCAGTATCTCTAACTCATGATGCAAACATTTTGCTATTTACTCCTTTTTGTTTGTCTTCAAAGCTATACTTGTGTTAGATAGTGAATGTCGAAGATACTCATTGGACCTCTGTAAATGCTAACAACACAAGAAATGACAGAAAACCCGATTCCAATAAAGGGTCAACACCCACAACCCCTATATAGAAAATCACTAGGAATAAAGCCTAACCAAAACAAAATCATATCCCAAAACTCACTAGAATCTAATCAATGGATAAAAATAAAAAAAAAACCCTATCCCCCTAAACGATCAACACCCGCAGCGCCATATAAAAAATGAATATGAATCTCCGGGCGCCCAAAATGATTTTTGTACAGTCAGCTAAACTTAAAACTTCGAAATTGAGCCTCCGGGCGCCCAAAACGAGCAAACGGGCTCCGTTGCCCGTGAAACTTGACGGGCACGGGGCCCTTGTCATTCATGATTTGCATGAACTGACGGAATGAGATTCCAACTTTCGAATTGCTCGTAAAGTTGAAAAGTAGGTTTGAGTTAGAACGTTAATTTAAAACTTAGAAAACGAGCATCCGGACGCCCAAAATGAGCAAACGGGCTCTATTGCCAGCGAAACTTGACGGACACGGGCCCCTAGTCATTCATGACTTGCAGGAACTGACGGAACGAGATTCCGACTCCCGGTTTGATCGTACGGTTGAAACGTAGGTTTGAGTTAGAACGTAAACTTAAAACTTAGAAAATGAGCCTCCGGGCGACCAAACTGAGCAAACGGAGTCCGTTGCTCGTGAAACTTGACGGGCACGGGCCTCTAGTTATTCCTGACTTACAGGAACTGACGGAATGAGATTCCGACTCTTGGTTTGATCGTACAGTTGAAATGTAGGTTTGAGTTAGAACGTAAACTTAAAACTTAGAAAACGAGCCTCCGGGCGACCAAACTGAGCAAACGGAGTCCGTTGCTCGTGAAACTCGACGGGCACGGGCCCCTAGTCATTCCTGACTTGCGGGAACTGACGGAACGAGATTCCGACTTCCGGTTTGATCGTACAGTTGAAAAGTAGGTTTGAGTTAGAACGTTAATTTAAAACTTAGAAAACGAGCATTCGGACGCCCAAAATGAGCAAACGGTGTCTGTTGCTCGTAAAACTCGACGGGCACGGGCCCCTAGTCATTCCTGACTTGCAGGAACTGACGGAACGAGATTCCGACTCCCGGAATGATCGTACGGTTGAAAAGTAGGTTTGAGTTAGAACGTTAATTTAAAACTTAGAAAACGTGCATCCGGACGCCCAAAATGAGCAAACGGGGTCTGTTGGTCGTGAAACTTGAGGGGCACGGGCCCCTAGTTATTCCTGACTTGCGGGAACTGACGGAACGATATTCCGACTCCCGGTTTGCTCGTACAGTTGAAATGTAGGTTTGAGTTAGAACGTTAACTTAAAATTTAGAAAACGAGCCTCCGGGCGACCAAAATGAGTAAACGGTGTCCGGTGCTCGTGAAACTCGATGGGCACGGGCCCCTAGTCATTCCTGACTTACAGGAACTGACGGAACGAAATTCCGACTCCAGGATTGATGTTAATGTTGAAACATAAGTTGAAATTTTAATTTTAATTCTTAATTTTTTATATTTAGTATAAATTGCCAATTTTTATACTAATCTTTTAATATTTATTTTTCCTTTTTTGTTCAGGTTTGAGAGCATCGGACATACCACGGCACCCGGCAATTTTTTTTTTCTTTTTCCTCTAAATGTAATGGATATATGTTATTGAAACTTTTGTAATTAATGTTTTGAATGAAATTAATATAAGATTTTCTTTTTTTATTTGTGATTTTAATTGATGGTAGTGGTTGTATGTTATTTGTAATTTTAATTGATGGCATGATTTGTATATACTTAGGTCCAGGTACAGGTACAAATACAAGTAAATAATTTGAAAAAATAAAACGTATTTGTTAAAAAAAAATTGACCTTTAGCGGCCGCCAGTGGCGGTCGCTAAAAGCGGAATTGGCGGTCGCTAATAGCATAAAAAATAAAAAAAAATAAAAAATTTCAAAATAAATACTGTATTAGCGGCCGCCAAATAGGTATTAGCGACCGCCTTGGCGGCCGCTAATACTAAAAAAATTTTAAAAAAAATAAAAATTCGAAAAAAAAAATACCATTAGCGACCGCCGTCCGAGTATTAGCGACCGCCTTGGCGGCCGCTAATACTAAAAAAATTAAAAAAAAAAAATACAAATTCGAAAAAAAAGGGGCATTAGCGACCGCTGTATAAGTATTAGCGACCGCCTTGGCGGTCGCTAAAAGTCAAAATGTTGTTTTTTTAAAATTTTTGGCGACCGTGATTTGGCGGTCGCTAAAAGTATTAGCGACCGCCACTGGCGGTCGCTAATACTATTAGCGACGAGCTTTTCGCGGCCGTCGAGAGGCGGTCGCTAGAGAGTATTAGCGACCGCCAAAATACTTTTAGCGACGGCAAATGGCGGCCGCTAAAAGTCAATTTTCTAGTAGTGATTACCTATTCAAGATGTCAAGAATAAACTAACGAGTTTTTTTTTGTAAGTCGTGAAATACTTCAATGTACGAATGTGGTTGAGTCTCGATGTCACGAGAGATAAAGTGAAGGGTGATTTAGTCCAAAAATAGACGAAGTCTATTGCATAAGATGCTTTTAGACATTATATGTATTTGATGATGCTTTTGGATATATAGAGATATTTAAGGCTTCTCTTTGTAAAATTCTCTTTTATACATTTTCCTATAAATATGTATATATATATATATGCATGAAGATATGTATGTGTGTGTATATACACATAGGGTAGTGTGCATGGTTGTAGGGCCTACCTGGGGATGTAATGATCTGAATGGATCCTGATAAGTCCTTAAAAATGCACATTTTTATGGCTATTTTTGATAAGTTTAAGGACTTGTCAAGCCAAAAGAACATCATTTAGTATCATATCATGATTTTATGCATTTTTGATCGATTGTAGTGCATTCATGCAAAATTTGCTAAAAAACCAGCATTTTTGCATCAAATCATGAAACCTGCCATTTTCGTAATTTTATTTTTTAAATGTTTTTTCATTCATCTTTTCATGAGAGATGGGCCTGCAGTCATGCATTCGTGAATTAAGGATAAATTTATTTTTTCACATAAAATTCATTTTTTTGGCTTGCAGGAAATGAAAAAAATAAAAATAAATAAAGGGTCCCACACATGCACATCTGTAGGTCACACATGTGGGGCATCCAAGAAAAGGGGGGGGGGGGGGTGCACTTTCTTTGCACAAAATCCCAAGTTCATTTTTTTTTTGAAGATAATTCAAGAAAGTCAAAGGAAATCCATGAAGGCCAAATGAAGATAGAAGATTTCCAAAGAGACAAAAGTGGAAAGAATCTACACATATTGGGCATTCAATTTTTTCTTTATTCCAACTTAGAGTTTGTCATCTCATGTATCTCTCATAAATGTCAGTCAAAGGAAGATTTGCTAAAAAAGGAGATATGACAAGTGCATGAAGATAGAATGGAGAAAAGAAAGAAGAAGACTTACCAAGTGAAGAAGATCCTTGCAGCAAAGTAGGGACTAGGGAGAAAGAATAGGGCAGCCCATACCCGATTTAAACAAACCTTGGACGTCCACTCCCTTTCATGAAAGAAAAGACCCCCCCCCCCACTAGTGTAATTCCTCCACCATTCTACTCATCTACTTTCTCTACCATAGCTCATCTCTCTTCAAGATGGCTTGTCGTAACTTGATGCTTCAACTAGAGAGGTTCCTTTCATCCTAGTATGTAGTTGTTTTTTTTTTTCTCCTGAAATTTTAGTTCTTCATCTTTTATGTAAAAACATTGCATATTAGTAAAAGTGTGATTCTTTTTTAATTATTCTTAAACTTATGTGATTAATGCTTGAATTGTGTTTTCCTTGTTGTTCTTGGATTGAAAACCCAAGATCCTAAGGGTATGAAATAAGTAATTATGAACCCAATTTGAGAATAAAGAAAAAGAGCACACTTATCACACATTTATTTTTATTATTATTCCCACACATTTACATTTATTGAAAAATCCACAGATTTAATTTCTTCTCAATGCCACACATTTAATTTTATGCAATTCACACATTCTTTTTTACACTACACATTTAAATTTAAGCATATGTTGTTTTCTTTTCTTCTTATGCTTTTTATATGTTTATGTGAATTTTTATGCATAGTTTATTGTTGAAAATAATTAGCATTGCATGCATATTCATATTGGTGGAATTTAGATATGTTTAAGTTGCTGGAATTGTAGTTTGAAATTGAATAAGCAAGAAAAATCAAATATTTGAGTCAATAATCTCGGCCAAATAATTTTTGGAAATTCGGATCCTAATATAAAGTGCACAATTCAACACATTATTGCAGGAATTTCAGGACAAATTTTGTGTGAAAAGTTTGCGATTAGAAACCTGATCAAAACACAATATTTTTCGATGAAACTTGAGGAAATTAAAGTTTGATCAGTGTACTTTCAAACCCCAGAATGTCAAACAAAAATAATTTTAGAAAGATGGTGAACTAGTGTCTCAAACATGGCTGGTCGGACCCACCTGTGTGCAGAATTTCTGCACAATTTTTTTTTTTTTTTGTAGTCATGTTCATACACTCATATGTCATTCTTTTTAAATTGTTTTTCACTTCTGTTTTTTTTTTATTTTATTTGATTCATGCATCAATGTAGTTCAAAACTCAGCCATTAAATTCAGTTTTATGTTGCATTAGATTAGGAAAAATCATGCATAAAAACAGCCCTGCATAATAGTTCTCTAGACTTAGAATTTTCTAACATGTCATGGCATACATTGCGTTACTGACTTTCTATCTTTAGGATTAGTTTCTAATTTTTTTGTTTTATATTATATAGATAATTTCCAGAAATAAAAGTTCTTTCTAATATTTGTTAATTGAAGATTTTTAACTTAGGAAGTTTCTTAAGATTTGGAACTTCTAACATAAGGTAAGATTGACTTAATACTTTTTAAATTTGTTATGATTTGAAAATCTTTATTTATTTGGAAAGTCCTTAACTTTACGGAGTTGATTAACTCAGTTCACTAACTTAGGAAATATATTAACCCTAATTGCCTAACTTAGTTTCTAATTTAGGATACTAATTTAGTAAGGTTTTCATGCTAATTTTAGAAAGTAGGTTGTTTTCTTTTTGAGTGATTTGATTTGTTACTAATCTTTGTTGAGCAAATTTTGATTGATTTGGTTTCCAACTTAGGTTTTTTATTTTTTTTCTAATTTAGCTTCTTAATTTTAATTTTGGTAAGTTTTATTTTTGGATTGTTTCTAATTTGATGTTCTAATTTGTATGTTCTTTTGTAGCAACTTGTGATTCATTTTAGATTTAGGATTTTTTATTTTTGGAAATGTATTTAATTTTAATTTAAAGTATGAATGATGAATGTACTCTTCTAGATTTTAGGCAAAAATTAGATTTTATTTAGGGCTGGTGACAAAGTCGGAAAGCCTTATTTTTAACGTTCCCTGTGGATCGAGCTGATCTTACCAATTATTACTGCAATCGAAGCTCTTGCACTTGGAGCCGTGATCAGATCCTACCTCCGTAACAAGTTTGGGGCCGGTCTGATCATCCTAACCCCTTGATCAAAGGCTCATAAGGTTTCACCCCTTAGAGAATTAACCATTGGTCCAATGGTGTACCCATTCGAATAGGTCTAAACAAATGGGATTGTTGTAATTCAGGGCGGATTTGTGTGTGTGGTCTAGTTAGATGGGTGATCAAGTAGACCCCACTAAAGGGTGAGTATCAAAACACCAATATATAGAGACACACACAAAATTTATTTCTACACATCTTTTGTCATGGGTCCCACTCGGGGATCGGATGATTTGGTTTCAAAGATCTAGATGGGGCCCTAAATTAATGTGCATCAAATTTGGGGCCACCTGATCATCCTAAACCCTTGATCGATTGCTCAGAAGGTCTCACTCCCTACAAAAATAGACAAATAATTTAGCAGTACAGTTCCTCCGGTTGGTGTAAAAAGATGGAATCAACGTATTTTAGGAGGGTCATGCGTATGTGGCCCATTTGAATTGGTGAAAGAGTGGGCCCCACTAGGAAGTGAATGTCATTACACCCAAATAAAGATTTCTTTTTTTTTTTTTTTTTTCCTTTAATCCTAGTTATGGGCAAGGACTTTGTGAGACTCGTACATACGAGGAAATACAACTTACATATGTGAGATAATAACAACTCACATTCACATATGCAAGGAGGGGAAGGCCAAATGAGAATTGCCCCTCCTCACCAGTTTTTAACACCTAAATAAAGGTGTGCACCTGACAATCCTCCGAGTTCTTTCGAGCTCAGGTTTCACATCAATAAAAGGTGCGCACGTGACAAACCTTTTCTTCCTCGGTAAGATCCTCTTCGTTGAACTCAACATCGAATTCACCATCCTTAGATGGTGACATATATGAAGAAAAGGTTCCTGTTATTGGAAGCATTCATTTGGAATAACTAAGACACTCCATACTCTACCATTGTTTTTAACGAAGGATTGGCCGGCCCCTCTATCTACTGTGAGGGGAATACGAGGTTTCATTTGTCCCAATCCACTTGGATATTGATGCATACTAGATAGGATCCATGACATATATATATGAGGGGTTTTATATGGTCCTTTGGACTAATCATATATTAACTGAAATCTATATCTTAATATGCCATAAATTTAGTCAAGTCATTTCTAACTTTTTCTAACCAGTGGTCTCATGAACTCATCATGTCTACAAACAAATTACAATGCAGGCATGTCACCTTGTCCCTAATTTCCACCAATTCAACCTTCCATTTGTACAAAAGGATGGATAACATAGGAGAAAGAAAGTTCACCATTTGATTAAAAGCAATTGAAATCTTTCTCTGGCTTCAATAGCACTAAGACCAGGTTGGAAACATAAGCTTGTTACTCTCTCTCTCTCTCTCTCTCTCTCTCTCTCTCTCATGTATCATCCAAAGGCCTCCCAAATCATGGCTGTTTTCTTCTTCCTGTATTCTACAAATCCAAACCATTCTATCTCTGCAACATATGAGTACCTAAGAGCCGGATCGTCTCTATCTGTGGAGAGATCCAATGATGGAATCATTTCAATGGACGGTCGATTCTCGGCAGGATTATACAGAGTTGGTGACAATGCCTATTGTTTTACTATATGGTTTACCAACTCCGCAAACTTCACACCTGTTTGGATGGCGAACCGAGATCAACCTGTTAATGGAAGGCGCTCGACTCTTTCATTGCGAAAAGATGGCAATCTTGTGTTGACAGATGCAGGGAGATCCATTGTTTGGACTACCGGCACCACTTCTACTTCTCCAGTGCAGCTGCGTCTTCTTAACACAGGTAATCTTGTGCTCCAAACCTCTGAAAACATCATTCTCTGGCAAAGTTTCGATTTCCCGACCGACACTCTCCTTCCTCATCAACCCCTCACTGGCAAATCCAAGCTTGTTGCATCACCAAGCAGGACTAATTACTCCTCTGGATTTTACACTTTCAGCTTTGATAATGACAACATTCTACGCCTTTACTATAGTCGTCTCGAGATAACAAGTGTCTATTGGCCTAATCCTAGTAAAGCTGGCTGGCAGCTTGGGCGAGCAAATTACAACACAAGTAAGATCGCAATGTTTGATTTGCTTGGCCATTTCCAATCCAGTGATGACATGGATTTCTTTGCGTCTGACTTTGGAATAGGACCCATAAGAAGGCTTACAATGGATTTTGACGGGAATCTTCGACTCTATAGCCTTGATGAGAGAACTGGAAATTGGGAGATCTCTTGGCAAGCCATCTCAGGTTTATGCACTATCCATGGTCTATGTGGACCTAACAGTTTATGTGAGTATCCACCAGACAAGATAAGATGTTCATGCCCTCCTGGATTCAAGTTGAAAGATATCACAGATTGGTCTCAGGGCTGTGAGCCCATATTTGAACTTTCTTGTGACCCACGTGAATCAAAGTTCATTGTGCTACCTGATATTGATTTCTATGGCTATGACTACAATCTCACTTTCGGAGCAACTCTCCAAGAATGCCAGAACATGTGTTTGGAGTTGTGTTCTTGTAAGGCTTTCTTGTATAAAATGGGTGGCAGTGGCATCTGTTATCTGAAGATCTTGTTGCTTAACGGTTATCAATCTTCGTCGTTGGGTGTGAAGATGCGTATAAAAGTGCCCAGAAACATGACTATTTCAGGTGGTGGCCAACTGAAGATGACCCCGCAGAAATGCAATCCTCATGCTGTCGTGGAGTTGGGAGCAGTTTATACGCAAAAAGTAACGAACAGCTCCTTAAAATACCTATTGTGGTTTGTCTCTGTGATGGGCTGTACCGAGCTGATTTTCATAGTCATTGGATGGTGGTACTTGTATGTGAGAAACAAAGACTCAAGCTCAATCGAGCAAGGATATATGCTCACCATAACTGGTTTCAGGAAATTTACCTATGCGGAGCTGAAGAAGGCAACAAAGAATTTTAGCACTGAGATTGGTAGGGGAGACGGCGGAGTAGTATATAAAGCTGAGTTGATGGATGAGCGAGTGGCTGCAGTCAAGCGACTAGAAGGAGTCAGTCAAGGAGAAGCAGAGTTTCTTGCTGAAGTAAGCTTAATTGGGAGAGTTAATCACATGAACTTGATACCAATGTGGGGCTATTGTGTTGAGAAGCATCACAAGCTTTTGGTGTTTGAGTACATGGAGCATGGATCACTAGCTGAGAATCTCTCCTCCAATGCTCTTGATTGGGAGAAGCGGTTTGAGATCGCGGTTGGCACCGGGAAAGGCCTAGCTTATTTACATGAAGAGTGCCTTGAGTGGGTGCTACATTGTGACATCAAGCCTCAGAACATACTCTTGGACAAAGATTATCAACCGAAGGTATCTGATTTCGGTCTGTCTAAGCTTCGGGAGAGACGTGGTATTGAGGGCTCAAGCTTCTCGAGGATCAGGGGGACGAGGGTACATGGCACCAGAGTGGATCATGAATCAACCCATCACATCAAAGGTCGATGTCTACAGCTATGGCATCGTTTTGTTAGAGATGGTGACTGGAAAGAGATCTTTTGAGTCCAATGTTGTTTGTGAGGGAGAAGGATGGGAGTGCAAGAACTTGGTGACATGGGTGAGGGAGATGATGTTTGAAACCGATGGTAGGCAAGGGAAGATTGAAGATATCATGGACACAAAGATAGAAAGCGCTTATGATGTGGCTAAGTTGGATCTTCTTGTTAAGGTGGCCCTAGATTGTGTGGAGGAGGACAAAGATGCAAGGCCGACCATGAGCCAAGTGGTACAGATGCTCCTACAAAATGAAAGTGGCGATTAATTGCTCTTTTCAATGTTGATTAGTATTTATGTTCCTTCCCGATATTGGAGTCTATATTCTGTCTGTCTTTTTTATTAGATCCATGCATTTTATAATGTAATGTTAAACATGGTCCCTGTTTTATATACTGTCTGGGATTTAGTTACAGTGATCTGGATAATGTTTGTAACTGAGAATTATGATAAGCTTCAATGAGAGTGTTTGGTTGATTTGTACTTTTAAGTTACATGTTATTTTCTTTGCTCTTATGAATAATCTATATCAGACAATGATTTGAGTGTTGTATGGAGTCATTTGTTTTCTTTTTGTTTTTACATGTGTAATAAAAAAGAGCTAACATCATTTAATTATATAGCTTGAAAACTCAGACCAGAATTTACAGGTTTTAGTTTCAAGGAACTGTCCCTACTTTTTAGCTGAAGTGGTAGTGGGCATTGATTATAAAACACAATCAAGAGTAATATTTTTATATTAAAAAAAATGTAAAACCCGTCCTGCCACGGAGGGGATTTAGTACTGCACACAATGAACCTATAGGGTGGGTTGGGCATGGGGCGCGCATGTGTAATTCGAGTTGGATTTAGCTAGGTTAGGCTAATCCGACCAGTTGCCATCTTCAGACTTCTACTATGCAAAAACGATTGGGTTTGGAGGAGGAATTAGGATCTGGTTCTAGCCTTTCGACGTTTATAAGGCTATATTAATTGGAGACAACGCCCTAAATATATATGGATTTTTTTTCCGTTTTTGTGTATATACCACCCTAAGATTTTTTTGGATTAATTTAAAAGTAGGCTCCTATAGTTTCGATATTTAAGTAATACATCTTTGCTTTAATACCTTTCATATTCTATAGCCCTAATAAGAATGAGCAGTTAGGTTTGAGTGTCAATGACGTGCGCTTTTTATCATGTGTTTGTCCCTTTCATGTTTCATAATTATTTTATTCATTTTTTGTTATATTTTGTTCATGCAAAAATCTAATTACTTCACAATTAGCGAAAGAGATTCCGGCTGGAAAAGAGGAAAGGAAAAAACCCATACAAGCCATATAAAAGCACATAAAGACTTGTATGGGAGCACAATCATGTAAAAGTTGAGTCTAGTAGGTCATGTTTGGTAACCAAATCTTTAGGAAAACGATTTTCGGTTTCTCATATTGTGGTAAATCAATGTTTGACAATTGTAAATTTTTGAGGATTTGGACGAATCAAAATCTTTATTTGTTAGGATTTTCTAATCCAACCGCCCCCCATAAGATTTGAAAATCTTCACGTAAGTGGATTTGTACACCTAACCTTATTTTTCTCAGTTATATATATATATATATATATGCATCCATTCACATCAATATCAATGTGAAATCCTCAACTATACAAATCTCCAGCGAGGAATCCTTGTTCTAGTGGTAGTAAAGAATCATTAGATCTCTGGATTCCTCGCCTATTACCAGACATGCTCTTAATGTTCTTCGGTTTTAATTTTATCATAAGTGGGCCCCATTGAGGAGGGTAATGAATTTGTTGCCCAAATGTTAGAATTTTGAGTAGGTCCTACTCTCTCCCTAAAAAATATCTCCTAAAATTCAGTTAAAGAACTTTTTATATTTATGCTAATATGGATTAAAATCTCTAAAACCACGGGACCAGTAAGCAAATATGATAATGGGCCAATCCAAATTGACTAGCTCTTAAGCTAGTTAAAACCCAAATTCATGATTGGGCTAATATTGATGCCATTGCCACATACTTAAATAGTGAAACTCCAGTTGATTTTGACTTTGACTTTAATTATGAAGACTTAAACGAGGCTTAGCGAAAGAGCTCATGCCTAGCCCAGGCCATAAAGCACAAAAAAGACAAACAATAAAATACCATACAATCACTCTTAAGCCAACTTTGGAGAGTTAGATTTTGCCCGAATACTATCAAGATAATTGAAGATCCTTGAGGGCCACCCCTAAAGATTTTTAGTCTATCTTACATGGCTTTGGATCATGCATGGCCTTTTAATGGCTATCCCTGATTTTCATCGTGTGTTTGGTTGGGGGGATTATGCTGGAATTCTCTCAGATTTCCATTCAAAGTCCATTTTAAGTGATTGTTTTGATCCAAAGCGCCACGTTGAACGCCATTGAATTAACAATTAGAGGGACAAAGCATCATAACAATGACTTTTTTTTGGATAGAGTTCATAGTTAAGACTTGCATCTAGAATTTGAACGCCTGTTCTGCTTGATAGGAATGTTGGTAAAATTTTCATTGTTAACCTTCTAATGGAAATTAAGAGATGTAATGATATTGAGATTTATATTCTCTTTTTCTTCTCAACACAAGACACATTTTCTGTGTGAGCACTCAAGCCCCCTCCGATAATCATGGCAATTAAACTTCTAATTCATGCCCAAAAATTTCATGACAGATTAAACTTTTAGTTATGAGTGTTTGGTGTACCTTACAATTTTCTAGCATCACCATGATGATGTACATCAATTAACTGAAATTGAAATACCTTAGTTTTAACTATAGCTGGCTAAATTTTTTAGCAATGATCAGATGATCTAGGACATTTTCATTTAAAGTCTTCATGTTAGTTGGGTGGAAGTGTTTTCATAAAGCCCTTTAACTTTGAAGTCCTTAAATAGATGATCAAAATTGAAGGGGATTTTCTCTTGCAGACATTTTTATATATGTGGATGTCCACATTGTTACGGTAGGTGTTGTGACTTCAGGTGTTCACACGCCCCATGCCTTTTTGACGGACCGATCCTCATGTGAAGATTTTGAAGTCAACCATCAGATTATGTTCATACACACACCACACCTTTACCTCTTAGTGCACATAATGAAATGGGCTCCGCATAAAAGTTCACATATATAATTTTACTGCCAGGTCCAGATACTCTGAAGCTCTAAGGAGAGTGAACGCATGGAGCCTATCTATTGAAAATTTACTCAATTCAAATTAAATCCCCAATGAGTGTATGGGAATCCCCAAAATTTACCCCAAGAGAAGTTGTCTCGTCCTAAATTGATTGCTCGGTAAAAAAAATGTGATAATAAATAATGCACGAGATTGTGTTAAATATATTTTTTAGTCAAATGATCAATTACTTACGGTGGGATGAACTTCTATCCGATAAAATTTGGAGATACCCATATAGTGGAGGGTATTTATTTCAGGCCCCACTAGAAAAGCTTCACCATGTAGTTCCACTCCTTTTATTTCTCTTTGAAAGCTGTTGTACTGTTAAATATGTTGGCCAAAATTGCAAGTAAAGGGAAATGAACCAGTTATCATGGTTTGAGAATTGATTGGAAAAAGTGGCCATTATGATTGGATGTATGTATCCACTACTAATGTAAGGCATCTGGATCCCTCCAATGATCTCCCAAACACTTTCCCTGAGTGGATACAGTGCGACCCAAAGAATCCCTTAGATTTGACTCCATTACGTACAACTTGGTCCAACTGCCAGATTGAATGTCATTGATAACATAATTAATGCTATCTCATGCATTATTAATTATATTCATTAATCATGCTATCAATGATATATATTCTAATCTTGACGGGGATAAACTCTTATTTTTTAATAAAAATAAAAATAGGAACACCTCATATTAGAGTAAAACTTGAGGAGATCCGTAAATAGGATGGGCGTTCAATTTAAGTAGGTTGGATTTTCAGTAGGATGGCCCCTACTACTATTGGCTCACTCTTTTCAAACTCTAAATCATAAATTCAAGGGATAGTTCAGTTGGCTCAGGACGACGGTTTTCACCCGGAGGTTGTAGGTTTGAAACTGCACTACTACACTGGAGTTACATGAGTGTTTACCCGACTTTCCTCTGGACCCGGAGGGATTAGTGCCCAAAAGCTTGGGAACCCTAAAAAGAAAATTCTTTTCAATCACGGTGGGAAGTCACTCCAGGGAATGTGAAGTCACTCAAGTAGGTCAGCTGTTAGCTTAATTACAGTACACGCACTTTGGCTAACCTCGGACAAACGTGGGGTGCACGTACTTGACCCTAAAAAGCCGATTGGGATGATGAGAAGGAATATGATTGATTCGTGGGGCTCGAGTTTAAGTGGAGGTCTATCATCTATGTGGACTTTGATATTTTAAGACGAAGACCATCCCAAATGAAATATATATAGGATGGTGGATGTTGTAAATTTAAGAATTAATGGAGACATTTTAGGAAAAAGATGAAATATATATGAACAGAGAGAGAAAGAAGGGAGACTAATCAAGGCCTAAATCTAAGCTATCTGATAGTCATGAATCAAATGATTGTGTAAATAGGACTCCTCCTCTCACTATACTTTACCAGGACCTGGGCGTGTAGGATTAGGTAGTCTATCTTGGTTACTGGACCAAACAATGAAAAAAGAAAAAGATAGTTTATAAAGGTGTTTTTACGAAAAGAAACCTCAAATACCCCTGTACCTCCAAAAGCATTTTTAAATATACTCAATGCTCAATCAAAAGCATTATAAATCGTAGACTTCGATTTTTTTTTAAAACCAAATTGCTCTTCATTTTATCTCTCACACGAGCTCAAGACATGAATTGTGAGTTTGAGATATAACATTCGTGAGTTCAAGATTTGGTGCCCATATATATGTGAGTGTGTGTGTCCGTCCAACATTATTCATTAGCTCAAGTTTTCTGTTTCTGTTCAATTTCATTCACCAACATCCCCGAGCATTTATTAAGTTTCTTAATCATGTTAGACTGATTTATATTTTCTATAAACTCTAATAATGTTATTATTCTGATCAACGGTGCTATGTGGACCGAATATGGGGACCGGACCATGGCCCGGTCCCCATATTCGGTCCAAGTATACTTTTCCTTAATTCTGATATACTTTTATAACAATTAGTAGAAAAATTAGCTCAAACATTTAGTTTGGAATCCGACATAGCTTCACCTGAAACTTTAAAAGGGACATGACTATCCGTCAAGCTCAAGAATCAATGAATTGAGGGTTGGATAATTTCACTATGACTTTATTTAACGGTTAATGTATTCTTTTTTTTTTTTTTTTGCTGTAAGGGTAATTTCATTAAACAAAAGAAAAAAAACAGAAGCAGGACAGAGGAAAGATAAATGGGTCTCTGGGAGACCTTAAAAAAAAATACATGAAGAGGAAAGAAGCCAGAGAGAAGGGGGCTGCCGCAAGAGGGAGAGAAGCTATCCAGAGAAACTGCAGGCAAGAGAGGGAGAGAAACCACAGACGAGCAGCAAAGGAGGGAGCCTGGATGACTAGGCTCTGGAACGAGCAAAACCAGAGGGATAAACTTGACGATCGATTCAACAATTGAGAGCTGCGATCCGATCCGATCTCCCAGCAACTTCAAGCGGAAAGGAGGGTTTGGTAATTTTCCTCAAGGTAGTAGATAAGTACTCCTGGATTTGCTGCTGTAGAGAGGAGAGGGGGACCTTCTTGGCCTCGAAGGTAGCTTCGTTCCTAGCCTTCCATAGAAAGAAGATGACATAGATGAAGACAGTTGCCATGAGCCTTTTGCCAGCCAAGTTGTTTCTTCTGGAGAGAGCTTCCCAAATTGAGGAGACTGATGGAAAGCATGGGACGTCAATCTTAGCTGAAAGGCAGAGCCACGTCCAAATTGCTTTGGCTTGCTCATAGGAGAAGAAAAGATGGATTTGGGAGTCTTCTTCTCTGCAACAAATATTGCATCTCGAAGCTAAGGAGAAACCCAACCTCTTCAGGTGGATCTCAGTAGGAGTCTTGTTATGCATTAGGCGCCATCCAAAGCAACTGATTTTATGGAGACTAATTCTATTCCATATGAAAGGAGGCCTGTCCAGAGGTGAAGATCTAGATCGGATGAGGTGCCAGGCTGCGTTGAGAGTGAGCTGACCATCTGGGGAGTCTCTCCACTTGAGAGAATCCTTGGAAGAATGATCAGGGGAGAGAGGGGAGAGGGCTTTAGAGAGGAAGCTCTGAATTGCTAGAGGCAAGTAAGGAGGAATAATCCAGGATCCTGACTGGAACAGGGAAGAGAGCTTCTAATCCTAAGGGAATGTGAAGTCTGGGAATCTATCTGCAAGAGGGAGATTGTCTATCCAGGGATCATTCCACATGTTGATGTCCTGCCCATTGCCAAAGGTCCAGGTGATACCTTGCTTGATATAGGATGCTAAATTTCTTATTTTTTTTCTAGATACTGGAGCCATGGATGGTATTGGCTGGGCTCCAGATGGGATGAAGGTTGAAGTACCTGCTCTTGAACCAAGAAGCCCAAATTGAATTACCTGTTGAAGCTTGCCAGCCTAGTTTGATAAATGAAGCAGCATTAACATCTGAAAGTCTTCGGATTTCCAGGCCTCCTTCTGTCTTAGGGAGAGTGGCAGTAGACCAGTTCACATAATTGAATTTGGAGGAATTTGCACTCCCTGACCAGAGTAATTATCTCATTGCTCTTTCCAGAGCTTTACAAGTGGATGCAGGGAGGGGCAGGGTAGCTGCCAAGTGAATTGCCATGCTGGAGAGAACGTGTCTGATGAGGATGAGACAACATGCAAAGGAAAGGAGTTTAGATTTCTATACCTGCAACCTCTTGTTGATTCTGTCCATGAGAGGAAGAAAGTGGGATTTTTTTGCGGTGCCAAAAACTATTGGGATTCCCAAGTAAGTGAGGTGAGCTGAAGATTCTTGAATACCAATGTAGAGCTAATCTTTCGCTTCCTTCTGCTACCACATTTGCCAATTTTGAGGAGGCTCTTCTGAAGATTGAAGAATTGGCCAGAGGCTGATTGGTATAGCTGTAAGAGGTCCTGTAACGCTTTGATGCTGTGGGTATCTCCTTTCATGAAAATGAGGATGTCGTCTACAAAGAGGAGGTGACAGGGGGTGGACGGGATGGTGGAGAGGGGATGGATAATCCCTTTGGATTGAAGACTGAGGAGATGAAGGCTTAGAAGTTCTTCTGCGATGATGACGGTTAATGTACTTATATTGACCTTACTTTTAGTATAATATGTGGAGATTTTGCTCCAAAGTATAGAATGCTCTCCCCAACTTTTCTCACTTTCAAGTGTGAGTCGAATATTGATATGAATAAGTCTCAGTGTCAAGAATTAACTCACGATGTCCAGCGTCAACTCACGATGTTGAGAAGAGACTTGTGAGTTCAATTATTAAAGTTTCCCCAAATAGGATACATACAGGTGTTGGGTTTTCACTAACAATTTTGAAGATGAAGTCACAATTTTTGTGAGTTATCAGTTGAGCCGTTCCATTATTAATTTGTTCAAGTCGAGGATGCTTTTCTCAATATTTCTCATTTATGAATATAAAATTAAAATAAACATTACCTATTCAAGATGTCAAGAATAAACTAACGAGTTTTTTTTTTTTTTTTTGTAAGTCGTGAAATACTTCAATGTGCGAATGTGGTCGAGTCTCGATGTCACGAGAGATAAAGTGAAAGGCGATTTAGTCCAAAAATAGACGAAGTCTATTGCATAAGATGCTTTTAGACATTATATGTATTTGATGATGCTTTTGGATATATAGAGATATTTAAGGCTTCTCTTTGTAAAATTCTCTATTATACATTTTCCTATAAATATGTATATATATATATGCATGAAGATATGTATGTGTTGAAAGTCCTTGGGATCCTAACCCTAGAGGAGGGGGGGGGGGTGAATAGGGTGTGCTACAAATATGACCAATTTAAATCAATTTTAACTTCTTAACATAAACTAGTCACATGTGATGATTAATCAAACAAAATGCGGAAGCTTAATGAAAACAATCACCACAAAGCACGCACCATCACGCAAGGATTTATAGTGGGTCGGCTTGTGATCCAACACCCCACTGGATTTCCACTATTTATGCTTTTCAATAGGCTAAGCAATATCCTTTACAATATGCTTTTCAAGGCTAAGCAATAACCTTTACAATGATGTTTTTCAAGGCTAAACATCAACCTATACATTATGCTTTTATAGGCTAAGCAATAACCTCTACAATGATGTTTTTCAAGGCTTAACATCAACCTATAGATTAAGCTTTTATAGGCTAAGCAATAACCTCTTCAACCACAAGGTTGGTTATCTCACTAAGTTAGTGTCTATAAACACTTGATGGAGATTCAATTAAGCTCATTACAATGCCTCTTAAATAGGCGGATATGGAAGTGAAAATCTAATACACACTCACACTATGAATGCAAATATGAAAACACATGAAGTGTGTGTGTGTGGTCCTCAATCATTTTGAAAAAGAAAGCTCATAAATGTATGCCTAAGGCTTTTGAAAGTTTTAGCTCATAAAACATTTATGATTGAGGATGTAATGCAATCACATGTTAAAAGTAACAACTTGTTAATGATGTCAAAGATACACAAGTTGTATGAAATTAATTAGCTCTAAACATGTGATGCATAGGGATGTCAATCAAATCATCAATGTAGCTCAAAACATAAAAATAGATTTTATTGAAATGAGGGGACAAATCATATGTAATTATAAAGACAACTTGAAAATGATATACCTATCAAAGTAAAGCAAGTTGAAACTTTAAAACAAAGTTACATATGATTTGTAAAGATGTTGAATCCAAAACATAAGATATATTTCATTACTAGAAAAAAGGGTTTTTATATCGGTTGCAAAAACTGCCTTAGATCGGTTTTTCATATAACCGATATAATATCTTCAGTCAAGGTACTTTGTATCGGTTAATCTTTTTTTATATCGGTCAAATATTTTTTATATCGGTTACACAGGAACCGACATAATAATATCTATATATAATATCGGTTAGGAAAATAAGTGATATTAATTTCAATATTTTATATCGGTTTTATAATAACCAATGTTATAGACAAATATTTTATATCGGTTGTATACATATATATTTTATATCGGTTGTCTACACACGTTTTATATCGGTTATTATGTAACCGATATTATATATACATATTTTATATCGGTTCTTTCCCTCCTTTTTATTTTTCCTTAATCCCTCCCTTCTCAGGACGTCCTGCGGCTAACCGCCTGTGCACATGCGGCTAACCGCCGGTGCACCTGCGGCTAACCACCAGTTATGTATTATATTTTATATCGGTTATGATGAAACCGATATTATATATCCAATGATTTTACTTCGTTCTTCAAGTCCCGCGCGGCCTCGATCAGTACTTTCTTTCCCTCCTTTTTATTTTTCCCTTCCCTCCCTTCTCCTTCTTTCTCCATCATTCCTTCTTTCTTCTCACTGTCGCTCTGTTCTCTCCTCACTCTCGCCTCTCTCCCTCCAATAACCCCTTTCCTCTCATTCTCGCACTCGCTCTCCTCTCCTCACTCTCGCTCTCTCTGCTCTTCTCTCAGTCTCGCTAGCTTTCTCTACTCTCTCTCTGCTCTCCCTGTCTCTCTCGCTCACTCTCGTTCTCTTTCTCTCTGCTATCTGCTGGGGGTATGTTAATGTGGATGAAAAGAGAGGGAGGAGTCTCTTTTACTATTTTGCTGAAGCAGAGGAGCATCCTGAGAAGAAGCCCCTTACTATCTGTATGAATGGAGGTTGGTTCTTCTTCTTTTGCTACTATTTTATAAGTGGGTCTTTTTATCTCCTTTTTTTCCTGTTTAATTTTTGGGTTGTAAAGATGAGTCATTGGAGTTCTTTTTTTCGCAATTTTGGGTTATGGGATATTAAAGTTTCACCTTTTTTTTTTTTTTTCATTTCTCTCCTAACCATCTAGTCTTTTTGTTAGTTCTATCTCAATTTCAAAATGGTTGTCGTTTCTTTCTTTCCTTTTTATTTTTATTTTTATTTTTGGATTCTTGCTGATGGTACTTATGGTTTTATGGTTTTTTTTTCACTAACTTGTATAATTTGTTTGGGCTTGTTAGCTCTACTCAGTATTTTCATTCCAAGAAGAAGCTTTATGTGCCTCTTTGACAGTGTATAGTTTCTGTTGAGTGTCAATGTTTCTCAATCTGTTTTAACCTGTTACGTTTGGGCGTTTGGTTATTTGGGTTTTATGGTATGGGATTTTGGTTGGCACTGTAGGTGTTTTGTAAGGGGGCTAGCCGCCAGACCCACGGTCAGCTTTCCAGGAAGCCTATTCTCTCAGGATGATTTTCAGCACGTCCTGCGGCTAACCGCCAGTGAGCCTACGGCTAACCGCCGGTCCACCTACGGCTAGCCGCAGATCTAACCGTTGGAGTTCGGTTTGATTTCCAAAGACAAGTTTTTTATAACACCCTCTTGCGATGACCCATGCGGTTGCCTCACGGCTAGCCCCCAACTATTCCTGCGGCTAGCCGTGAACCAGCCTGATTCAATTTTCTGAGAGGTAGACGTCGTGGATGGGGTGTGTTGATGTTTTGTTTATTTCGGTTTTCACTTTTTGGTTGGTGATGGTGTTTGTCTCTGTGGGTTAATTTTATAAAATTTTTGTATCTGGTTTAATTGTGAATTTTTGAACTTGGTTGCTTTTGTATTGTTGTTTGGTGAATCTCTGTCCATGGATTTATTTCTACAAATCTTCAGCCATGGTGAAAGCTTTGCCCAAACGAGAATAACCACTACAAGAAAAAAGCCTATCAGCGACCGCCTATCAGCGACCGCATGCGGTCGCTAAAACCTATCAGCGACCGCATGCAGTCGCTACTGTTAGTCGCAAATTATCTGGTCGCTAGGTGGACTTTCAGCGACCGATATCAGCGACCGACTTTCAGCGACCGCCAATAGCGACCGATGCGGTCGCTGAAAAGTATCAGCGACCGCTATCAGCGACCGATTTCGGTCGCTAATAATAAAAAAATTAATTAATTTAAAAAAATAAAAAAATTTCGTTGCGGTCGCAGAAGCTTTTTAGCGACCGCAGTCGGTCGCTGATACTGCGGTCGCAGATACATATTAGCGACCGATTGCGGTCGCTGATAATTAAAAAATTAATTAATTTAAATTTTTTTTAAAATTGCCTTTTCGGTCGCAGATACATATCAGCGACCGAATGCGGTCGCTGATAGTGTACAAATAAAAAAAAATTCCTATTTTCTGCATTTCCCAAAAAATTGTACCTGCACCTGCTTTATATCCCATTGTTCAAATTATAGAAATAAAACATCAAATGGTTCAAATTTTTTAGAATTGAAACCAATTTACATAATTCAAATGTACGATTATCAAATTGTTCCAAATTTTCTAAACTTGAAATTGATATACATAACTCAAATGTACAACATAACATATTTGAAAATCTATAAATATTCACTTCTTACAACCTCATCTAAACAACATTCATCCATTTCATTTCTTAACAAAAAAAGAAAATCTATACATATTCACTTCCTCCTCCTATTCACATCTTACTTCCTCTAAAATAGAAAATGAGATGTCTGGATCTTCTTCACATTTTTCGAAATGCACAATTTCCCTTTCAGATGCTCCACTCCCTCGCCCACGGCCCCTTCCTCGGCGCGGCCTCGACCACGTCCTCTTCCACTGCTGCTTTGGTCAGTCTCATGCTGCATCAAAAATAGCATCTCTTAAGACGGTTAATGATGAGCTTATTATGTAACTACATGACAAATTCAGATTGCAAACCAATTTTTCAGGACGACTGTTCAACCTTTCCCATTGCAAGGTTAGGTTAGAATATGCTTGATCAAACTGAGAGGTGATAATACTCAACCAACCAATTCCCAACTTCATATGCAATAGCTGCTGAATAAAAAGAAGGCATTCTTCTGTAAAAAAATCATTAACAGATTCCATTTACAATAGTATTTATCATCTGAAATGAGTGACAACTGCATCATTGAATTCCTCCATAAAAAAGTTTTACATCACAGATACGTAACAGCCAAAGTTCGCTAATTCCATGTATTTACTCTTGGTAAAAAAAAAAAAAAAACCCATCAGACTTGCTACTTTTAGAAGCTACACAAGTGACTAAAGCATTTTTACATGCAAATAATAATATCCTGCCTTTTCCCTTCTCTCTCAAAATCATAGATGAAAAAACAAAATCTCAAGTATAGAACACATCTACTTTCCCTTGTTTTTTCCTTCTGTAATGATGTATAAAAAACATCTTTGACCAAGTATCAATGCTAAAATCAAATCAATATGATCCTGCAAAACTCAATGAGCAAGGCTAGTGGAGTGGAGAGTTTGAAAATCAATCGAACTCCCAAAGGTGGCAGCACGTCTTGCTTCCACTTACAAAAATTTTGTGTAGAAACTTACACTTTAGTTGTCATCATCATCTTGCAACACCACACCTCTAACCTTAGCCCTGTCCAACAAGATACAAAAGAGTGAAGATAGGCACATAGAACCTTTTCTTCTTGGATTACATGGCACATAGAACCATATTAGCAGTGAAGATTCTTACATGATTAAAAAACAGTGAAGATTCTTAGATTACCTGCGATATGCAGGAACAACCCGGTTACCAACTTTCATAGAGTGAGGATCTTTGTTTGATGGTTTATCTGCAGGCAGAGTGCATGTAATGTTGCTGTTAACCATGAAAGAACTGAAAGATTTGCATCTGAACAGTTAAAAAACAAATGAAATCATTCACATTGAAAAGGCCAAAACTTCTGACCATACAAGAATAGGATGAGAAACGTCTGTTAGTATTCTCCAAGCAACAAGATAGACCTTTATTTTCAATTCTGGTATTTATATTTAAATAACAAAGTCATCAAGCTTTTAGCATTTCTTAAAGGAAAAACAACCAAAATAATCTTGCGTGTAAGGGACATGGGTGTGTGAGTAGACCGGTGAGTTTGAATCCTTGATGAAGGGAAAAAAAAAAAAAAAAACAGAAACAGAAAACAAAAAAAAAACAAAAACTTTCTGAAGCACATTGGCAGCAACAGAAACAACAAAGGAGCAGCAGCAGGCACAGGGCATGTGATTATTGCATTTCTAGAGATAAAAAAGCAAAACTCCATATCCTAAACAACAAAGAAAGTGTACCATGCAAATAAAGGCATTCACTCACCGGAAGATTGTTTCTCAGAAAATGGTGCTGTATCCGCTTTACTCAGAGAATCAGACATTGGAAATGACTTCTCTGATCCTCCAAACTCGAACTTATCAGGTCCTCTACTGTAGTTCAATGACACAAAATATTGATTAGAACCCAAGTAGTTGTTTTTTCCTAACCTTCTCCTTGCAACGGGTCTCTCCTCTCCCAAGTAGGTGTGAAGAAGTAGGTGTGAAGAAGCACACCTAAGTAGGTGTGAAGAAGCACAGTTTTACACTCTTCATTTCTATGTTCTATGACAGATTGTATGACCTTTGCAATGCAATAGAGGCACAAAGATGATTGGGGTACTGAAAAAGACCAAATCTTCACTTGAATGGACTAGAACAGAACCCATTTAGTAAAACCCAAACAATCTTTCACCTGTTTAGCAATGGAGTAGAATTTCATGAAGTAAACATCATATCCAATTGATAACACCCCCTAGAAACACCACCAGTGTTTCACTGCTCATAAGATTGTATTGGAGCATGATGGTGGAGGAGCGGGAGACCGACCCAAGTTAATATTCTTTTGTTGGAGCCCATGACCATGATGAATTCTTATGTATTCAATTCCATACATACAAAGAATTTTTCTTTTCTTGTCCTCTGTAGAATGTATCACTGTTTTATATCTGAAACCATAATATTTAAGCAATTACTTATGTAGATAGTCTTAATATCTTAATTCTCTTCTGTAGTCTGGTCAAGAGTCAAGACATTAAACCGGCATGCTAGAATGTGCACACATCCAGCTGAAGGGATCTCAGCGGGCTGCAGTTGCTCTTGGTTCGGCTTTTGGTGCACTGCTGGATCCCAGGAGAGCAGATCTAATAGCTGTTCTTGGAGAGCCAGCTTTTCAAACGGTTCTTAAACGGATGAAGAGAAGCCCAAAAGGAAGAGTATGCACATCATCTCCACGTCTTCCTAACAAAAAATAAATAGACATAAGACTGTTACAGAGTCTATTAAGCTTCCTGTTTTGATTGTTGTGCATGTTATAATTCATTTTGTTGTAACCATTCATACGGAAAAAAAATCATCCTGTTGTATCTAATCATTGTTGGGCTTTGTCTTTCTGCATGAAGTTTTCAATTTTATTACACATGAAAAATTTTAACGCTCTGTTTGCATTTTAAATTATGAAAATCCATTTTGTTCGATATCTGTATAATTTATTAGGACATGATGAGCAGTGGGCTAGACTTGATCTTGAATTATCTGATGCTGTGGGTCTAAAGCTGGGCTACACATAAACTTTCAAAGCTGAATTTAAACCAATTATCCTCACCCTGGTCTGATCTTAGCCATTTGGGTGTTACTTGGATCAGTGTAACTTGGTTACCGAGCGCCCTGATAGACTTGTAAAAGCTAATACATAACTCATTTGAGTTATGTAGATCCAAGAAAGACCTTGGGGGCGGTTGGATGACTAGAAATTGTGTAATACATAACTCATTTCTAGTACTTTGCACCTAAGTTGCAGCACTAGAAATTGTGTCGCAGTCCAACATTGATGCACTAGAAAAGGTATTCACATTAATACCTTTTGTGTTGATGTAACTCATATCCCAAACCTAAATAAGGTGGGTGTGGGTGGGATAATCACCATACTGAAAGAGGCAGCGTAGCTGAATGATGAGAGCCTTCTTTTGGTAGTCAGGTTTGGTGGAGCATGTGGGTAAAGGGTTTTTTAATCAAAAGGATTGTCAAGCTGATCAATCAATGCTATAAATAACGGGCAAATTGGCTTTTGGGATATGATGCGAAATTATAAGAAACTGGAATCACCATACTGAAAGAGACAGTAAAAATAAGAAACTGGAATCTGCGAAAGAAATCAAACAAACTGGTTCTGCAACAAGGATGCCCACCCAAATCTGACGAGGAGAGCAAACGAGACTTGTCTTTCTTTTCCGGCAATGTGATTATCTTTGTTCTGCAACAAAGATACCCGCCCAAATCTGACGAGGACAGCAACAGAAACTCGCCCTTCTTCTCCGGCGAGGCGATTCTCCCTGTTCTACGATAAGGATTTGCCCAGTAGTGACGAGAGATCTCCGGACATCTCAGCGTATATTGACTGCTTGTTCTTTTTCACTGATCTTTAAAACGCCCCGCTCTTCGCCCAAACCAAACTAGATCAGATCTAGTTTGATTGCTACTGCTGGGTGCTTCGTTCGAACAGAGAGATAGATGGTGATGGTGCTTGACTGCTAGCAAGAAGATGATGGGCCAGCCGGTTCTGGCGATGGCGGTGCAGCTGTGGTGATGGCGGTCCATTGCTGTGCTGGCGGTCGTGCGGACGACAGTAGCCAGGTTCGCGCCTTTCTCAGTCTCCTCTTCTCTTTTCTTTTTCTCTTCTTTTTTTTCCTTTCACTTATCCGTTTCTCCTCTCTGTTTTTTTTTGGCCGCTGGATCTGTCTCTTCTTCTTCTTCTTCTTCTTGTTTCTTTTTTTCTCACTGCTACTGGATCTTACTCCTCTCTCAATCTCCTTTTTTTTTTCCTCTATTGGATTTCTGGTTCTCTTCCTTTTTTTTTTCGGCTGGGCTTGGGATGTTGGCGGGATGTTGGCGAAGAGACTGAGGTGCAGTTGGGGCTTGCTGTTTAGTTGAGATGGGGTTCCAAGGAGTTCGATTGATGAAGGGTTGAGGGGTTTGAGAATGGAATCGGTGGATTTGGCTGGTGGTTTTTTTTTTTTGTTTTCCTCTTTTTCTTCTTCTTCTGTTCTCTTCTGGTCTCGATCGAGTTAGGTGTGGTTGAGACAGTGGGATTCGCAGGATAATGGGTTCTGGAAGGCAGGGTTTGATAATGGGTTCTGGAAGGCAGGGTTTGGTGAATGGTGATGGTGATATGCAGTGGGGATGATGATTGCCTACGATCGAAACGAGGTTGATCGATATTCGGAACAGGGTGTGAGGTAGGTAAAGGTGGAGGATGGAAGAGAGAGGCACCGGGAGAGCAGAGAGACACCGAGAGAGCGTGAGAGATCGAGATCGAGAGCGAGAGAAAGAGGGTTTTTGGTGGCGGCAAAGGGAAAAAGTGATTCTGGGGGCGGGAAATGGGAAAAAAAGGAAGGAATCAGCGACCGATTTCTGCGACCGAATGCGGTCGCTGATGCCCTTCCCCAATTTCAATGGCGGGAGCTGTGAATAGAACAAATTGCGACGGGATTTTTTTTCGGTCGCTAATATCGGTCGCTATTACCCGCATTAGCTACCAAAAATTGCGGTCGCTGAAACATTTGGTCGCTGTTGGGCCTTTTTCTTGTAGTGAACCAAGGTTGGAAACAAGGATATTCAGTTCGTTTGGTGCACACCAACCCAGGTCTCTCTCACATTAATTGGTTGTACATTAATTGGTTGTAATATTAGCATTATATGGCAATGACTTTCTGATTATTGCTTGTCTGTAGCATTTTATTGGGCTATTCAGAAATGGACAAGTCTTGGATGTCATTGAATCGGTTTTCTATTGCATACGGGGAAGGGGTTGAAAGGTTTTTTATGTTTTCCAAAAAGAAGTTTGGTGATGGGAATCTCATGCCATGTCCATGCAAAACATGTGGGAATCTCAATAAATTTGTAGCTAAGGATGTTGAGTACCATCTGTTTTTCCATGGTATCGATCGAAGTTATACTAGGTGGATATGGCATGGAGAAGCATCTCCTAGTGAAGCTCCCTCAAGTGTGCCTTTAAATAGGTCCACCCAACACCATTTTGGGAGTGATGTCCTAGATGATACTACACCCCCAGATGATGCTGCAAGCTCATTAAAATTGGCTCAGACCGCTTGTGACCAGTATTCATCAAATCCTGAAAAGTTTCAAAGAATTCTTGCAGAGGCTGAGGAACCTTTATACAAAGGTTGTCTAAAGTTTACCAAATTATCTGCAGTAGTTACATTGTTTAATGAGAAAGAAAGGAGTGGGTGGTCTGACATAAGCTTTTCACGGTTGTTGAAAATCATTGGAGACATGCTACCCGACGATAATAATTTACTGCCCCGAAGTATGAAAGAGGTTAAAAAGACATTGTCCGTGTATGGGATAAGCTATGAGAACATAGACGCATGTCCGAATGATTGCGTGCTTTATAGAAAGGGATCTGATAATGAGAATAAAACTAGTTGCCCTACTTGTGGTGAGTCAAGATACAAAGTGAATAAGAACCTGACTGAGCAATGTAAGGGGGTGCCGGCAAAAGTTCTATGGTATTTTCCACCTATCCCTAGGTTTAAGAAATTATTTCAGTCGGTACAGACATCGAAACAGATGACTTGGCACGCTGATGAGAGATTGGTTGACGATAAGTTACGCCACCCAGCTGACTCCCCCGCATGGAAGTTGGTAGATGATAAATGGCCTGAGTTTGCACAAGAGCCAAGAAATTTGCGCTTAGCACTTTCAGCGGATGGGGTCAATCCGCATGGTTCGATGAGCAACAAGTATAGTTGTTGGCTAGTAATGTTAGTCACTTACAATCTCCCGCCTTGGTTGCACATGAAAAGAAAGTTTGTGATTTTAACGATGTTGATATCGGGTCCACGACAACCTGGAAACGACATCGATGTTTACCTAGAACCATTAATCGATGACTTGAAAACACTATGGGATACAGGGGTTAAAGCTTATGATGCTTACCGACATAGGCTTTTACGTTGAAAGCAATGTTGTTGTGGACCATTAATGATTTCCCTGCATATGGTAATTTGTCTGGTTGTGTTGTAAAAGGCTATCATGGTTGCCCCATATGTGGCGAAGAGACACAATCATGCAGATTAAAACATTCGAGGAAGAATGTATACATGGCCCATCGAATGTTCCTTCCAGAAGATCATCCCTTTCGGAAACAGAAAAAATCATTTAATGGTGAGCAAGAGTTTCGAAAAGCACCTATGATTTTGACTGGTGAAGAAGTGGCAGAAAAGGTTAATGGAATCAAAACCTTGTGGGGGAAACCAGTACCAAAAGAGAAGCCCAAGAAAAAGAAAAAAAATTCAAAAAGATCGACTTCATTGAAGAGGAAGCGAGTGGAAGATGGTAGTGATGATGGTGGTAGAATTTGTTGGAAGAAGAAGTCAATTTTCTTTAACCTCGACTACTGGAAATACTTGCTTCTTTGACACAACTTGGATGTGATGCACATAGAGAAAAATGTTTGTGAGAGTCTTATTGGAACCTTGCTGAATATTCCAGGTAAAACAAAGGATGGACTGAATAGTCGCCTTGATTTGCAAGATATGGGTTTAAGGGATGAACTGGCACCTGATGTAAGTCAGAATAGAGCGTACTTACCACCAGCTTGTTTCTCATTATCCAAAGAAGAGAAATTTAGTGTGTGTGAAACATTGCATAAGTTAAAAGTTCCAGATGGATACTCATCAAATTTCAGAGCATTGGTTTCTATGCAAGACTTAAAGTTGGGGGGTATGAAATCTCATGATTGCCATGTGTTGATGCAGCAATTACTTCCTGTTGCTATACGATCCGTGCTACCAAAACATGTGAGAGTTGTACTTATCAGATTTTGCTCAGTTTTTAATGAGTTATGTGCGAAGGTAGTAGATGTACCTCGATTGCTTGAAGTTCAGAAGAATCTGGTGGTCACCTTGTGTTTGCTAGAAAAATATTTCCCACCATCATTCTTTGATATTATGGTTCATTTAACTGTCCATCTCGTTCGAGAAGTACAGATTGGGGGCCCTGTTTGTTTACGATGGATATATGGATTTGAGAGGTATGAATAACTTTAAATATTCTTCAAGTGTAATTTACTAATTTATATTATTTAAAGTAATCAATGGTTTACTATGTTTTAGGTATATGTCGGTTTTAAAAGGTCAAGTAAGAAATCGTTACCGTCCAGAAGGTTGCATGGTAGAGTGTTATATTGCGGAGGAAGCGGTTGAATTTTGTAGTGAGCACTTCTCTGGATTGGATGCAGTTGGAATTCCACCATTTGAAGATAAAACTTACCCTGAAATTGTGACGGGAAAGAAACCTCCAGGAGGTGATTTTGTTGAAGTTGATGCTAAGTCCTTGGAGCAAGCACATTGTTATGTATTGCACAACACAAGTGTTGTTCAACCCTATATTGAGTAATTGTATTTTAACTTCTTGACTTACAAATTAAAGCGTTACACTAGTTTTAGAGCTAACATGCAGTTCATATGAAAAACTATGCAGGAGACACATGAACCACCTAAAGAAAACATTTCCTCCGCAGTCAAAAATTCAGAAATGGTTACAAGATGAACATAACCGTTCTTTTAGTTCTTGGCTCAAAAACGAGGTAACAATTGTCAACCATAAGACTTGTGTTGTGTCTATTTACTAAATGTGACTAACTTTCTTAGGAACACAGGTTTTTGAAGATCGGCGTGTCACCGGTAACATCTCAGAAATCTTGAGATGGGTATCTCAAGGTCCTCGTATACATGTTATAAAATATCATAGTTATACCATTAATGGTTCTCATTTTACCACAAAGGATCGTGATGCTTCACATGTCACTCAGAATAGTGGTGTAAGTCTAGTGGCCACGGCGATGAACGTGTCTAGTGCAAAGGATAATAATCCTGTTTTCTGTGAATCAGGGTACTATGGTGTTATTGTGGAAATATGGTTGATTGATTATAGTCATTTCAAAATCCCATTGTTCAAGTGTGACTGGGTTGACAACAAGACTGGCTTTAAGGTAGATGAGCTGGGATTCACCATAGTTGATCTTGCTAGAATTGGTTATAAATCTGATTCTTTCATTTTAGCCTCTCAAGCAAAGAAAGTCTTCTATGTACCTGATCCAGTCAATCATAAATGGTCCATTGCTCTAGCAACTCCTGAAAGAACCTATAATGTTGATGACAATGAAGAAGTCCTCTTTGATGCTGGCATTGAAGATCAAACTCGTCATGAAGTAATACAATTGGATGAACCATTGGATGCTATAAATGAATCTGCGGCAATGTACACGCGTGAAGATGCTGAGGGGACTTGAACTGACATTGATATTTGAAAATGTATTATAATTGTGTTTTTTGTGTAAGTGTTTCTTATTGCTAAATATTCCCTTATGTACTTGTTTGTAAGAAGCATATATAGGTTATTTTAACTGATGTCACACTTGGTGGTAGTGTTAGTATGCTATGCATTGCATTGTTGCATGTATTACTTATTCCATGACATATACAACATATTTATTGATATGTATGTTTTTTTTTTTTTCACAGCTAGTAATGGATCCAGAAAGGCATTTTCGTGAATCACAGGACAACATAAGTAATGTTGGTTAACACCACATTAAAAAAAAAAGGAAAGCTAGGGGGACAACTTTAATGCTTGAGTTGACCAAGAATTGAGATGGAAATGTAATTACTGTTGAGTATGATCAAAAGGGTAGGCCTACACCACAAGAAGTACGTAGGAAAATAGCTGGCTATGAAGGGGCTTTGGCAAGAGTGATGGTCCCACTTAACGCAGTTAGTGATTGGCATAAATTGAAAGATCTCAGGGAAGGGCAATTGGAAAGAGATTTATGAGATACAATGAAGGTAAATAAATATGTGATTTCCTGTTACTTTTGGAAGACCTTAGAATAATATGTGCCTTACTAAGCTATTTGTTGTTTTTACTATTTAATTCATTTGGTATAGACCAGATTTGTGTTGGACGAAAGGTTGTTGACTTGAATGTAAAGTTCATAGTGAATGAGTGAGTAGTCCATTAATTCTTCTTGTACATTTGTTTTCAAGGCTTCTCTTTTAAAATACTAAGTCTTAATGGATATCGCTGTGTGAAGTGCAATGAAAGTGGCAGCTATGGAAATGGGAAAAAGAATTAAAGGAAATCCGACTTCGGAATTGGTGAAGGTGAGCAATGAATAATTGTGTTTATGATATCACACATACAACATAATCCTTTTTGTATGTTTTTTATGGTCTCTATGTAGTGCCCTAAGCAAACGGGGAAAAAGGAATGCGGGGTTCATGTAATGAAATTTATGAAGCATCTTATGGAAGATCCTCTCGCGTCGACAAAATCTAAGTTGAAAGAACTTGGGGAGGCAGTGACATATGGCGATGAGGAGCTTAATGATTTACGTTTGGAGTTAGTTGAATACATTTTAGATTTTATCAACAATGGAGAATAGGTACATTCTATGCTTTTGCCTCTAAATTGTCATGAATGCATGTTTTGTCTTGATTCATCGAATAGGGGAAGTGTCAACTTCTCACAAGCTTTTACCATCTAAAATTTTATTAAAACTTACTACCATGTCATTTATGATCATAGATCCTCCTTTTTTATTCTCTATGATGCCTTTATTTCGTTTACTGTATAGTTCTTCATGCATGAGATAGGAAGCATATATATATTAGATAGGCTTCTCTTGCAAAGTATTGATCGATGAAGTGATTTATGCCTTGTAGGTCCATTTTTCATTGGAGAACTAACCGGGGAGCAGCGGTACACCAGGGCATCATATGCTACATAGTACATATACATACTTTTGGTAAATTTGTGCATATATAGTTCAACTTTTTGTACATCCCATGGAAGACAATGTAGATACTATATATATATATACAATATTTCCATAGAGATTTGTCTAGTCAAGCTTTATGTAAAACAAAAAGAAGTTATGATTCCTTGTTGTAAGATAAACCTCCATCCAATTATAAGATCTCTTTTATTTGTGATTTAATACTTGGGTTGACTAAATTTAGTTTCAATTTGAATCATGGAATGGACTTGGATTTCATTTCTTTATGGTGGACATGGATCATGGAATGGACATGGATTTCTTGTTTCATTTCTTTATGGTGGATGGAAAAGCACTGTACTAGAGGACATGATTAATGTGGAATTCCTCCCTAGATTTTTTTTATGGTCCGTCATTCTGTTTTGTTTGGTATGAATTTCTTTATGAATAGGTACACTGCCTCCTCTTCTCGTAGAAATAGATCTCCCTCACCCTCTCAGTCCACCTCTCCTTCTCTTACCCCTCGTTCTTCTCCTTCTCCTCCTCCACAGCCGGGCTCTGCTGTTCTCAAACCCAATGCCCAAATGCTGGCTGCTTTGAAAACTAGATCAATCATGGTTGAAAGACGCACTTTGCGTAATGTTGTAAATCCCCATGAGTTAGCAGCCATTCTTGCTCAGGTCGGATGGGAAAACATCTTAGACTGGAGGGACAAAGCATATCCGTCTCTTGTTTTTGGCATGTTTGCTTCAATCACTGCTGCAGTATCTTCCGTTGACTCATGTTCCTTCACAATTGCCTTTCAAAACAAAGAAGTTACGGTTGATCCTGATCGTATCTCTTCAATCATGAATATTCCAGTGAAACCTAATGGTCTTTCCATGGTGTTTGACACCCTCACTGAAGCTGAAAAGGACCAAGCTACTATTGCTCTCTGTGGTCGTTCTGTTAAATGGAATCCTAAGAACTTCCTCCCATTGGGATCCCTCATTCCAAAATGCAGGTTGTTGCACCACCTATTCACCTTCAATGTCTATCCTCGTAAAGGAAATCGGACTGAATTAACTGCGTATATGGTAAATGTTCTTTCCAAAGTGGTTACAGGTGTTCAAATGTGTCTTCCCTCTCTTATCTGCGGAACCATTGTTCGCTTTCACCTCTCCACTGCCTCTAAGCCGGCAATCCCTTTTGGCTTCCTCATGTCTCAAATAGCTCGGTCTCTTGGTGTTCTTCGCCCAAATGAGCCTCCTATTTCCCATACACCTTTTGGCCCTGCTAATCTAATTCAGATGAATCTCTTTCCAAATGAAGAAGCAGGGGATGTACCCCCTCATCCTCAACCCCAAGCCCCTTTAGCTCCTCAACATCAGGCACCTTTAGGGCTCGCTCCTTCCTCTTCACATCGACAAGATTCCTCTTCATCTGTTCCCCGGAGTATTGAAGAACGGATGGATGCTTTTGAACACAATCAGTCCAAAACCGAAAAGCTTCTAATGAAGACTCTCAAATATCTCAGTGGACTGTCAAAGGCGTGCAGAACTCAAGATGCTACTATCATGCCTCCGTCTCCTTCACCTCCGTCGGATTAGTTCTTTTGGAGATTCATCGCCACTTGTGTTTTTATTGGTTGTACTCTTTTTGGTGGTGTTCTTTTGGCTTGTGGCTGCCCCTCCTATGGTTCTTTTGTTTAAACTTATGTTGGTTACTCTGTATGGATGTTCACTGGATATGGATGCATGTTTTTATGGTCTTAGTGATTAACTACTTTTATGCTTTAATTGTCTATTATCTTCTTACATTTATTGTCTATCCTCTCTACATCCATGGTTATTTTATCTTGTTCAATTTGTGACAAAAAGGGGGAGTATGGTTTAAGTTTGCAGGGGGAGAATCCATCTCAATTTTGTGACAAAAAGGGGGAGTTATGTTTTAAACTCATGTTTTTTATCCTTGATAATTAGTCCCTGTGGAAAGGGTCAGGTGACCCTATGGTCACCTGCGGCTAGCCGCCAGACCTGCGGCTAGCTTTCCAGCAAGCTGTTTCTCAGATTTTTTTTCTCTGTGCTTCCTGCGGCTAACCGCCAGTGTACCTGCGCCTAGCCGCCAGTGCATCCACGGCTAGGGATGGCAGTGGACCGGGGAAAAACGGGTATTCGTCCAAACCCGCCCCGTTTGGACCGGGGATGGACTATACGTATTGGACGGTGGACGTATACGGGGATACCCGTATAAACCCGTGCGGGGATGGAGGTGGGGATGGACTTACCCTTACCCCCGCCCCATACCCGCCCCGCCCCGCCCCGTCCCCGTTACCCGCTAAATAAATAAATATATATATATGTAGTGTACCTATGGTGTTATTACATTTAGTGATTTAGGTGCTGTTGTTTTTCATAGGAATGTATGTATCAGGTGTTCGTGGCAGCAGTGATTGGTTTGATTTCGCTGTTATGTATATGATTTTTTAGGAGTAGTTCTCTATTGATGTTCGTGTACTGAAAGCGTCATAATATTTCTTATACCCTTGATTCAGGTGTGATCTCCTGTTGCAAGGAAGCTGGGGGAAGGCTAGAAAAAAAAAAGGCTTAGGCTTAGGCGGGTATGGGGGAAGCGGGGACGGGAACGGGGATTATAAATTTACCCGCAGACGGGGATGGGGATGAAAGTTATACCCGTTAGCGGGGGTGGACCGGGGATGGACGAAGATTTTTTAAGCGGGTACGGGGATGGAGACCATGCCCCCCGCCCCCGCCCCGGTCCATTGACATCCCGGTCCACGGCTAGCCGCTGGTCTAACCGTGGGATTTCGTTTTGCTTTCCAGAGGCTGTGTTTTTGTCAGATCATCTTGCGGCTACCCTTGCGGCTAGCCTCCAACTGTTCCTGCGGCTCGCCGTGAGCTAACCTGATTTGAAATTTTAGACCGTTATTTGAAATTGGCTAGCCGCTCCTCTAAAGGGGCTAGCCGCCAATGGTACTGCATGCAATATTGCAAATTCTTTTGATAAAAAAAAATTCATATATAATATTAAATCGGTTACAGAACAAACGATATAATACAATCCCAAAAAACCGATATAACAAAGCCCTTTATAACCGATATTATAAATTATTTTTATATCGGTTTCGCTCCTTTTTATATCGGTTTTACAGTAATGTATGTTATAATTTCAGTCTCAAAACACATCAGTTCTCCGAAAACCGATATTATAAATCATTTTTATATTGGTTTCACTATTTTTTATATCGATTTTACAGTAATGTATGCTATAATTTCAGTTTCAAAACACATCAGTTTATCGAAAACCGATATGATAAATATTTTTTATATCGGTTTTACTTTTTTTATATCGGTTTTACAATAATATGTGTTATAATTTCAGGTTCAAAAGACATCAGTTGTCCAAAAACCGATATGAAATATTACACATATTATATCGGTTCTAGATGTTTATTATATCGGGGGCACTTATATCGGTTTGAAGTTTACTGAAAAACCGATATAATAGCTCTTTTATATCGGTTTTTAGCCGATATAAAAACCCTTTTTCTAGTAGTGTTTGAAAGAGATTTTCTTATGATGGAAAAACAACAACCAAAGATTCAACCAAGTATATGAATCATGTTACATATTTCATTAACATGATCTACTTAGATTTACCAAAGATAAAGTATTACTTGGATTGAATCAAATGGTGATGCATCCAAAACAATAGATCTATTCAAAGTATAACACATGCTAAGGATACAACACATCATAGTTTAACATGCTACTAAAGATTTATCAAAGATAAAACAAAACATGAAAACATATGATTTGTAAAGAAGTTGAGTCCAAAACATAAGATAGTTTTGAAAGTGATTTTCTTATGATGGAAAACAACAATCAAAGATTCAACAAAGTATATGGATCATGTTACATATAATTTCAAAGATTCTTTTATTAACATGATCTACTTAGATTTACCAAAGATTAAGTGCTACTTTGATTGAATCAATGGTGAAGTATCCAAAGCAATAAATCATTTCAAAACATAAAACATGTTAAGGACACAACACAAACATAGTTTATCATGCTACAAATGATTTACCAAAAATAAAACAAAGCATGAAAATATATGATTAAAGAAAGTAAAGCCTACTTGATGATTTAACTTCATTAATCCAAGCTTTAGCTTTCCTAATGCTCCCCTTCATCCCTTAGTTCATTTCCCTTCTATTTGCCTCAAAACCCTTCAAGGAGGGCCTTAAAATTCCCAACTTTTGGCAAAGGAAAGAACTCATATTTATAGGAAAAAATGCCCAACGGCTAGTCCTCGGTCGACCTAGACACAAGTCTCGGTCGACCAAGAACACACAACGGCTAGATTTCTGACCGTTGGTGCTTCAGGGTGCAGTCACCCTGCAGTTGTCTCGGTCGACCGAGATACAGGTCTCGGTCGACCGGCGACACTGCCGGGTGACTGCCCTGGGACAAAAAAAATCCATTTTTTCCATAATTGAAGGTATTTCTTTGTGGGATTTTTGGGCCACTAAATCAAGCTTAAAAACATGTTTTAAATCATTCTAAGGGTTTTAAAACATGAAACACACAAAGCCTAAAAATGATTCAAAACTTTAAAACATAGGCTAGCTTGATTTGTTAAAACTCTTTCCAAAAACAAATGCATCCAAGATTAAAACTAAAACATGCATCAATCAAAACTTTTACAACTCTTAAAAACCATGTATGTATAAAACAAGATTTCAAGTTTAATTAAAACAATGCAAGTGTGTAAATCAAATGATGCTTGAATGATTATGCATCCATCAAATTGCAATCTACAAAAACCCTAACATGTGTGTGTGTATATATATATGTGTGTGTGTGTGTGTGTGGGTAGTATATATGCATGGTTGTAGGGCCTACCTGGGGATGTAATGATCTGAATGGATCCTGATAAGTCCTTAAAAATGCACATTTTCATGGCTATTTTTGGTAAGTTTAAGGATTCGTAAAGCCAAAAGAGCCTCATTCAGTATCATATCATGATTTTATGCATTTTTGATCAATTGTAGTGTATTCATGCATAATTTGCTAAAAAACCAGGATTTTTGCATCAAATCATGAAACCTGCCATTTTCGTAATTTTATTTTTTAAATGTGTTTTCATTCATCTTTTCATGAGAGATGGGCCTGCAGTCATGCATTCGTGAATTAAGGGTAAATTTATTTTTTCACATAAAACTCATATTTTTGGTTTGCAGGAAATGAAAAAAATAAAAATAAATAATGGGTCATGTGGGGCATCCAAGAAGGAGGGGGGGGGGGGGGGGGGGGGGCGGGTCCACTTTCTTTGCACAAAATCCCAAGTTCATTTTTTTGAAGATAATTCAAGATAATCAAAGGAAATCCATGAAGGCCAAATGAAAAAAGAAGATTTCTAAAGAGACAAAAGTGGAAAGAATCTACACATATTGGGCATTCAATTTTTTCTTGATTCCAACTTAGAGTTTGCCATCTCATGTATCCCTCATAAATGTCAGTCAAAGGAAGATTTGCTACAAAAGGAGATATGACAAGTGCATGAAGATAGAATGGAGAAAAGAAAGAAGAAGACTTACCAAGTGAAGAAGATCTTTGCAGCAAAGTAGGGACTAGGGAGAAAGAATAGGGCAGCCCATACCTTATTTAAACAAACCTTGGACGTCCACTCCCTTTCATGAAATAAAAGACCCCCTCACTAGTATAATTCCTCCACCATTCTACTCATCTCCTTTCTCTACCATAGCTCATCTCTCTTCAAGAAGGCTTGTCGTAACTTGATGCTTCAACTAGAGAGGTTCCTTTCGTCCTCGTATGTACGTAGTTGTTTTTTTTTTTTTTTTCCTGAAATTTTAGTTCTTCATCTTTTATGTAAAAACATTGCATATTAGTAAAAGTGTGATTCTTTTTTTAATTATTCTTAAACTTATGTGATTAATGCTTGAATTGTGTTTTCCTTGTTGTTCTCGGATTGACAACCCAAGATCCTAAGGGTATGAAATAAATAATTATGAACCCGATTTGAGAATAAAGAAAAAGAGCACACTTATCATACATTTATTTTTATTATTATTCCCACACATTTACATTTATTGAAAAATCCACACATTTAATTTCTTGTCAATGCCACACATTTAATTTTATGCAATCCACACATTCTTTTTTACACTACACATTTAAATTTAAGCATATGTTGTTTTCTTTTCTTCTTATGCTTCTTATATATTTATGTGAATTTTTATGCATAGTTTATTATTGAAAATAATTAGCATTAAATGCATATTCATATTGGTGGAATTTAGATATGTTTAAGTTGCTGGAATTGGAGTTTGAAATTGAATAATTAAGCAAGAAAAATCAAAGATTTGAGTCAATAATCTCGGCCAAATAATTTTTGAAAATTCGGATCCCAATATAAAGTATACAATTCAACACATTGTTGCAGGAATTTCAGGATAAATTTTGTGTGAAAAGTGTGCGATTAGAATTGTAATCAAAACACATTACTTTTTTTATGAAACTTGAGGAAATTAAAGTTTGATCAGTGTACTTTCAAACTCCAGAATTTCAAGCAAAAATAATTTTATAAAGATGGTGAACAAATGACTCAAACATGGCTGGTCGGACCCACCTGTGTGCAGAATTTCTGCACAATTTTTTTTTTTTTTTGTAGTCATGTTCATACACTCATATCTCATTCGTTTTAAATTGTTTTTCACTTTTGTTTTATTTTATTTTATTTGATTCATGCATCATTGTAGTTCAAAACTCAGCAATTAAACTCAGTTTTATGTTGCATTAGATTAGGAAAAATCATGTATAAAAACAGCCCTACATACTAGTTTTCTAGACTTAGAATTTTCTAAGATGTCATGGCATACATTGCATTACTAACTTTCTAACTTTAGGATTAGTTTCTAATTTTTTGTTTTATATTATTTAGATAATTTTCAGAAATAAAAGATCTTTCTAATATTTGTTAATTGAAGATTTTTAACTTAGGAAGTCTCTTAAGATTTGGAAATTCTAACATAAGGTAAGGTTGACTTAATACTTTCTAAATTTTTTATGATTTGAAAATCTTTATTTATTTGGAAAGTCCTTAACTTTAGGGAGTTGATTAACTCAGTTCACTAACTTAGGAAATATATTAACTCTAATTGCCTAACTTAGTTTCTAATTTAGGATACTAATTTAGTAAGGTTTTCATGCTAATTTTAGAAAGTAGGTTGTTTTCTTTTCGAGTGATTTGATTTGTTACTAATCTTTGTTGAGCAAGTTTTGATTGATTTGGTTTCTAACTTAGGTTTTTTATTTTTTTTTCTAATTTAGCTTCTTAATTTTAATTTTGGTAAGTTTTAATTTTGGATTGTTTCTAATTTGATGTTCTAATTTGTATGTTTTTTTTGTAGCAACTTGTGATTCATTTTAGATTAGGTATTTAGATTTAGGATTTTTTATTTTTGGAAATGTATTTAATTTTAATTTAAAGTATGAATAATGAATGTAATCTTCTAGATTTTAGGCTAAAATTAGATTTTATTTAGGCCAGGTGACAAAGTTGGAAAGCTTTATTTCTAACGCTCCTTGTGGATCGAGCTAGTCTTACCAATTATTACTGCAATCGAAGCTCTTGAACTTGGAGCCGCGATCAGATCCTACCTTCGTAACAAGTTTGAGGCCGGCCTGATCATCCTAATCCCTTGATCAAAGGCCGATAAGGTTTCACCCCTTAGAGAATTAACCATCGGTCAAATGGTGTATACCCATTCGAATAGGTCTAAACAAATGGGATTGGTGTAATTCTGGGTGGACCTGTGTGTGTGGTCTAGTTAGATGGGTGATCGAGTAGACCCCACTAAAGGGTGAGTATCAAAACACCAATATATAGAGACACACACAAAATTTATTTCTACACATCTTTTGTCATGGGTCCCACTACGGGATCAGATGATTTGGTTTCAAAGATCTAGATGGGCCCTACATGTGCATCAAATTTGGGGCCACCTGATCATCATAAACCCTTCATCGATGGCTCAGAAGGTCTCACTCCTTAAAAAAATAGACAAATAATTTAGCAGTGCAGTCCCTCCGGTTGGTGTAAAAAGATGGAATCAACATATTTTAGGAGGGTCATGTGTATGTGGCCCATTTGAATTGGTGAAAGAGTGGGCCCCACTAGGAAGTGAATGTCATTACACCCAAATAAAGGTTTCTTTTTCCTTTTTTTTTTTTTCCTTTAATCCTAGTTATGGGCTAGGACTTTGGGAGACTCATACATACGAGGAGACACAACTTACATATGTGAGATAATAACAACTCACATTCACATATGCAAGGAGGGGAAGGCCAAATGAGAAGTGCCCCTCCTCACCAGTTATTAACACCTAAATAAAGGTGTGCACCTGACAATCCTCCAAGTTCTTTCGAGCTCAGGTTTCACATCAATAAAAGCTGGGCTGTGCACCTGACAAACCCTTTCTTCCTCAGTAAGATCCTCTTCGTTGAACTCAACATCGAATTCACCATCCTTAGATGGTGACATATATAAAGAAAGAAAAGGTTCATTCATTTGGAATAACGAAGACACTCCAAACTCTACCATTGTTTTTAACAAAGGATTGGCCGGCCCCTCTATCTACTGTAAGGGGAATACGAGGTTTCATTTGTCCAATCCACTTGGATTGATGCATACTAGATAGGATCCATGACATATATAGGAGGGGTTTTATATGGTCCTTTGGACTAATCATATATTAACTAAAATCTATATCTTAATATGCCATAAATTTAGTCAAGTCATTTCTAACTTTTTCTAACCAGTGGTCTCATGAACTAATCATGTCTACAAACAAATTACAATGCAGGCATGTCACCTTGTCCCTAATTTCCACCAATTCAACCATCCATTTGTACAAAAGGATGGATAACATAGGTGAGTTGATGGATGAGCGAGTGGCTGCAGTCAAGCGACTAGAAGGAGTTAGTCAAGGAGAAGCAGAGTTTCTTGCTGAAGTAAGCTTAATTGGGAGAGTTAATCACATGAACTTGATACCAATGTGGGGCTATTGTGCTGAGAAGCATCACAGGCTTTTGGTGTTTGAGTACATGGAGCATGGATCACTAGCTGAGAATCTCTCCTCCAATGCTCTTGATTGGGAGAAGCGGTTTGAGATCGCGGTTGGCACGGCGAAAGGCCTAGCTTATTTGCATGAAGAGTGCCTTGAATGGGTACTACATTGTGACATCAAGCCTCAGAACATACTTTTCGACAAAGATTATCAACCAAAGCTACCTGATTTCGGTCTGTCTAAGCTACGTGACAGACGTGGTCATGATGGCTCAAGCTTCTCGAGGATCAGAGGCACAACAGGGTACATGGCACCAGAGTGGAAATTGAATCAACCCATTACATCAAAGGTTGGTATCTACGGCTATGGCATCGTCTTGTTAGAGATGGTGACTGATGGGTTGCACCATTTTACTGTGTTGATCCAAATATTGTTAGAATGGATGTCTACCGCGAAGGCACTTCAACCAATAAGCCTCCTCTGCTGGATGATTCTAATTATGCTTATTGGAAAGTCAGAATGGTTGCCTTTTTGAAAGCAATAGATCTGAAAGTTTGGAAATCTGTTGTGAATGGCTACCCAATTATTCGGGTACCTGATTTTTCGATTACCCGCAGGTTTCAACCCGTTAAAAATTGGGTTTGTGTCTTTATTTAGGCCTCCCGTTAAGTAAATGGGTCCGGGTCCGGTTTCACCTTGGTTCGGACATGTGGAACTGAGACTTGACATATTACCTCAATTTTCCATAAAAATCATATTTTTTTAATATAATTCTCTACCTAAACCTGGACCCGGATCCAGTCCCATCCCATTTATGGTGCTGGTTCCGGTTCCGGAGCAAAAAAACCGGTTACAAAACAGTTCCGGGTCCGGATCTGGTTCGACCTTCTCCTAAACGGCTATAGTTCCGGGTCCACCGTGGACTCGGACCGGAACCGACCCGTTTACAATCATAATCGTATATGATCTATTTCATTTTTCTTTTTTTTTTTGGTATCCAAGTTGAGGGGGTTGAGACTCATGAGAGAGTCCATACACGTGGTAGGAGAGCAACATACTGAGGGATGAACCTTGGGTAGCTCGATGAAGGACGAGTTTGCTAACCGACTAAGTAACTCCTATTTTTTGTAAGCATTTTTATTTAATGTTTAGTCAAGTATAAATTATTATATAAGTTGTTAAACTTTGAAGCCCCTAAGTTGATAGTTAAGATTAGTAAAATCTTTTTCGGCAGAAGTTTTCACATTATGGGTGCTCATGGGCAGGGCCAGCCCGAGCTCGATTGGCCCCAGCCTGCTTTGGGCCGGCCTTTATAAGTAATTAGGGCCTGTTAAATCATTGGCACGGGCTTGGATTTAGTGATAGCAAGCACAGAGCCTGGACCGGCCCTGCCCATTTAAAGAATGCATGTAATTTAATTTAACAAGTCCAAACAATTGCTTGAATGCCCACAAAATTGATAAAAAGTGTGGTTCGGCCCGGCCCAACTGGTTAAATGGACGGGCTTTGGCCTCACTATCACGGATCATGTTGGGCTTGGGCCGAATCTGGGGCTGTGTTTCTATAGTTGAGCCAGGCCTGAATATAGCCCTGCTCGGCCCAGCCCATGAGCACCCTAATTTCACATGCATATGTTACTGTGGCACTGTAGGCATCATGAATTCAGGGCATCCACAGGTAGGGTGTTCGTGGGCAGGGTTGGGGTTGGGGTTGGGGTTGGGCTGAGACATAACCAGGCCCAACCCAGATTCTAAAACGTAGTCCCGTATCCAGACCGAGAGAAACTTCATGGCCCGAGCCCGACCTTCCTCAAATATGTCAGGCCCAAGCCCACCCATTTAGTCAATTGTTCCGGGCCTGCCGGGTTGGCAATATTACTAGTTTCTTCTCTCTTAACAGTCTACATTCCAAACTCAAGGAAACAATATCAACATAGACCAAAATCCTATTCGAGTCTACAAAATAAAATCAACATAGACCAAAATCCTATTCCACTTTTTCCTTTCTCTCCCATTGAGATGCACTTTCTCTCCTACTGATATTCAGGTCTGACCCATATATGAAAGGTCCAAGCCCAGTACAAAATTGGCTTGGCCGGGTTTGGATCCCTGAGAGAGCCAACACACATGGAAAGAAGCCAGCATATCTGGAACAAACCTTGGGCAGGGTTCTTGCAAGTACTTCTGTAATATTCTGCAACCAAAGGGATATCAAAAGAAGAAGAGATGGAGTGGCAGAATGGTAAATGAGGAAAGAATTTGGAGAGGCGATTTGTTTCTCTTTTTTCTCTCCAACAAGGTATTATAATTTTCTCCTAAAGGATTTTTCGATGCAGATTTTTATTTTATTTTATTTATGACGAGGAATCCGCCGACCCTTTGCTTTTGAACATTAGTACAAATTCGGATATAAAACACCACCAACTAGCACTATGTATCAGGTAAGGCTCCAAACGGTTCGAAGACAGGATGTCCAGCGTATTAGACTTTCTAACCATATGAACAATTTATCTTTACAAGAAAAACAAAAATAAAATTAGAGTAGTTATTAAATGATAATCTTTTCCTACGAGAATACTGGACGTGATCGACTATCTATATAGGGCCTAATTCGCCCCACCTTGGATCAATATATCCCGCCTTATACATATTTTACTCTATGATCTGGCATATACAAGACCCAATTTTACACTTATCAAACAATTGCCTACTGTTGGATTGAATCTTTAAATAAAATCTATAATAAAAAGTGATATAAATTTAATGCCATTAAACGGCCATGCTACATGGACCGATTCTTGGGGACCGACTTTGGCCCGGTCCCCAAGGGAGCCATTGGATCCCAGGCTGTCCTGGGATCCAATGGCTCCCTTGGGGACCGGGCCAAAGTCGGTCCCCAAGAATCGGTCCAAGAAGACTTTTTGTTAAACCAAAAGCTACGCTAATTTGACGTGGCTTATGTGTTGGAAGCGACCATTCACCCTTGCCCGATAAATAGACATGAATCTAAATGAACCCCGTGGGGAGTACTATGTAAACAATAACCAGACTACTTGGCCCGATTTTGTCCCCAAAATGGGGCCGAACAGACTTTTTGAACAATAATCGGCTGGCAGAGGTCATTGAACCTGGTCATTCTACTTGGAAAGGTGGCCGTGTGGCACATGAGATAACAAAAAAAAAGAAAAACAATAAGTGGCCAGACGACCCAGTTGTCAAATCTGATTGGAAATTGGAGGCATTATGCTTTCTTGGTCGTGTGGGCCCCACTGCCAGGTCAGTTAATATTGGTTTTTCTTAGGGGTTATGATTTTTTATTGACTTTGACTTTGAGTTGACATTTGTGCTAAGCAAGTGGAAGTTCCTACAATCACAGTGCGAATATCAATTGGAGCTAACATATTGCATAATATCACGTGTGCATACCATACAGCCATAGGATTTCATACAAACGACCATATGGAAAATACTTAAACTTTTATCATTAAGTGGGCAAATATTAGGTTTAAAGGCAATTGTACGGGCAATATCATTTTCTTTTCTTTTTGGTTGGAAGAGGAGGTGAATTCAACCACAATGTAGCTCAGTTGGCCTAGGACCACGATTTACACTCAGAAATTATAGATTCGAAACTGCACTACCATACTATGGTTATATGAGAGTTTACTTAGCTTCCCTCTGGGCTCGGATAGATTACTCCAGCCCAAAGGGTTGAAAACCCTCCCATAGCAAAAAAAAAAAAAAAAAAACTTGAATTCATTAAAGATAAATGATAATAAACATCATACAAGTTTAATAAGTTCCATAGGAAGTTTTGGATAATGACTTTTTTAAATTTAGATTTTTTTTATCCTGCAACTGCTCATGATTAGTAATCACTAATGAGGAAACCCTATGGCCCTTCAAGAGGAAAAGTGTGAATTCTTCCTTGGCAGAATAGAATTTCTTAAAAAAAAAAAAATAAAGATAATTTCATGCTCCCAATGTGGACTGTCAACTTGGTTCGAAGACTAGCTATCGTGGTCTGATGGTTTATTTATTTATTTATTTTTATTATTAATATTTTTTTATGGTTTTGTTCAGGAATGGCAGAAAGAAAGGAGTCTAGAGGAGATGGTGAAGAGTGGGCTTGGGAAAAGGATGTACAACAGGTGTTTGATGAAATGCCAATGGAGGTTTTGTGAGTGGTTTTTGAATCAAAACTGGGAACAGACTACAGAGTGGGTTCAATATTGGGGTCGGTTAGGTGGTAGTGGCTTGGATATTTCTGACTCGCCCCATTGCACACTGCTTGTTAGAAATTTGTTTCCATACTATTTAGCAATACTTCCTCCATAATGGCCATTCAAACCATGAAAAATAAAAACATTAAAAAAAATACTGACTGCAAAAAGCGGGCGGCAATGGGCCGGGTTAAAATAAGGACCTGACCTGAACCGACCCGCTCCTATTAGGGGCGGGTTTGGAAAATGTCTTATTAGATTCAGGGAGGATTTGGGTTTCATCTCCTGGCCTTGATTGGTCACTATAACTTTTTTATTTTATTTTAATTGGAGAGTGTCTTAGCTTTTTGGGTCGGATTAATCCCTTCAGGCCTGGGAGGAGCCGGATAAATCCCCGTAACCCCATTGTGGTAGCGCAGTTTTGATCACTCAACCTACATGAGCAAACTGTGGTACTAAGCCAACTAAGCTACTCATTAGGGTTGATTGATCATGCATTAAATCTATTAATTGCAAAGTCCATTAGTCATTCAAAATGTAAAATGATACCCCACAAAAAGAGGAGGACAGTTTTATCTTCCTTATTGGATAGGCATGGCCATAATTGTTCCATCTTCATCTTCTTCTTCCTACTTCTCATTTTATCTTTCCTTCTCTTTTCTATACTTAACAATGTTTTTTTTGTTCTTAACTAAGTTAGCCTCAAGAGAGAATAACTCTTCTTTGTTCCTATGAGTTGATATGTTAAGAGTATTTTGATTTTTCATATTTTTATTTATTTGGAGATTTTATATTAGTAAATTAGTATTTAATATTTTGTAATTCTTGATGTGGAATTTAGTCTACTCGTCATGAGGCAGAGCAATTTTGGGATGGATTGTATGTTAGATTGGGGTGGGTTTGAAATTACCTTGACCCGACTTATACGTACCTTGTTGTCATCCCTACTTTGCAGCACAAGTAGGGTTGGGCTTGGATGAGCAATATTGAAGCCATACTTCTAAAATATAGGCCCGAGCCTGAATAGGCATTAAGTGGCTGGCCCAAGCCCAGTCCATCTGAAAATGAGTAAGCTCGAGTTTTCTTTTATAATAATTAACAAAGTCTTGCTTGTATAGTTTACGGTTGTTTTTTTTTTTTTTTTTCCTGAAAAGGTAACAAAGATTTCATTAACAGGGGAATTTTATCTGACTTTCTCTCATGGACCCTGTACGTCGAGTATGTATTTTCTAGTCTTATGCACAGTACCTAATGGGGCCCACTTATGACCCATTTGAATGGACCATAGACACCCAACCACCCCTCCCCCAGTCACCGATTTCAAGGGTTTGCACCGTTTTTAATATAAAGCCCCTAAACTCATAGGCTATGAATGAAGAAAAAAGGGCAGATTGACTTCAAATTTGATATATGAGGTCGCATATGATACTATATATATACTTTGACTAAAGTCTTATATCAACTAAAATCTACGTAATACTAGAGACAAACGGGCCTAGATGCTAGCCTAATATGCCATAAATAAAGTCAAGTCATTTTTAACATTTTCTAACAAGTGGTTTCCACGAATTCATGTGTACAAACAAACAGTGCATGCATGTGACCTTGTCCCTGCATGTGACCTTGTACCTCACTTTCCACCGATTCAACCATCCATTTGCCAAAAAGATGTAGATAACACAGGAAAAAGATAGAAAGTTGAGCATTTGATTAAGAGTTTTTTTTTTTAATTTTTATATACCCCCTAAGGTTTATATGATTTGTAAATAGACTCCATATAATTTTAGTATTTACATATAGATCCCTACCTTTTCATTTAATTACATTTGATGCCCCCAAAATCAGTATTTCTAATGAAAATAGGTAATGACCATGGGATTTGTGTTGAACTTTTATAAAAATAACAACTTTGTCCTTATATCAATTAAACAAATCTAAGTATATTATTATTTACCAAAATTCTATTATTACATCCCAATCTCCAACGAGCTCATTTCCACTAATTCATGCCTAAGAAACAAAAGATAACACTGAATGCATGGGACTAAGACGTTCTGTCCCATTTCCACCCACTCAAGCATCCATTTGTTCACGAAGATGGATTAGTTAGGAAAAAGAAATAGAGAGAAAGTTCACCATTTCATTGAGTCTCTCTCCCCCTCTCTGGCCTCTCTCTCAAGGTACAACGACTAGCTTGGAAATATAGGATTTTATAATAAAAATAAGCCCGGAAGCATAAGATAGTTATCATCCTCCCACCACCACCACCACAAGCATATCTATCATCTTGTTCTTTTCTTGCTTTTGCACTCTACATACCAATATCTTTTTAGAAAAGACGTTATGGCCGCTCTCTTGGCATTCCCAAAAATCTCAAATTTTTTTTTTTGGAGTTTTCGAATTCTTATGTCTTTAAGTATTTTTGGATTCTCCAGCGAAGGCGAGGGATTCAGGAATTCGTGGAGACAATTTTTAAAAAAATTACAAACTCTCTAGACATGAATTCTTTGAATGAAGCAAACCTTTAGCTAGGGTCTTGAAATCGAATTTTGGAAATGGGCTCATATTTGTTGGTCGATTTGGAATTAGTTAGTAGAACACATGATCGATTGAGACGAGGTCATGGAAATTATGATTTCCAAGTGTTTAAAATTTCTTTGTTCAGGGATGTGGGGAGAAATAAATCTGGGACTTTGTATCCCTTCATATCCCACATGAAAGGCAATAGAGACTGTACTTGGCCTTTTGCAAGAGATAGAAATACTGTTCAGTCCTCATAAACACATTTCATATCATTACCACGGATAAGATTTAAAGAATAATAATAATAATAATGATTATTATTGTCATTATTATTATTATTATTATTTTTGAGAATGAGATGTAAATAAGTACTTAGAAAAGACAATTCAGCATCCATGTTAGACTTTTTCTATTTTTTTACTTCAACCGAAGGGGCTGAGACCAAGAGAGAGCCACAACCGTAGGAAGGCAACCCACTAAAGTAGAAAAGTGGCCCTCACATGCGGGAAGGAAGTTCACACATGTGGGGATAAAGCTTGCACACACAAAGAGGGGGCATACCAAGGATTCGAGGTGAGAACTACCACTCCTTACCACTTGGGTAAGGAGCTGTTCTTATGTTAGACTTGGCTTGGTAGAGCGACTTTGAGATTGGCTTGGTAGAGTGACTTTGAGATATAATGATAAACGGCGGATTTCTCTTGAGAGAAGTATAATTTAATTTGGTAATTTCACAACATACTCCGATCTCAAACTGTTGTACCCAGGCAACAACATCGTCATTATGGTTTTTTCTAAACTCCAACAGGAGGACTAAAACCAAAGAGAGAGCCCGCACGCACGGAAAAACAACCCACTCATGTGAGAAGGGAGCCCACACACGTTAGAAGAAAGCCTACATAGGCCAGAAGAAAGCCCACACATTCAGAAAGACAACGTACTTAATAATCGAACCTTGGCAGTCAGGTGACCAGAATTGTCTCTCCTTACCACTCGGATGAGAAGCCACTCTCATTGATGTTACGGTTTAGTCCGTGGCCAAGAAGCTGCTCATACCAAATAGCTGAAGCCGCTTGATTGCCATTTATGTTGAAGCTTGAAGGGTTGGCGACCTTGGCCTTTTAATTATCTCATTGCCTAGAACTAGCATCAACCCCAATTTAGGCATACCCATTTCTATTATTGAGAACTGTGGCCCACATCCAAGTGAAACAAGGGTGCTAACACTACAAAATCATGACTCATAAGTATGTTTTTGACAATTCAACAATCCACCCACGAAGCCATATATTCTAAATCAATCCAAAGACAATTCAGCAACCCACGAGACCACAATTTAGTATTCCATATTTGACAATTTTTCACACCTCGTCATTCTCCTTGCACCATTCCTTACGACAACGACAAAGATATTTCATCAACTCTTTACTTGAGGACATGCTTATGCTTGCGAATCTCTTATTTATAATTCAACTTCGGAAACATAAAAAAGTAGAGGCCACATAAAACGAAGGAGAATGGATCACCTAAAGCCTTTCCATTCTTTGCTCTTCTGCTCTTTCTTTGCCTCTGTAAACCTTATGCTTTCAATATCAGCAGAATTAGATTATCTCAATCAGGGTTGGTCTATCTCTGTGGAGAGATTAGATAACATCATTGTTTCGCCGGATCGCACATTCTCTGCTGGATTTCAAAGCGTCGGCGATAATGCCCTCTGCTTTGCAGTATGGTTCACCCATGTCGACTTTACACCAGTTTGGATGGCGAACAGAGACTACCCTGTGAATGGAAGACGCTCAGCTCTTTCCTTACAAAAAGATGGTAATGTAGTTTTAAGGGATGCTGCACGATCTACTATTTGGGAAACAGGCACTACTTCGGCTTCCGGGGTGCGGCTATGCCTTTTAAATACAGGCAATCTAATATTGCTCCAAACATCCACAAACAACACTCTATGGAAAAGCTTCAATTTTCCAACTGATACCCTCCTTCCGAATCAACAATTAACAAAGGACATGAAACTTATTGCATCTCGAAGCCAAGGTAACTACTCTTCTGGGTTCTACAATTTTTTCTTCGACAATGACAATATTCTACGCCTTCTTTACAATGGCCCCAATATTTCAAGCATCTATTGGCCAAACCCAGCCTATGTTAGCTGGGAAGTTGGGCGATCAATGTACAACAGTAGTAGGACTGCTGTGTTTGATTTGAGTGGACGTTTCCGATCTTCAGATAGCTTAAGATTTTTTGCTTCTGATTTCGGAGTAGGACCCAAAAGGAGGCTAACCATGGATCATGATGGGAACCTTCGGCTTTATAGCCTAGATGAGAAGAAAGGAGCTTGGAAGATTTCATGGCAAGCCATTTCAAACCAATGTAGTATACATGGCATTTGTGGACCCAATAGTATTTGTGTCTATGAGCAATCTCTAAGAAATTGCTCATGCCCTCCTGGATTCAAGTTGAAAGATCCGACCGATTTGTCTCAAGGCTGCCAACCCACATTTAATCTTTCATGTGATCCACTTGAATCTATGTTCATCCCTACACCCAACACTGAATTCTTCGGCTATGATTTCAACTACACCGTGAATCTTACTCTCCAAGCAAGATTGCATGAAGATATGTTTGGAGTTGTGTTCTGGCAAGGCTTTCATGTACAAGTTTGATGGCATGGGGCAATGTTACCCAAAGACAATGTTACTTAATGGCTACCAAGCATCGTCTTTCTGGGGCATGATGCACATCAAGTTGCCAAGAAATGGGACCATCTCTGAAGGGGGTCGTGTTACATTGGAAAGAACTCCAATGAGCTGTAATCCTGAGGCTCATGTAGAGTTGTCAAGAACATATGAGAGCAAACAAGAAAATAACTCCTTAAAATACATCTTATGGTTTGTAGTTGCGATCGGTGGCGTGGAGTTGATCTGCATAGTTATGGGATGGTGGTATATGTATAAGAACAAAGGCCCAAGTGCAACAGAGAAAGGTTATGTGATTGCTGCAACTGGATTTAAAAGATTTAGCTTTGCTGAGCTAAAGGCGGCGACTCGAAATTTTAATGAAGTGATTGGAAGGGGAGGGGGCGGAGTAGTATATAAAGGAGAGCTGCCGGATGAACGAGTAGTTGCGGTGAAGAGGCTCGTAGGAGTCAATCAAGGAGAAGAGGAGTTTCTCGCGGAGGTAAGCATAATTGGGAGGATTAATCACATGAATTTGATACAAGTGTGGGGCTTTTGTGCAGAAAGAAAGCATAGGCTTTTGGTGTATGAGTACATGGAACGTGGATCATTAGCTGTGAATCTCTCTGCCGGTGTCCTTGATTGGAAGAAACGGTTTGAGATTGCGGTTGGCACAGCAAAAGGCCTGGCGTATTTGCATGAGGAGTGTCTCGAGTGGGTGCTCCACTGCGATGTCAAGCCCCAAAACATCCTTTTAGATGCACATTACCAACCAAAGGTGGCTGATTTTGGTTTGTCAAAGCTGCGAGATCGGAAATGTCTCAATGATTCTAGTTTCTCAAGAGTAAGAGGGACTAGAGGATACATGGCGCCTGAGTGGATATTAAATCAACCAATCACATCTAAGGTTGATGTCTATAGCTACGGAATCGTCTTGTTAGAGGCCGTGACAGGAAGAAGCTCTCTCGGATTCAATGCCGACGATGAAAACAATGGGAACAATGAAGGACGTGGGAAGGGTTTTCATAATTTAGTGACATGGGTGAGGGATATAATGTGTGCAGCTGATGCTAGGGAAGGGAGGATTCAGGAAATCATGGATCCAATGATAGACCATACAGATGATGATCTGGTTAAGATGGAACTTCTTGTTATGGTGGCTCTCCGTTGTGTGGAGGAGGACAGAGATGCAAGGCCCACTATGAGGCAAGTGGTAGAGATGCTCCTGCATGATGAAAACAACAGTTGACTGACTCACTATGCTCTTATTCTAAACCTCGATCAGTATGTTCCTTCCCCTTATCTAGTTGCTTGTTTAACATGTTTATTCTCTTTTAGACCCATGCATGTAGGTGTTATTTTTTTATTTTATTTTTGTCATTTTGAATCTATCGTTGACCAAAGTCTTTAATTTATATTGCACATAGGGTTTTGGGATTTACATTTAGTCATCAAAATTCCATTATTAGCACGAGCGATTAGTATAATTCGTGTGATAGTAATTTAGACAAGATTTGATGAGTCTTACATATGTTAATTCAAACTTTGATGAAGTTTTTTTCTTAATTTTCAGATGAGAGGGAAATAAATTGGCAGCTCACTATCAAGATCAAAACCTCCCACTGTGCTTTGTTGCTTGCAGATTGCCAAAACATTTTTCATCTAATATATTTGGAGGATCTTTAGGTTCTTAGAAGACAATTAATGGAATGAAGAAATAGAAGATCTGTTTGGGCATTTTGAGGAGGAGCTGCTGTTGAAATCTTGAGCCAGCTAGACTTTAATAGCTTGCTACTTATCTGGTAGTTGCTGTAGTTAGTTCAGTTTCTGTTTAGTAGTTTATAATAGTCTAGTGTCAGCATCCTAGGTCTTACATGTTCTCTTTATGTTTGTGTTCTCATTTTTGGGGCATGCCATTGAGAATTTGGGTGGACTTCTGTTTATGGGTGAACCTTCATTTTAATTTAGCTTGTTGTCAGCAAAATTAAGGAACTAGCAATCTCTGTGAGAAATGACTTATATATTATTCTGGATGTTTATATATATATATATATATAAAAGTACAACTCATTAGTTAGCTCCTTATGTGTGGTACTTATGGACACAATATGTTCTTTTAGGATATGGATTAGCAGTTCTTGTGGGGTAAATTGGTTTTGTACAATAGATTGAGAAATTCATTTCAATATAGGGAAAATTGGTAATTTGGCCTCAAGTAAGTATCCAGAACCTAATTCAGTGAAATCTCATATATTTTTGGATCATCAATGAATAATATCAGATAGATATAATCAATCTGTATCTCCAATTTTGGTGACCATACACTTCCTTTGTGTGCTTCATTCTTGTAGGCTTGACAAGCTGAGGCACAGGTCTTGATCCACCTTACTGGGCACGCTGGATTTTCAAAAGCAAGTATCACATTATAATATATTAAGCTGTGGGCCGGGGATTTGGATTCAATTTTGACTATTAGTTATAATTTTGACTGAACCAACTACATTCTTTATCTTTTTGTCGTAACCACTCATAACTGCTCTCCACTTTTTTTTTTCAAAGACTTTGTTTCAATCAAAAAACTCTATCATTCCCTTTCTACTCAAATTCTTATTTTTTTCATTTTATGATACCAACTCTTGGATTGCATAAATACATATTCATAAAAAAAATTCTTTTGCTTTCTTTCTGAAAAAGCTATGGATTTTTTTATAAATTAATATTTAAATTGCAATGTTTGCCACAGCCATGCAGAGGACGGGTAATTATGCTAGTGACCAATTATGGCAAAAAAAAAAAATAATAAAATTTTTTTTATGGCCAAAACCCTTATTTGCAAAGCAAACTTGGTCACATGCCCACCTTAAAGTAGTACATGCCTTGACCAAACATAATAAGACTGAATTCGTTAGTTGGTTGTATAGTTAGAATTGGATATACTTTGTTTGAAATGCTTGCGCATGTATGGGTTGGTTTGAGATTTGTTTAGTTTTGATTGGATACTTAGTTGCATTTGGAGAAACAATCAAGATCAATTCCTAGCTGTAAAGCCGGTGGTGACTTGAGAGAATGTGTGGGTATGTGAATATTTACCAGAAAAGGCAAAAAAAAAAAAAAAAAAAAAAAAGAAAAGAAAAGAAAAGAAAAACAAAGGCATGATCACCAAAGAGTGATTTTCTCCTCTCTAGAACCACTACAACTTGAAAGCCCTGAAATCAAAGGTTGGAATTATTTTATTTTATTTTTTTGCTATCGGAGGGTTTCCAATTCTGTGGGCTGGACTAATCTATTCGGGCCCAGTGGGAAGCCGAGTAAACTCTCTTGTAGCCCCAGTGTGGTAGTGTAGTTTCGAACCTACAATTTTCAGGTGTAAAGCATGGTCCTAGGCCAACTGAGCTACCCTTAGAGTTAAGTTTATAATTATTTAACTAGCAAAGGTGGCCATGCTTAGTACCTGCAGTTTTTTTCTAGATTGACATTGACAGTTTTTTTTTTCCTTTTGGTATAAGCATAAATTGACAGTTGATCTTGAATTTTTCCATAACAACTTCTCCACATCTGTATCCTATATTACGAAGAACTTCTATACTGTTCTTTCTGGCTCTATATTTCTATGCCCTGACATGGAGATGCTCGGTCATACACGGCACGGTAGGATCAAAATTGGACACGGCACAACACAGTAATCCTGCTGCGGCCAGTGTTGTGCTTGGGCTGTGCCATTCGTGCAATGTGCTTCGTGTCATCCATAAGGTTTTGTGCAAAAAAAAAAAAAAAAAAAAAAAAAAAAAAAAAAATGGTCTTGACAAAAAAAGAAAAGAAAAACATTGCACGAATGGCACTAGGGGTGAGTATTCGGTTAATTCGGTTGGTTTTGGTTAAAACTTTGACCGAACCGAAATATTTCGGTCGAATAAATTCTTAACAGAACCGACCGAATTATGAGTTGTAACTGAATTCTACCGAACCGAAAAATTTCGGTTAAATTTCGGTCAATTCGGTTGAAAGGTCATATGTTGGGCTTTGTTATGGGGCCCAAATTTGTTAGGAACATTTCTCTAATAAAAAAAAAAAACCTAAAGTATAGACAACTAGCAAATTCTAAATATCCAAAATAAAAAAGATATTAAAGCCAAGTATTCAACAGTTTATCAGCCTTAAGAGTTTATATATTTTATATATCTAAAATACAAACTTTCATATGTATATTAATAAATCCGGTTAATTTGGTTAATTTGGTGAAAAAAATCCAAAACCGAATCGAACTATATTATCCAAATTTGTTTTAAATCTTAACTGAACCTAATCAATTTAACCGTATAATCAAACCAAATTAAAAATTTCGGTTTGGTTCGGTTCGGTTCGAAACTTCGGTTTGTTAGACAGACGCTCACCCGTAAACGGCACGGCACGGCACGGCACGAAAAGATACACGAATAGAAGAGCATAACAAATGGATTTGAGAGGTTCGTCAAACTTGACTTACTCCAATGAAAATAAAACCATTTGGATCTTTTCTACTTAAAGGTTTTTCAATAGAATTACTTTCAACACCTTTACAATTAATGACCCCCAGCACATCTAATTCTTGTGGGGCCTTAGGTAGCCCACTTATGTGATTCTACAAAAAGCATCATTCTTGGAGAGGTTGCACTTCGGAGAGGGGTGTGCTCCACTTACAATTGTCACTAGTGGAATAGCTTTGGAAACTCACAGACCTGATCATTATATATACTAGTGATCCAGTGCCCACCATGTGCATAGATCTTAAGGTACACACCAACTAGTGGGGCCTCTCTAGTCACCCATCTGAAGGGCCCTCACACGGGGTCCAACCCCCACATATCTATTCAGATGGATAGGATGGTGTGATTGATTGCAACTTTTTATATACTGTTGAATTTTTTGACATGGATCAAGGGTTTAGAATGATCTAATTAATATGCTTGAAATTTTATATATTGTGAGCCATCAAGACCTTTCCATCCCATCTCTTTCTCTCTCTCTCTCTCTCTCTCTCTCTCTGAAACTTCAAGCTCTAGAACATACAGATCCCTAATGATACCCAAATACTAGAAACTAACCTTCTATTTTCCACAAAATATTAAAGCCCACTCGACCCCATTTAGAAAAACAGCTTCCTGTGGTTAGTTTCCCCATAAGGCTTGATTTATGTATAAATTGAAGATCAAAGTGTGTCCAATGGTGGCTTGTAGATATGCAAATGACCCAGACCCGCGGCCTGACTCTCTCAATTCGGTTCTTTGTATTTGTGTAATGGGGGATTAGTCTTCATCCCTAAGAAGATCTAATCCAACACTTAGAAGCTAGGAGGGGACCCACACGACAACAGGCGTTGTGGGCCAGGGCATTTTGTTTTGACCTCACCTGCCTCAATTGACCCCCTGTAAATTAAATATCGGCCTTTTGTTGCCGGTTATTGGCAATGGAATGTTGCTACTCTTTCCAACACCTTTGGTTATATGCTGATATTATATACTTATACTAGTGTGAAAGGCCCATGACGAACACGGGCCCAAAAAGAATATATATTCCAATATAAAAGCCACATCAGTGCATATAAAAAATATTTACAAAAAAAGATTTATAGAGGAAGCAAGATGGGGGAGAGAGTAAGGGAAAGAAAAAAACTTAGACCGATTAGGTGGGCCCATAATGATATAGTGCTCTAACCTCCAAGTTGTAATAATAATAATAATAATATAGTGCTAGTCGGCTGAAAAAAAAACCCGTAAAAGAGTATTATTTGAAATATTATTGAAAAAAAAATATATATTTAACATTTCCAACGGTTTGGATCTTTATTTGCACTGCTAAAAATAATTTAGAAAAAATAAATAAAAGAATGTTACTGCTCATGGACAAATCGAATATTGACGGATTGGATCTAGATTTGCTCTCCTAGATTTTGAGGAAAAGAGAAAAAAAAAAAAAAGGGATTGGAGCGTGCATGGGCAAGAACACTGTTCACTCGCCTATTTTTTTATCCCCCTTTACTTTCTACATGTTGTCAGTGGTGGGCTGTGGAAAATAGAGGTATTGCCTCTACTTCTCTACAAGAAAAAGACGGTGCCCAACAATGCCAAATGCCTCTATTATCAAAATCTCTACCCGATTTTGAGATTCAGAAAGTCTATGCAGCCCGAATTCTGTTGCCCTATTCAGAGCCCGATCCGAGCTGGGGTCCAGCTGGACCTCATGTTTAAGAAACAATAGAAAGCCCACCCTTTGTTTTTCAATATACGCTTGAAATTTTCGTTCCTCATTTGCAGCATGCCCTAGAGAGAAGTTCGCTCATCTGTCTCAGCCCTTCACTCATCTCTCTCTCTTGCGCGTGTGATTCTCATCAGCAACTCTCTCTCTCTCTCTCTCTCTCTCTCTCTCTCTCTCTCTCTCTCTCTCTCTCTCTCGATTCTCCTCCTTCCCCATCGCCGCGCCTCCCTCCCCATCGCAGAACCTCCCTCTCGGATTTGGTACCCCCATCGCAGCAGCACCCACGCCTACACAATTTAGGTGAGGGGTTTTTTTCGAATCACTCACTCTCTCACTCTCTCTCTCTCTCTCTCTCTCTCGATTTCGAATCTCTGCATTTCATCAAAGCATCTATTGTTTTTGTTTGTTGTTGTTGATGATGATGATGATGAAACTGTTGATTTGATTTAATTCATGAAGCATGTAATCAGATTTATATGCTCCTCTATTTTTTTTTATTTTTTATTTTTGCAATCATGTGTTTTCAGATAAGGGTCGAGTACCCATTGAATAATTTCAGGAAAATGCGAATGAAAGGAGGTTTGTTTGAGAGGAGGTTGAAAAAAAAAAAAAAGAGTGGATGGATGGCCAAGGCCCATACCATTGTGTAATTGGATCGTGCCTTATGAAATCTGATACTTTTGTATTTGTGGGCTAGTGCTTTGTTCTCTACTATTGAATTATCTCTTCTCTGTGATGTTGTGGTTGGGGAGAGAGATTATTATGTGGAATCCGATGTGTTAGAGACATATTTGCCTACTTTGAGCAAATATGTTTTAAGCTGATTACAGTCTTAAAATTTACCTAAAGCTATTTTTTGCTTGAAATTAGAAGCAAATACACAGACATCTGCAATCTGGGTTTTGCTGTATTTTGCAGAGGGTTTTGGAAAGTAGGTTGATTATTGTAGACAAGGTGTTTGATGAAATAGGCTGTCTTTTCCTGTTTGACAATAGAGTCCAACTCACGCACCCCGCCCCCCCCCCCCCCCAGACTATACATTGTCCTAACTGGCTGAGCAAAGTCAATTGCCTCTCTGTATCTCTCTCAACTAGGCTACAAGGACATGCCACTTAGAAAATTCTTAGATTTGATAACATGTTCATTTCTACATCATATGCACCTACTTCATTTTTTTTTTTCCTGTTTGGACTATTTGTTCCCATGAGCTTCTTTGAAATAGACTTTTGTTATTTTGCTCTTTCTTGTGAAACTCTACATTGCATCGTGTGATAGACTAATTAAATTATCAAACATGGTTATTACTTTCGGGTTGCCTATTGCAGCACATCCTTGTCATTTAATTAAGTTGTCCTTGGAAAAAGCTTTTACAGTTGAAGTGAAGCAATGTGCCATCATTTGGTTTTGGGAATTGATTGAAGTTAAGAGTTAAGAAGATGTGATCGAATTGTAATTATGCTTCATGGTATCTGTGATGAAGCTAGTTGGGAGGAATTGCTTGCAATTTCTTTCCATGGAATGACTGTTGTATCTTATTCAAATTTCTTTCATTTCTTTTTTCAGGCCCATCCAACTCTCTCGAGCAAGAAAGGAAGAAACCATGCATGGTAGTGAACACTGGGAAGCTCTTTATTGATGCACACATGCATGTGGCGCAAAATTAAAGCCTCTTGGAGAGTAGTAGTCCAAGTCCTCTTCTCACAAAAAAAGGGAAATCACCCTAAGAGCCTTTGATATCCATTTTATAAATGTTGACTAAGAAAAGGAAAACGAAGAGAGATTACTTGAAGAGATAAAGCTGGAACTCAGGCTTGCAAGAGAAAATGGAAGAAACTTGTTGAAATGGTGACGTTGTAATTGAAGTTGATGTTGTAATTGATTGTAATAAGGTATCAAAAATTGATTCGCATGTTGCCTTGGAAAATGTCGTGTCCTACACCTTCTTGTGTACTACTTCCACTGATTCAGGTTGAAAATGGTTGATTTCATATCTAAAGAGCCATACACTTATGCAAATAACCATGTTTTATGTGCATATGTTCCATGGGGAGAAAAGTTGCCAAACATTCAAGGAGAATGCTTGAATAGCCAATTTTGTCTAAAGATTGAATATCTAGCCACTTTGTCTAAAGATTGCACCAGTTCACCAAGCAGATATCATTAATGCTTTAAGGAGAATGTTTGATAGCCAATATCATATATATATATATATATATATATATATCTGTTAAGTTCATGTTTGGTTGAGCCCTTACATAAGCCTAGTGACCATTTTGAATTGTAAATTAACCAGCCCTTCTTTTTATATCCCCCTTGACTGGTCCCCTTGATTGGTAACATGACTAAATCTGTAGTCATTTACTTTGTAACTAGAATGAAGAGCTCATCCAAATGGCTATCTCATTTAGGATGCAATACATGAAGCAATTAACTGAAAAATTACAGATTTTAAGTTCATAATATGGGCTTTGAAAGCCTCAAATTTGAGCCAAAAAATCCCTCGGGAAGTGGGCAAAACAATGCCCTAAACAGGGGTACTCAGCAAGGTTTCTGGAGATTTGTGTTAACGGATTTGAAAACGCGCCTGAGTTGAAAACATCGCAGATGTGATTGTAATTAACTAAAAAATTACAGATTTTAAGTTCTTAATATGCATGGACTTTGAAATCCCTAAATTTGAGCAAAAAAATCCCTCGGGAAGTGAGCTAAACAATGCCCTAAAGAGGGGTACTCAGCAAGGTTTCTAGAGATTTGTGTTAACAAAGTTGAAAACGTGCCTGAGTTGAAAACATCGTAGACGTGATTGTAATTAACTAAAAAAATTACAGATTTTAAGTTCATAATATGGACTTTGAAAGCCCCAAATCTGAGCCAAAAAATCCCTCGGGAAGTGGGCTAAATAGTGCCCTAAACAGGCATACTCAACAAGGTTTCTGCAGATTTGTGTTAACCGAGTTGAAAAAGTGCGTGAGTTGAAAACATCGCACATGTGATTGTATCAAGTTGAAAAATAGCAGATTTTACGTTCATTATATGGACTTTGAAATCCCAAATTTCATCGAAAAATCCTTTGGGAAGTGGGTTAACCAGTGGCCCAAATAGGAGTACTAAGCAAGGTTTCTACATATTTGTATTAACTGAGTTGAAAAAGTGCGCGATTTGAAAACATCGCAGACGTGATTGTATCAAGTTGAAAAATAACAGTTTTAAGTTGATAATACGGACTTTGAGATCCCCAAATTTCATCGAAAAATTCCCTTGGGAAGTGAGTTAACCAGTGCCCCAAACAGGGTTACTCAGCAAGGTTTCTACAGATTCGTGTTAACCGAGTTGAAAAAGTGCGCAAGTTGAAAACATCGCAGACGTTATTGTATCAAGTTGAAAAGTAGCAGATTTTAAGTTCATAATATGGAATTTGAGATCCCCAAATTTCATTGAAAAAATCCCTTGGGAAGCGGGTTAACCAGTGCCCCAAACAGGGGTACTCAGTAAGGTCGCAGGAGGTTTGACCCAACTGTGGTGAAAAAGTGCGCGAATTGAAAACATCGCAAATATGATTTGACTGGACTGAAAACATGCTTTTCCATTTGATGGTTATATGGTAGTGTGATTTTATGAGCAATGGCATTTTTTAATAAATTACGTGATTGTTTTTCTCCTCTCCCTTCTAAGTTAAACCAGGTTGCTTAGCAATGACTGACTCTAAATTATATGCCCTTTTGGAAATCTCATCATAATGAGGTATGGTCCAAATTACACAACGTAACAGCCACTGGGCCCTGTTTGTTTCATGTAGTGAGGCTTTCATGCAAACCACTACTGTGGAAACCAATAATGCTTGTTTTGAGTTACCATGTTTTATAGGCTAATTGAAGGACTAGTTTGTTTTTGCATGATGCATGTATGTCCAGCATTATTTGAGAAATGTTTTTGCCCACAGATGTATGGCAAGGATCCACTTGTGCATGAGTTTTGGAGGAAGTGGGGAGGGAGACTCAATCCCTCACATCAACAAGAATCAACTCCATTAACATGAAGTCAATCAAATTCCAATATTTGAAACTACAAGCCACACTCTATCATTCATATATTAAAAATGAATTTGTATTAACTTGAAATCATTGATTACAAACACACTTGTAACATAACTAGTAACAAATTACAATAGTACACAAAAGGTGCAGGACACGACATTTGCCAAGGCAACATGCAAATTAATTTTTGATACCTTATTGTAGTATTTACAACATCACCATTTCCACAAGTTTCTTCCATTTTTTTTTTTTTTTTTGTAAGTTTGAGTTCCAGCTTTATCTCTTCAAGTAATCTCTCTTTGCTTTCCTTTTCTCAGTTAACATTTATAAAATGGATATCTAAGGCTCTTACAGTGATTTCCCTTTTTTTTTTTAGAAGAGGACTTGAATTACTACTCTCCAAGAGGCTTTAGTTTTGCACCACATGCATGTGTGCATCAATAAAGAGCTTCTCAGTGTTCACTACCATGCATGGTCTCTTCCTTTCTTGCTTTGAGAGAGTTGGATGGACCTAAAAAAAGAAATGAAAGAAATTTGAATAAGATACAACAGTCATTCCATGGAAAAAAAATTGCAAGCAATTCCTCCTAACTAGCTTCATCACAGATACCATGAAGCATAATTACAATTCGATCACATCTTCTTAACTCTTAACTTCAATCAATTCCCAAAACCAAATGATGGCACATTGCTTCAGTTCAACAATAAAAGATTTTTCCAAGGACAACTTAATTAAATGACAAGGATGTGCTTGAATTGGCAACCCGAAAGTAATAACCATATTTGGTAATTTAATTAATCTATCGCACAATGCAATGCAGATTTTCACAAGAGAGAGAAAAATAACAAAAGTCTATATCAAAGAAGCTCATGGGAGTCCAAACTGGAAAAAAAAAATGAAGTAGGTGCATATGATGTAGAAATGAACTATAATCACATGTTTTCAAATTTGAGGATTTTCTGAGTGGCATGTCCTTGTAGCATTGTTGAGAGAGGTACAGAGAGGCCATTGGCTTTGCTCAGCTAGTTAGGACAATGTATAGTCTGTGGGGGGTGCGTGAGTTGGACTCTATTGTCAAATAGGAAAAGACTGCCTATTTCATCAAACACCTTGTCTACAATAATCAACCTGCTTTCAAAAACCCTTTGCAAAATACAGAAAACCCAAATTGCAGATGTCTGTTTATTTGCTTCTAATTTCAAGCAAAAAAATAGCTTTAGGTAAATTTTAAGACTGTAATCAGCCTAAAACATATTTGCACAAAGTGGGCAAATATGTCTCTAACACATCAGATTCCACATAACATTCTCTCTCCCTAACCACAGCATCACAGAGAACAGACAATTCAATACACTACAAGAAATTTGGGGTTCAAGGACGACACAAATTTGTCCCAAAATGTACATATTTAGTCACCAAAACTAATTGAGACGAAAAAATTTCGTCACTCGTTTTGTTGCCAAAGCCTTGTCGCTAAAAGGTATTGGAGACGAAAAAAAATTCGTCATTGAAAAAGATAAATTTGTGACGATTTTTTTTTATCTCCAATACACTCTGTTGAAAACATACTTGCAAGTAATTTTTTTTCGTCTCCAATACACTCTGTTGGATACATACTTGTAAGCAATTAGTGACAAAATATTTTGTTATTAAATGAAGAAATTAGAGACAAAATTATTTTGTCATAAATATAAGAAATAGAGACGAAAATTTTTTGTCACGTCCGCCCAACTGCTCCCGCCCGAACACACTTAACTTCAGAGTTCTTACGATTTCCGGAGCCACACGGTTTTAGAAGTCCTTATGCTAAGTTAATACGGGATTTGACATATAAGCCCATGGTCAAGACTTAGATATTTCCGATGCGGGCTAACGGAGACTCATCGTTTGAAGCCCGTGGTTGACACCCTACGCCCCGTGGTTAAGGGTACCGTCCGAACCAAGATCCCACATTCTCCCCCACTAGAAATAGAGCCATCCTCGGCTCTGATACCAACTGTCACAGCCTCGCCCAACTCAGCATGAAATTGTCCGTTTTGGCCCACGTACACGCGCGAGGACTTACGAGGAGGTCACTCATCCTAGTATCGCTCTCACCCGAGCACGCTTAACTTCGGAGTTCTTACGATTTCTGGGGCCACACGATTTTAAAAAGTCTCATGTTAAGTTAATATGGGGTTTAACTTATAAGCCCATGGTGAGGACTTGGATATTTCCGATGCGGGCTAACAGAGACTCGCCGTTTGAAGCTCGTGGTTGACACGCTATGCCCCGTGGTTAAGGGTACTGTCCGGACCAAGATTTCACATTCTCCCCCACTAGAAATAGAGCCGTCCTCGGTTCTGATACCAACTGTCATAGCCCCGCCCAACTCAGCATGAAATTGTCCACTTTGACCCACGTGCACGCGTGAGGACTTCCCAGGAGGTCATCCATCCTAGTACTGCTCTCACCCGAGCACGCTTAACTTCGGAGTTCTTACGATTTCTGGGGCAACACGGTTTTAAAAGTCTCATGCTAAGTTAATATGGGGTTTAACATTTAATCCCATGGTGAGGACTTGGATATTTTCGATGCGGGCTAACGGAGACTCGCCGTTTAAAGCCCGTGGTTGACACGTTACGCCCTGTGGTTAAGGGTACTGCCCGGACCAAGATCTCACATTCTCCCACACTAGAAATAGAGTCGTCCTCGGCTCTGATACCAACTGTCACAGCCCCGCCCAACTCAGCATGAAATTGTCCGCTTTGGCCCACGTGCACGCACGAGGACTTCCCGAGAGGTTATCCATCCTAAAACTGTTCCACCCGAGCACGCTTAACTTCGGAGTTCTTACGATTTCCGGAGATGCACGGTTTTAAAAAGCATCATGCTAAGTTAATACGGGGTTTGACTTATAAGCCCAAGGTCAGGACTTGGATATTTCTTATGCGGGCTAACGGAGACTCACCGTTTGAAGCCCGTGGTTGACACGCTACGCCTCGTGGTTAAGGGTACCGCCAGGACCAAGTTTTCACAATAGCAGAGACTGAGAGAGATAGGTGTACCTGGCGGTGGCGGACTCCTGGATGGAGGATGATGGGCATAGATGATGGTGATTGGTGATAGTGGCTGCGTCTGGGAGTTCTAGGCGTTAGAGACTGAGAGAAGTAGAGATGAGAGGGATCACTGATCAGGGATGGGTCTTCACTGTGTGTGTTGATGGAGGGTGATGATGATTGATGGGGGCCAATGGGTCATGGGGCTACTGCCTGAGACGATGGGTGGGAGATGTTGGAAAAGGGTTTTGGAAAATGGGGAAAATGGTTCTTCTCTCCTCTTCTGGAAAAGGGTTTTGGAAAAGGGGGAAAAAGGTTTTGGAAATGAGAGACCGGGATAGATGGAGGGACAAAGGGGAAAATGGGTTTTGGAAAAGTGGCGTTGGATTGGTGGGGGGGGGGGGATGGACGTTAGGGCCAGGCGGGCCCATTTTAGTCATTTTAAAGCTTTTTCCAAAGCAATACTTGTAAGAGAGGAACAGGCTCAAGTGCGAATGAAATTGGCGCCTTATTTTGTTGGCCGAAATATTTTCGTTTTTCATAACTTATCCTTATTAGTGACGAATTACGTTCGTCGCAAAAACAAATTATATTTTGTGACAAAATTTTTTGTCTCCAATGAGCTAAAATAATTCGCGCCGGCAAATGAAATTGGCCCCTTATTTTGGTGACGAAATATTTTTGTCTTCCATAACTTATCCTTATTAGTAACAAATTAAGTTCGTTACAAAAACAAATTATATTTTGTGACAAAAATGTTCGTCTCCGATAAGCTAAAATAATCCGTGCCAAAGCAAATGAAATTAGCTCCTTATTTTGGTGACAAAATATGTTCGTCTTCCATAACTTATCTTTATTGGTGACGAATTACATTCTTCACAAAAAAAAAATTATATTTTGTGACAACAATTTTTGTCTCTAATGAGCTAAAAAAATTGGCGCCAATACAAAATAAGTTGGCGCCATATTTTTGTAGACAAAATTTTATTTTCGTCTCTTATACTTTTGAAAAAAATGAAAACAAACGACAAAATTTATATTTCGTCCTCTTTGGGTATTCTTTTAAGACAAAAAAAAAAAAAAAAAAAAACCGTCATCAAATTTCGTCACAATAGCCTAAATTTCTTGTAGTGATAGGAGAGAACAAAGCACTATCCCATAAATAAAAAAAGGATCAAATTTCATAAGGCACAATCCAATTACACAATGGTATGGGCCTTGGCCATCCATCCTCTCTCTTTTCAACCTCCTCTCATTCACATTTTTCTAAAATTATTCAGTGGGTTCTCGACCCTTATTTGACAACACTTGATTACCAAAAAAAAATAAAAAATAGAGGAGCTTATAAATTTGATTACATGCTTCATGAATTAAATCAAATCAACAGTTTCACCATCATCATCATCATCAACAACAAACAAAAACAATAGATGCTTTGATGAAATGCATAGATTCAAAATCGAGAGATCGAGAGAGAGAATGATTTGAAAAAGCCCCTAACCTGAGTTGTGGAGGCATGGGTGCTATTGCGATGGGGGTACCAAATTCGAGAGGGAGGTTTTGCGATGGGGGGCGAGAGAGAGAGAGAGAGAGAGAGGGAGAGAGAGGATGTTGCTGCTGCGATGGAGAGGAAGGCGCGGCAATAGGGAGGGAGGAGAATAGAGAGAGAGAGAGAGAGAGAGAGAGCTACTGATGAGAATCGCGCTCACACGAGAGAGAGAGAGAGAGAGAGAGAGTTGCTGATGAGAATCGCGCGCACACGAGAGAGAGAGAGAGAGAGAGAGAGAGAGAGTGGCTGATGAGAATCGCTCGCGCACGAGAGAGAGATGAGCGAAGGGTTGAGAGAGATGAGAGAACTTCTCTCTAGGGTGTGATGCAAATGAGGAACTAAAATTTCAGGTGTATATTGAAAAATAGAGGGCGGGCTTTCTATTGTTTCTTAAACATGGGGTCCACCTCCAGTTCAAATCGGGCTCTGAATCGGGCAACAGAATTCGGGCTACAGACTTTCTGTTTATTTGAGATTTTAAGAAATAGTGCAAAAAATCAGTGATGCCAAAAAGGGGCATTGAGCCTTATCAGTTAACATATATTCCAAAGGAGAAAAAAGTGCATATAATTTAAGTTTTCCGAAACCTCCAAAGGACCAATTTCAGCCCAAAAAAACTTTCAATTTCTCATTTTATAATGTTTATCTCCACAAATTCCTCTCCCGTAATCATCTATACAATAATAATAAACACCCAAAAGTAAGGATCAAACAATTTGGTTCAACAACCCCATATCAAAATTTCCAAAAACCAACCCATCCACATGGCGGCCCACCCAATCATCAATTCAACACACCACTTCCTCACATCAATTTCCCACCAGCATCATCAACCTGCATAAGAATTAACCCAATCAACCACAAATTCTAATTCCAAAACAATTCATCATCTAAACCCAAATCAACCAAATGCTATGAAACTTACAGTGCATCCAGACAATTGTTAATCAATGGCTCATATTAGTAGAGATCAAAATTGGAAAACAGACAAAATCGATTTCAAATTGACAATTGGAAACAGTTTGCTTCATATCTTATAATATAATGGATCTAATGATAGACCATATAGACGATGATCATGATCTGGTTAAGATTGGAACTTCTTATTACCGTTGCCCTCCATTGTGTAGAAGAGGACAGAGATCGATGCAAGGCCCTTTATGAGGCAAGTGGTAGAGATGCTCCAACATGATGAGAACTACAGCTAACTAGCTATGGTCTTATTCTAAACAACTATTAGCTATGGTCTTATGCTAAACATCTATATATTATTATGCTCCTTCGTCTTATCGAATTGCTTGTTTAATATGTTTATTTCTTTTTAGACCCATGCTTTTGGATATTGTTGGTGAATTCTTTATCTAATGTGGGACAGGGTCTTTATTTATATTTTCTATGGTTTAGGGATTTACATATAGTCATCCAAATGTCATAACTAGGAAGAACAATTAGTATAATGTATGTCATAGATAATTTAAACGAAATTAGATGAGTCCTACCATACATTAGTAAAGGTCTCCATAAATGGGTTATTAGTAGGGTTGCAAATGGGTTTATGATTCTCTGGACATCTACGACCCAAAAAAATGGGGTTTACAAATTAGCTCTAGTTCTAATAGATAATTGAATCAGGATTCAAAACCTACCTTCAGGTTTTGGTAAGAAACAATGCCTTGGATCAGATTCACAGAAGTTCTGACCCGAGCACCCAGAACGAGCCCCGTTGCAACCTTTAAGTACTAAGGTTTTATAGATGCCCCTCATCCCACAGCAACCTGTGCAAACCCCTCATAAACCATTCCCACACTATTCCCCTGTCCAAAACCACTGCCTAAGCACATCAATTGATTTTCTTTAATTGTTCAATCTTAGGCAGTCCATCTATAAATTACAAGAATATATCATGAATTCCCGTTTTGTCCATATCCCAATGGATTTGCAAACCCTCAATTTCCTAACAACATCTCATGTTATCGAGAGGTTTTATGGGTGCTATTAACTTCATCACTGATTATGTAGGTCGGGCTATCGGTGAAAGTTTAGATATTTTAGTTTGGGCAAGGTCTTAGAAAATTGTCTTAGAAAATCTCTTGCTCAAATTTCTAATACAAAGTTGAAACTTAAAGACCAATGGAGTAATAATAGAGCTTGAGATTTTTTTGTATGATCTCAAATATATTCAATAATCCAAGGGATGCGGAAGACATTCTTAAAATTTGTAATCTGTGTTCGGAAATGAAAGATAAGAGAGTGTGACCCTTTTCTAAAGATGGGAATCGCCTCACTAAGTCAGTGTATAAAATTCTCCCCCAATATAACAATAATATGAATAATGATAAGTTAAATTGGAAACAGATTTGGAAAAATCCCTTTTCCCCCAAAGAATCCTTCTCTTTAGTTGGCACTACACCAAAAATCGGAAATTGGAACGGAAAAGCGTTCCTAATCCTCCCGTTCCTAATCCGTTAAACCGTTCCAATTTCCGTTCCAATTTGGATTAGGAACGGTTGGTACCAAATTGGAACGGAAATTGGAACGGTTTAACGAATTAGGAACGGGAGGATTAGGAACGCTTTTCCGTTCCAATTTTCGATTTTTGGTGTAGTGTGGGCTTGGACCTAAGACAAATTTATGTTCTACTATCTACTTTATTTGTTAATATGAGGAAGAAATGGTACATGCCCTTTAACTTCTTTTGTGTTCACGCTTGGGTAGCTTGGTTTGGTTCAAATATTGGTTTTTTCTTTTAATAGAAATGTTAGTAGTATGGAATGGTGGAAGAAGCTAATTAATGGATTTAAAGAATATGACTTATTTAAAAGGAGAGACCGAGCTCATCTTGGCCGTTTTTACAACATACTGGGCATTGTGGAACGCTATAAACAATTTTATCCTTAAGAGGGGAATGCATTAACCCTCACAAGATAATTAGACTGGTTGAAAATATATACAAAGGTTCCCATACAGGGGAGCACGATAAACTTTTATCCCATCCCCCAGTAGTGGCTAGTACTCAATCTTATAGATTCATTGGAAAAAATTATGGTATTCACAAATGCTACATTTAATATTAAAGATGGAAATCAAGCTATGGGTTTTTCATGATGAAATATAATAAATCTATGGTTGTAGATGCTCACTTTGGACAAAGGATCTCTTCCTCTAAAGAAGTAGAGGCTAGGGCTATTCTCCCTATGTTAAAGGATGCAAGAAGCCGGGGTTTTTGTGAGATCATGCTTCGATCTCAAATGCTAAAGAAGCTGTTGATTGCATTAACAAGAAAGTTGACGGGGCAATCAACCCTATTATTTTGAACATTAAGTTTTTGAGTCTTTTCTTTTCTTCCATCGAGTTTTCACATATCTCTAAGGGCCTGTTTGTTTTGGGGAATTACTGACAGGATTTCCGATTGTCGGAGATTTTTGGACATCCCATCAGAAATTCCGCGTTTGAGAAAGGAGATAGCTCGGATGTCATAAATCCTGGGATATCCAAATTCCAGTAAAGCTGGATTTCGGAATGCTAGGAAGCACCCCAGCATTTGTAATTCCAAATTTCCGAGAGGTCATTTTCTGCTTTCCGATGAGTGTCCGTTCATCTCCAACGGTCACACATAAACTCAAATTTAAACCCACGGCAACAGGTAATAGCAACATTTTCCCATCCTCCTTCATTTCCTCAACTTATTTCACTTTTTTTTTTTTTCCTATCTTAGTAGTTTCTACGGCAAGAATCTGAGAGACAGATTTAGTGGGTTTGATGTTGTTCTTCTGTTGAGGATTTCATCTGTGTTAAAAAAAATTATGGTGAAGGGGGGAGGGGGACTGCATGCTTCTTGGTTGCAAGCAAATGGAAAAAGAAAGAAAGTTGTAGAGAGAGAGGTGGGCTGCAAAATGTATTTGCACCGCTATAGTGCTATCGTCTTCGTTGCCCTCATTTCGCCTTCGATCACATGTCGTCACTGGTACCGTTTCCGTGTGGCCGCACACCTCCTCCTGTATACTCTTTATTCTTCTTGTGTGAAGGGGCTTTGGCTGCTCGTACCTCGGGCTTCTTGAAACTCCTGGCGAGCGTTGAAAATACCATGTGGAAGGGATTATCCACTGCACATGGCAATTGAAAGCTGCTTTTGCAAGAGAACGGCATGAGCCCTTTTACTTGTTCAAAGGAGTCCCGATTGAGTGGTTTAGTTGCCATGTGTTGTGGGCCCATCTAATGATGATCCTAACCGAGGGCCATCTTATGATAAATGTTCATCACCGAAAGGAAGTAAGGCCTGGTCAATATAGATTTTAATTTAATATTATTATTATCTTTCATAATAAGGAGAGGTTAAAATAAAGAATATTCACATAATCAGAGGGCTTTGTTTAATGAAATGAAATTCATACATTAAGTATATATTATTTTACAGGAGGTTTTTTTTTTTTTTTTTTTTTTTTTTTTTAGAGTAGTTCTTATTTAGATTCTCATAAGTTATCAAACACAGAATTCAGGTTGAATTGAGTTTTCAGGCATGGAATTCTAGAATAAATCAAACAGGGAATTAGAATTCAGAATTACATTAGCAGCATTCTGAATTGTAGCATTCCAAATTCTCCAAATTCCATGAGACATGAATTCTCCAAATTCCTCTAACCAAACGGGCCGAGACTGTTAATGAGGTTGCTCGATCATATTTTAACTAGGTTCTATTCTTCTCTCAAAAGTTTTTGTAATGTTTATTTTCCAGATTGAGTACCTGATGGGATTTCCTCCCTCAACTGCCGGTCAGTTTGTTTTGTTGTTGTTGTTGCTTTCTGCAATCAATGATGTTAAAAATAAATAAATAAAAACCTTGGAAGCTCGTCCTGAAATCAAAGGTTATGATTCTTTGACTGGCAAAAGGTGGCCGTGCTGAGCACGTACATGAAACCACTTGATAAATTAAGGTTTGTGTAGATTCACTTTGACCACCACTATGAGGTTTTCGTGATTTGGATGTTGGGTCAGCAGTGTGTGTATGGTGCAATGCCCTCCTTCGTAAAATAATGAGGCCCACCTTTTCAAAATCCAAGCCGGTCATCCGTTTTTACATCCATTATACTTATTGTATATAAATCTTCAATGAAAATATCAGTGGCCACCAATTAGTTGATCATACATACGGACTCCCTCCATTTCTATTCCGACAAAAGAAAAGCAAAGCAAGTTCCATCACCTGTTTCAGATCAAGTGAAACCCAATGGTGGCCCTCTTACAAATTTGAATAATAATCTATAAGATGATCACTGCATAGGGTGTTAGGGCTGATGATCAATTTGAATTTTGAAAAGGTGGGCCTACCGTCCATCGAAAACGTTGCTACGTTGTAGTATGATGCAGCGACACTGCATTGTAGGTCTTCTTCGTTTATTGCTAGAAAAGACCCAGTCATATTTTTATGCATTCGTCAACATAAGAAGACTATTTAACAGTCTATAAACATATAGTTAATTACCCTTGACAATGACATTGAGTCAAATCATTTCCAACATTTTTAAAGTTTCCTTGTGTCTTATTTCCACGAATTCATGTCTAAAAAATATACTATCAATCAAGATAATTGAAGATCCTTAAGGGCCACCCCTAAGGTTTTTATTCTATCTTACATTGCTTTGGATCATGTATGGCCTTTTAATGGCCATCAGTGATTTTCATCGTGTTTTTGGTTGGGGGGATTATGCTAGAATGCTCTCAGATTCTATACACACTTCAAATTTTCATTCAAAGTCCATTTTAAGTGATTGTTTTGCGACATTGAAGGCCATTGAATTAACAACTAGAGGGCCAAAGCATCATAACTAAGGGGTTGTTTGGAAAAAAAATATGTCTAAAGATTATGTTATATTACCTTCTACTTTAGAATGTAATCTACATACCTAAAAACTAGGTGTTTGGATAACTTATAAAGTATCCTACAATATCTCACTTTCTTATAAAAACCTTCATGTTGTAATATTCAAGTATATGTTACATAAAACAATCTTTCGTTAAGAAAACTAATCAAAACAACGGTCAAGAGTAAATTTTTTTGAGAAACTCCTACCCTGGTGGCCAACTACATTTTTTTAATATTGATAGTTTCTATAGGAATCCTATTATGACTCTCAATCTTAGATGGGCCATTTAGTCTTTATAAATTTTATGTGCGGGTCCCATAGCCCTATCATAATTACATAGTTTCTTTATTAATTAATAACATTAGATGTGTCCTACAAATATCACATTAGGCAATTTCTACCATGATTACAAACATTTATGGCCCCCTAGTGATTGCTATAATTGATCTTACGGCTCAGTCCATGGCCAAGAAGCTTCTCAGACAAAATAGCCAAAGCCGCTTGAATGCCATTTATGTTGAAGCTTGAAGGGTTGGCGACCTTGGCCTTTTAATTATCTCATTACCTAGAACTAGCATCAACCCCAATTTAGGCATGCCCATTTCTATTATTGAGAACTGTGGCCCACAACCAAGTGAAACTAGGGTGCTAACACTACAAAATCATGACTCATTGACTCATAAGTATGTTTTCGCCTATTCACCTATCCACCCACGAAGCCATTTATTCTAAGTCAAACCAAAGACAATTCAGCAATCCAAGAGACCAGAATTGAGTAATCCATAATTGACAATTTTTCACACCTCTTCATTCTCCTTGGACCATTTCTTACGACAACAACAGATATTTCATGAACTCTTTACTTGAGGACATGCTTGCGAATCTTCTATTTATAATTAACTTCGGAAACATAAAGAAGTACAGGCCACATAAAACGAAGGAGAATGGATCACCTAAAGCCTTTCCATTCTTTGCTTTTCTACTCTTTCTTTGCCTTTGTAAATCTTATGCTTTCAATATCAGCAGAATTAGATTATCTCAATCAGGGTTGGTCTGTCTTTGTCGAGAGATCAGATAACATCATTGTTTCGCCGGATCGCACCTTCTCTGCTGGATTTCGAAGCGTCGGCGATAATGCCTATTGCTTTGCAGTATGGTTCACCCATGTCAACTTTACACCAGTTTGGATGGCTAACAGAGACTACCCTGTGAATGGAAGACGCTCAGCTCTTTCCTTACAAAAAGATGGTAATGTAGTTTTAAGGGATGCTGCACGTTCTACTATTTGGGAAACAGGCACTACTTCGGCTTCTGGAGTGCAGCTACGCCTTTTAAATACAGGCAATCTAATATTACTCCAAACATCCACAAACAACACTCTATGGCAAAGCTTCAATTTTCCAACTGATACTCTCCTTCCAAATCAACAATTAACAAAGGACATGAAACTTATTGCATCTCGAAGCCAAGGTAACTACTCTTCTGGGTTCTACAATTTTTATTTCGACAATGACAATATTCTACGCCTTCTTTACAATGGTCCCAATATTTCAAGTATCTATTGGCCAGACCCAGGCTCTGTTAGCTGGGATGTTGGGCGATCAATGTACAACAGTAGTAGGACTGCTGTGTTTGATCTGAGTGGATGTTTCCGATCTTCAGATAGCTTAACATTTTTTGCTTCTGATTCGGGAATAGGACCGAAAAGGAGGCTAACCATGGATCATGATGGGAACGTTCGGCTTTATAGCCTAGATGAGAAGAAAGGAGCTTGGAAGATTTCATGGCACGCCATTTCAAACCCATGTAGTATAAATGGCATTTGTGGACCCAATAGTATTTGTGTCTATGAGAAATCTCTAAGAAGTTGCTCATGTCCTCCTGGATTCAAGTTGAATGATCCGACCGATTTGTCTCATGGCTGCCAACCCACATTTAATCTTTCATGTGATCCACTTGAATCTATGTTCATCTCTATACCTAACACTGAATTCTACGGCTATGATTTCAACTACACCGAGGGTCTGACACTCCAAGATTGCATGAAGATATGTTTGGAGTTGTGTTCTTGCAAGGCTTTCATGTACATGTTTGATGGCAGCGGGCGATGTTACCCCAAGACAATGTTACTTAATGGCTACCAAGCATCGTCTTTCTGGGGCATGATGCACATCAAGTTGCCAAGAAATGGGACCATCTCTGAAGGGGGTCGTGTTAGATTGGAAACAACTCCAATGAGCTGTAATCCTGAGGCTCGTGTAGAGTTGTCAAGACCATATGAGAGCAAACAAGAAAATAACTCCTTAAAATACATCTTATGGTTTGTAGTTGCAATCGGTGGCATGGAGTTGATCTGCATAGTTATGGGATGGTGGTATATGTATAAGAAGAAAGGCCCAAGTGCAGCAGAGAAAGGTTATGTGATCGCCGCAACTGGATTTAAAAGATTTAGCTATGCTGAGCTAAAGGCGGCCACTCGGAATTTTAATGAAGTGATTGGAAGGGGAGGGGGCGGAGTAGTATACAAAGGAGAGCTGCCGGATGAACGAGTAGTTGCGGTGAAGAGGCTCGAAGGAGTCAATCAAGGAGAAGAGGAGTTTCTCGCAGAAGTAAGCATAATTGGGAGGATTAATCACATGAATTTGATACAAGTGTGGGGCTTTTGTGCAGAAAGAATGCATAGGCTTTTGGTGTATGAGTACATGGATCGTGGATCATTAGCTGTGAATCTCTCTGCCCGTGTCCTTGATTGGAAGAAACGGTTTGAGATTGCGGTTGGCACAGCAAAAGGCCTTGCGTATTTGCATGAGGAGTGTCTCGAGTGGGTGCTCCACTGCGATGTCAAGCCCCAAAACATCCTTTTAGATGCACATTACCATCCAAAGGTGGCCGATTTTGGTTTGTCAAAGCTGCGAGATCGGAAAAGTCTCAATGATTCTAGTTTCTCAAGAATAAGAGGGACTAGAGGATACATGGCGCCTGAGTGGATATTAAATCAACCAATCACATCTAAGGTTGATGTCTATAGCTATGGAATCGTCTTGTTAGAGGCCGTGACAGGGAGAAGCTCTCTCGGATTCAATGCCGACAATATTGAAAACAATGTCAACAATGAAGGACGTGGGAAGGGTTTTCATAATTTAGTGACATGGGTGAGGGATATAATTGGAATGAAGAAATAGAAGATCTGGTTGGGCATTTTGAGGAGGAGTTGCTGTTGATATCTTGAGCCAGCTAAACTATAATAGGTTGCTACTTGTCTAGTAGTACTTGGTGTTAGTTGGGTTTCTGTTTAGTAGTTTAATTAGTAGGCTAGTGGTCTAGGTGATACATGTTCTCTTTATATTTGTGTTCTCATTTTTGGGGCATGCCATTAAGAATTTCGTTGGACTTCTATATATGGGTGAACCTTCATTATTAATTTAGTTAATGTTCAGCAAAATTGAGGAACTAGGAATTTCTTTGAGAAATGACCTATATATTTTTCTGGATGTTTATAATCCTTATATATAGTACAACTCATTAGTTAGCTTCTTATGTGTGGTACTTATGGACACAATATGTTCTCTTAGGATATGGAATAGCTAGCTGTTCATGTGGGGTAAATTGGTTTTGTAATATAGATTGAGAAATACATTTCAATGTAGGGAAAATTGGTAATTTGGCCTCAAGTGAGTATCCAGAACCTAGTTCAGTGAAATCTCATATATTTTTGGATCATCAACGAATTATATCAGGCAGATATAAGCAATCTGAATCTCCAATTTTGGTGACTAGACACTTCCTTTAGGGCGTGTTTGGCACTTAACTAAGTTAAAGTGAAGTGAAGTAACATTCCCTCCATCTTTTTCAAAAAAAGTCGAAAAAGCAACCTCCTTTTTCCACTAAAAGAAAAAAAAAACTTAACTTTTCTATACAAAAAGTCAAAAAGATTCTATACCAAACAACTAAAAACAAAACATCATCATAACACCTTATATTTTTTTCTCTCTTGATTTGATGCTTTACCTCACCATACTTCAATTCACCATACATCCAAACAGGCCCTTATGTGTTTCATTCTTGTAGGCATGACAAGCTGAGGCACAGGTCTTGATCCACCTTACCAGGCAGGCTAGATTTTCACAAGCAAGTATATATGACCACATCATAATATATTAAGTTAGGAGGTTTTGGATTCAATTTTAACTATCAGTTATAATTTTGACCGGAAGTTACATCACCTACCTTCTTTATCTCTTTATCATAACCACTTATAACCGCTCTCCACTTTTTTTTTTTTTTCAAAGACTTTGTTTCAATCAAAACTCTATCATTCCCTTTCTACTCCAATTCTCATTTTCTTCATTCTATGATACCAACTCTTGGATAACATAAACTCATACTAAAAAAAAAAACTTCTTTTGCTTTCTTCCTAAAAAAGCAATGAATTTTTTTTTATAAATTAATATTTAAATTGCAATGTTTGCCTTATCCGTGCTGAGCACGGGTAATTATGCTAGTGACCAATTATGGCCAAAACACTTATTTGCAAAGCAAACTTGACGACATGCCCACCTTAAAGTAGTACTTGCCTTGACGAAACATAATAAGACTGAATTCGTTAGTTGGTTGCATAGTTAGAATCATGGATAGGATGGGACGATTGACTGCAACTTTTTTATATACAGTTGAATTTTTGGGCATAATCAAGGGTTAAGATGATCTAATGTGCTTGAAATTTTATAGATTGTAGGCCATCAAGACCTTTCCATCCCATCTCGCTCTCTCTCTAGGAAACTTCAAGCTCATTAGATCACATCCAGATCCCTAATGCTAAACCACCCCCCCCCCCCCCCCCCCCCAAAAAAAAAAAAAAACCCTGGAGACATGCATGACACCCTAATGCTAGAAACTAACCTTCTATTTTCCACAAAATATTAAAGCCCACTTGACCCCATTTAGAAAAACAGTGGGCTACAAAATTAAATTTCCTGGGAATATAAGATGTTTGAAGGGAATCAAAACCTTCACCACAATCCTAGATGTCGCTGACGATCGAGTAGATATCCTATTCGTATTGACCCCTAATAGCTTTTTCTACTTCAAGTGCATCCAAACACAATAATTCTAGGATGAGTACACTTCTCGACGATCTCTAGTGCAAAGAGAGCCGATCGCGCTTCAGCCTTTTTAGCGGAGAAGATTCGATGGCCTTTGACAGCGCCTACAAGCATAAGCGTACCCAAATCAGCACAAGTTTGAGGTCTTTAGCACATTGGATCGGCAGTCTATACATGTATCGACTGCTAGAAAAGACCCAATCATATTTTTATGCTTTCATCAAATGTTGGAAGACAGTATTAAACTCTCTATAAAAATATAATTAGTTACCCCTGACAGTGGCGCCGGACCAAGGATTTTTGATTGGGTGGGGTTAAACTTTTGCTAGACTTTGCTAAAAATTTTAACATTAATAATTGTGAAAAGAAAAAATATATTGTAGTTAAATAGACACAACTTTCTTCCATGCTCAGATCTCTGCCCAATTGAAGGTTCTTCCCACTTCTTCTCTCAAATTCACGTGATCATCAATTTATCATCATCACAACTTAAGATAACATTTTATTTAATCCTAGGATGCCCTCAGACGATAATTTGGGTGCGATAATTTGGGTACGCACCCAATTATCCTATTTGGGTTTCCAAAGGGGTTCTATTTATATCTAAGGAATTCGGTTGCCTGTAATTACTTTAGCTGTAAAAATAATTCCCTATAGTTGGTCGTGGGCCAATAACAAAGAAGAAAAATTGATATCTAAATGTAACTCAAGTTATCCAAATATATGAATCATAAGGCTCGATTTATGTATAAATTGAAGATCAAAGTGTGTTCAATGGTGACTTGTAGATATGTATATGAGGATAGAGGAGACTACTTTATTTAGGGTTATTTGGTGATAGAGGGAAACTAACCACAAGAAGCTCGATTGATGTAAAAAAAGGATTTTGGACTCTTGGTAAATAGAAGATGTCGAAAGAAAACGTTTTGTGACGGGGCGAAAGCATGATTTATGTATGAGGGGATTGTTTATTAGTCATATAAAAGGAGAGGTCCAGGACATTAAAATCTGCAATTTCAAACTTGACCTAGGCTGGCCGCCCCAGGTCACCTCTATGCAGGTCCGCCACCGCTGTACCCTTGAGTCCAATCATTTCAAAGACTTTAAAAGTTACTTTGTGTCTTATCTCCATGAATTCATGTTTAAAAAAAAATAATAATAACATGAATCGTCTTGTTAGAGGTCGCGACAGGTAGAAGCTGTCTCGGATTCAATGTCCACAATGAGCGAGGTGGAAAGGATTTTCGTAATTTAGTGACATGGGTGAGGGAGATAATGTTTGCATCCGATGTTAGGCCTGCAGGGAGGATTCAAGAAATCATGGATCCAATGATAGACCATATAGATAATGATCTGGTTAAGGTGGAACTTCTTCTTATGGTGGCCCTCCATTGTGTGGAGGAGGACAGAGATGAAATGCCAACCATGAGGCAAGTGGGAGAGATGCTCCTACATGATGAAAACAACAGTTGACTGACTATTCTCTTATTCTAAACATCAATTAGCATGTTCATTCCCCAGATCCATTTGCTTGTTTAATATGTTTATTCTCTTTTGGAACCATGCATTTTGATTTTTTTTTTTAGTGATTTTTAATCTATTGTTGACCATAGACTTTATTTTATATTGCACGTAGGGTTTAGGGACTTACATATAGTAATCAAAATATCATTATTAGCAACAGTGATTAGTATAATGTGTGTATTAGTAATTAATTTATACAACATTAATTGAGTCTTATATGAGTTAATTCAAACTTTGATGAAGTTTTTCCTATAGCAGATGAAAGGGAAATAAATTGGCAGCTCACCATTAAGATTAAAACCTCCCACTATACTCGCTTGCTTGTAGATTACCTGAACATGTTTTATCTAATATATTTGCAGGATCTTCAGGTTCTAAATGAAGACAATTTGAATGAATACATAGAACACCTGGCAGGGTGTTTGAGGAGCTGCAATTGATATTTTGTGCCAGTTTGGCTGTAATAGCTGACTACTTGTCTAGTAGTTCATGTTAGCTCAGTTTCTGTTTAATTAGTAGTGCAATAGTTAGTATCATAGGTCTTACATGTTTTTCTATTTATATTGGTAGTCTAAAGTGTGTTGTAATCGGTATGTGTCTGTGTGTCTCTGCTGTTCTCCTGTTGTGTTCCTCTTGTATGGTCTCTATGTGGCGTGCTTAATAAAACTATCCATTTTAGCACCAAAAAGGGGGAAAAAAGGTTGTTGATGAAGTTGCATGTTAATTAGTATTTCTGTTAATCTGTATGGCTCAATAGAAGTTAATAAGTCTTGGTTAACCGGGCCCCTGTATTACCCAAGTTGTATTGTGATTAGAAGTAAGGTTTAAATGTAACGGGGTTTGCGGCTGATATTATAAATAGAGATTCAGAGTCTCTAGGATGTACACCTCTATTCTGAATGCATAGTAATTTCCCTCGTCTTCCCCGTGGACGTAAGCAAAAAGCCAAGCTACGTAAATTTTTGTGTTCTCTTGTGTGTGCTTAATCTCTTCTCGTAGGCCTTAGATCACAACCGTTTCTTTCTCAGTTTTTTTTTTTTCCTGCTATATTGGTTTACTGGTCCAGCAATGGTTTTTTTAACTTGTGGCCCAGAGATTGATCACTGGGCTTGTTTTTGAAACTATTCTTTATTGTTACCAACTCAAACTTTTGATGAAGTTAAATGAGTGCTGCTTTGTTCTTATGAGTAAATACTGCATGAACAATATTGAAGAAGCCTAAAGAAGTAACTGTTAAAAATCTTAGATAGTACAGACAACTGATAGGTTCTAACATATTTTAAGGGATGCCTTTAGATATCAAGGAAACCATCTGAGTCTTCTTTATCTTTAATTCCTTCCTCTGCATTAAGTTTCTAACTTTCATCTTACCCTTTTTGACAAACTTGGTCCCTGTCTAACACAATGGCTTAATCCGGTTAACTTGGAATGCATGCAAGACATATTTGTTTTATCGGTCACAGTAACTTATATTAAAAGAGAATAGAATACAAACAAAGAGTACAAAAAGAAAAGAAAAAAAGGGAAAAGAAATACAGAGGTACACGAGTAATGTACCCTCTCACACTACAACTACATAATAAAACCCTCATAAGGGGAAATTCTCTCAACACCTTGTTTGGCTAAAGATTCCGCCATCATGTTTGATGATCTACTCTTATGCTGAAAGTTAACATTAATGGTGCTGGATAACACCCGGATTTCATTGAAGAGGAAGTGAAACTTCCATGTATAAGCCTTCCGGTTCGAAACCCAACTCACTGCATTAAAAGAATCTATCACTCTCCACAATGAGACTTTCCACAATGGGATTGCCGTGGAATGCAAGACATAAACCAAACATATTCCATCAATTTCAACACTACGTTTATATTAAACACAAGCTGCAAAAGCAGATAAAAATAACAGTACAATTGTATGGAAAAGAAAAACATTATTAAGTATCAAACCTGAGATAATCTAATAATCGAATTTATGGCGTAGGAGCATCTCCACCACCTGAGTCATGGTTGGTCTTGCATCTTTGTCCTCCTTCACACACTGCAAAGCAACTCTGATAAGAATTTCCATCTTGATTGCATCATATATACTATCTATCTTTGGATTTATGATTTCCTTCATCCTCCCTGGATTGCCATTGGTTGTACACATCATCTTCCTTACCCATGTAACCAGATTTTGGGATTCTTCCATCCCATCTCTTTCATTGTTGGCATGGAATTCAAAAGAGCTTCTCCCAGTCACCATCTCTAGCAGGACAATTCCATAGCTATAGACATCAACCTTGGATGTAATTGGTTGATTCAAGATCCACTCCGGCGCCATGTATCCTCTAGTCCCTCTAATCCTCGAGATGTTTAAGTAATTAATACTACATCTATCTCGAAGTTTAGACAGACCAAAATCAGCGACCTTTGGGTTATAATTTGCATCTAAAAGTATGTTTTCAGGCTTCACATCACAATGGAGTACCCACTCGAGACATTCCTCATGCAAATAAGCTAGGCCTTTCGCTGTGCCTATTGCGATCTCGAACCGCTTCTCCCAATCAAGAGCATTGGATGATAAGTTTTCGGCTAGTGATCCACGTTCCATGTACTCATACACCAAAATCCTATGCCTTCTTTCAACACAAAAACCGCACACTTGTATCAAATTCATGTGATTGATCCTCCCAATTATGCTTATTTCTGCTAGAAACTCTACTTCTCCTTGATTTACTCCTTCAAGCCGCTTCACAGCAACCACTCGCTCATCTGGAAGAACTCCTTTATAGACAACCCCGCCGCTTCCTCTTCCAATCACTTCACTAAAATTCCAAGTAGCCTTCTTTAGCTCGTGGTACCCAAATCTTTTAAATCCGTTGGCAACAACCATATACCCTTTCTCGATTACACTTGGACTGTTATTTTTAATCATGTACCACCATCCCATACATATGCAGATGAGCTCCACACCACCAATTATAGCTACAAACCACAAGAGGTACTTCAAAGCATTGTTTCCTTGTTTTTGCTCATGGGAATTAGGATCACATCTCAACGCAGAAATTTCTAGCGGAAGAGGATCCTCATCAGACAAGGTCCCATTTATTGGCACCCTGATGTGTACAGTCCCATCAAATGATGGTGAATGGAAGCCATTGAGCAACTGTGTCTTTGGATAGCACTGCCCGATTCCTTTGGGCCCGTCACTCCTGTACAAGATGGCTTTACAAGAACATGACTCCAAGCATATATTCATGCATTGTTGGAGTGATAATTTGATAGTAAAGTTTAAATCATAACCGTAGAATTTGGTGTTAGGAATAGTGAAAAACTTTGAGTCAAGGGGGTCGCATGAAAGATTAAATGTAGGCCAGCATCCCTGAGAAAAATCAGTCGGGTCTTTCAGCATGAATCCAGGAGGACATGTGCATCTTCTTTGAGATTGCTCGTAGACACAGATACTGTTTGGTCCACATAGGCCATGCATACTACATAGTTCTGCAATGGCTTGCCATGAAATCCCCCAGTCTCCTTTCTGATCAAGGCTATACAATCTAAGGTTCCCATCATAACCTATGGTCAATCTTCTTATGGGTCCTACCCCAAAATCAGAAGCGAAGAAACTTAAATCATCCGAAGATTGGAAATAACCTGACAAATCAAACGCTGCGATCCTACTACTGTTGTAGGTTGATCGTCCAGCATCCCAGGTAACAAGCCCCGGATCAGGCCAATAGGTGCTAGAAATGTAGGGCCCACTATAAAGAAGCCGCATGACATTATCATTATCAAAGAAGAATGAGTGGAATCCAGTAGAGTAGTTACTTTGGCTCCGAGATGCAATAAGCTTCATTTTCCAAGTGAATAGTTGTTGCGGAAGTAGAGTGTCTGTCGGGAAATCAAAGCTTTGCCATAGAGTGATGTTTGTGGAGGTTTGGAGCAGGAGATTACCTGTGTTCAATAGCCATAATTGAACCGGTGAAGCCCAAGTGGTGTCTGTATTCCAAACCATAGATCTCCCGGCATCCATAAGAACAAGATTACCACTTTTTTCCATGGAAAGAGTGGAGCGCCTTCCATTAACAGGTTGGTCTCTATTCGCCATCCAAACAGGTGTGAAGTGGACTGATTTGGTGAACCATACTGCAAAGCAATATGCATTATCACCCACACTGCGGAATCCAGCAGAGAAAGTATTGTCTGGCGAAACAATGATGTCACTCGATCTCTCAACAGATAGAGATGATCCATAGCTCAGATACTCTAATCTTGCATGGACAAGGAGGAAAGGTTTTACAAAGGCAAAGAGAAAGAAGAGAAACATAATTGCTGGTGGATTTAGGTGATACATTCTCCTCTCTCAGTGATAACCTTTGTGTGACATGTAAAATATATAGAGGAGAGTAGATAATGTTTTCTTCATTTTATTATTCAACTGCTGTGAAGAAAGTCCCAATAACCAGGGAAAAATTTCTACTAGTCAAAGTCATGAGTGGTGGATGATTCCTGTCCCCTGGGGCTGCTTCCCATATAAAATGATTTCTGTTTCTTATTGATAAATAACATACTCGTCAAACTTTGCAAGGACCGTTGGTAATTCAAACAACTTTAGAATTTAAGCATCCTCTAATGATCAGGGTCATTTAATATTGCAAGCTACAGAATTTTAGTACAGTAGGCAAATATCAGACAACTTTCTACCAGCAGAGGACCAGATTTTCTTTGTATCTCATTTAGATTTAACTTTTTCTTTCTTTTTTTTTTTTTTTTTTATAGTTTCTTGGGTCGGGCAATGACTGCCACGTGCCCAGTTTTGTAAAGAGAATTGCAATCATATATATTAGGCCTATTTGTTCAGCCACCAGTAGATGTAAAGGTAAGCGCAACAGTCAAATAGTTTCCATTTACCATGTTTGAATGAAAAGAAGTGTGTAAAGGTCAAGTCTAGCGGTAAAAGCATGGTAAAGTGTGGTAGAGTCAATATAAAAGGTAAATGCTTTGCTACCCTCTCTTCTATTTTCCATCACCATATACTTATTCTCACCTTTCACATACCTCACATTTGTCATCATGTGATATTTACCTTTACTTTGCTTTACCACACGTATAAATAAATATATAAGAAGTGACAGTTATTGGGTACAAAAAATGAGGTCCATTAGATCGTTCAAGGAGTCCAATCTATTTGTTGCCTTTACATTAGACGTCGTTCTTTAATTTTTCCAATTTCGCATCATGATTGTCTCGAGGCCCTTTTCTATCTTTTAATTTGTCCATGAGCATTAGAAATTAACTTTATCTAATGTATAGGTTATAATTTTGCTTCTTACCATTGAAGAGGTGTGAAGGATACAAGTCATGATTGTTTTGAAGACCCTCTTTCATCTTATAAGCAGTGGCGGTTCCGGGAATTCGAGTCATAGAGGTCAACAAAAATTTATTTTCCACAAATCGAATAATTTTTTTTCCTCTTCATCAACATTTCTAATCTACTTTCGATAATTCGACAAATATAATATAAAATTCTCAAATAATTTATTTTCTCTGCTGCTTGGTTGGGGGCTGCGGGCTGAGAGTCTATATGCCTAAATCTAAATGTTAGGATTTTCTCCTTCAAATATGAGGAGAATACCGCATTTAGAGGTTAAATTAGGGTAAGCGAATAATTAATGATAGAATGTCTAAAAAATGGAGTTTTTTTGGAAAAAAAATGAAAGTTGGGCCTATTAAAATTTTTAGTTATTTTGGTAAATAGATGACCCATTAACTTAGGCATTGAGTGGAGTCAAAATCTTCTATACGTTTAATTCATTAGAGATTGTTTTCTTTTTAATAAATTTTTAGATGTCAGTGGGGTCAATTGACCAAACCGACATCCATATAGCACCGCCCATGCTTGTAAGGCCAATGAGACTCACAAACTCCATGTAGCGCCGGCCATGCTTATAAGGCCAATAAGACTCACAAACTCTATCAAATGTGCCGGTTAGAATTTTCTTCTCATCACTAAAGAGGTCTGCAGGATACAAATATATTAACTTTTTTTTTTTGGTACATAGGATACCAAGATATAAAATTGAGGAACGGCGTCGCATTGGGAAAAGAAGATTTGAATGGAGACCTTGTCAGCAGAGTGACCTTTTGTTCTATTGCATATTATAGTAAAAAGAAAAGTAGGGTTATGGTGGAAAATTGACATTAGGAAAGGGATGTTTATCTACTCCAAGACTAAAAATTTGTCCGGATCCGCTTGGGCAGTAGACCCTTTTTTTTTTTTTTTTTTCTCTGTTGAAGCAACTATCAGTTATGATTTTTTTTTTTTCATTTGGAGATAAAATTTGGAGATACCCATACAGTGGAGGGTATTTATTTCAGGCCCCACTAGAAAAGCTTCACCATGTAGTTCCACTCCTTTTATTTCCCTTTGAAAGCTGTTGTAGTGTTAAATATGTTGACCAAAATAGCAAGTAAAGGGAAATGAACCAGTTATCATGGTTTGAGAATTAATTGGAAAAAATGGCCATTATGATTGGATGTATGTATCCACTGCTAATGTAAGGCATCTGGATCCCTCCAATGATCTCCCAAACACTTTCCCTGAGTGGAAGGAGTGGAACCTACAGTGCGACCCACAGAATCCCTTAGATTTGACTCCATTACGTACAACTTGGTCCAACTGCCAGATTGAATGTCATTGATAACATAATTAATACTATCTCAGGCATTATTAATTATATTAATTAATCATGCTATCAATGATATATTTTCTAATCTTGACGGGATAAACTCTTATTTTTTAATAAAAATAGGAACACCTCATATTAGAGTAAAACTTGAGTCGATCCATAAATAGGATGGGCGTTCAATTTCAGCAGGTTGGATTTTCAGTAGGATGGCCCCTACTACTATTGGCTCACTCTTTTCAAATTCTAAACCCTAAACTCAAATGGTAGTTCAGTTGGCTCAGGACGACGGTTTTCACCCGGAGGTTGTAGGTCTGAAACTGCACTACTATACTGGGGCTACAGGAGTGTTTACCCGACTTTCTTCTTGGCCCGGAGGAATTAGTGTCTAAAGGCTTGGGAACCCTAAAAAAAAATTTATTTTCAATCACGATGGGAAATCACTCCAGGGAATGTGAACTCACTCAAGTAGGTCAGCTGTTAGCTTAATTACAGTACACGCACTTTGGCTAACCTCGGACAAATGTGGGGTGCACGTACTTGACCCTAAAAAGTCGATTGGGATGATGAGAAGGAATATGATTGATTTGTGGGGCTCGAGTTTAAGTAGAGGTCTATCATCTATGCAGACTTTGATATTTTAAGACGAAGACCATCCCAAATGAAATATATACACAACGTCAAAAATCACAAAAAACGACGGCCATTGGCCGTCATTTTTCATGAAAATCGACGGATTTAGCCGTCAATCCACCGTCGAAAATTTCAAGGTCGTTTTTTAAAATCGACGGCCATTGCCGTCGGAAAATCTATCCAAAACGACGGCTTATAGCCGTCTGAAATAACCGACTGCCCACAGCGGTCGTTTTTTAATTTATTTTTTTAATAAGAAATTTTAAAAAACGACAGGTTTTGGCCGTTGTTTTTTATTTTAAAAAAATAAAAAAAAATATTATTCTGATTTTTCTAAAGAGTGACTTTTGGTAGATGAAAGCACTTTTTCTTTTTTTGTTGAAAGAGGGATTAGATCAATTAAGAAACACTGATAAAGTGGATGAACCAAATAAGCAGACAATGTCAAGATAAATATTGTCATAAATTAAAAAATCCACTACTATGAAATGTCCAAATAAATACATGCAAATATGTACATCTTATACGTACTGATGGATATTCTAACTGAAAGAGAGCGTTACGCAAGTAAGCAATTATCCACACAAGCACAAACTGGACCTATTTTGGTATCCACGCAATGGCTTGAAGCCAGCCAATAGACTCCAACGGTAATATATTCAGGAGCCTGGGCATAACAGATTACCATCAAAGTGTCTAACTACAAGTATATTTCTGTTATTTTGAACAAAATGAGTTTAGTATCTTACACAATTGAATATTGATGGAGCGCCAGGTCCTGCATCCATAATTGCAAAGTCAAAACAAGAAAGAACAACTAAAGTATACCATAGCAGTAGCTGAATCATCATAAACTCTCACTTCATACGCAAACGAAAAGTCATTCTAAAACTTCATCATTTAACTCAGTATAATAACTAGTCTAAGAGATTATAACAAGCCATTTAGAGGGGACGGGGGGCGAAAAAGTAGAAAATGAGGTTATTCAGTACCTATCTCCAGATCATGCCAAAGGTGCGCTGCAACTTTGTTAGTATTTTTATTGGCTAATTCATGGGTTGGACAAAACTCTGGGTCCATTGAGTTGTATTTTCTAATTTATTTTAGAATGGACTGTGGATGTGTCGCCGGAAGAGCTGAAGCAAAGAATAGAAGGAAAAACCAAACCGGACGAAATTCCCCAGGCCCGATCGATCGGAGCCTCAGACCGATCGATCGGTCAGAAAAAGGTCTCAGTTAAATGTCAGGCCGATCGATCGGACCTGCATGACCGATCGATCGGACACTGTGCAGATTCCGGGAAAGTCTCATATTTTGATACGATTTAGTTTCCTTCTGAAACTATCTTTCCCAGTTTGAGTCCTACTTGTGCACTAAGTCTTAGGCACGAATTTTGGGCTATTAATAGGGTGTTTCTCTCAACCCTAGTAGATAGAACACAACTCTCATTAATCTGAGTTAGAGATATCTTTGAGAGAGTTTATACTCTAGAGCCATTGAGAGACTATTCTGAAGGGCTGCTCTAGAAGGTTGTTGCTTCTACTTTTCTTGTAGAAGATTGATCATCTTGGTTGACAAGGTGTGAGGAGATCAAGTAAGGAGAACGGGGCGCGGTGGATGTCGTGTCAGTGGATTCTTTGCAAGAATAACTACAGTCCTTGGGTCGAGGTACAGACTTAGGTAAAGGAGCTTGTGAGTATATCTTGTAACTGTTCGTTATCTCTTGATTTCTGATTCGTGGTTTTTCTCCCTGGATAGGGTTTCCACGTTAAATATTGTGTCTGCCTTCTTGTGGTGTGTGATTGGTAGATAGCTAGTTCTATATTGTCTGATTGGGTTATTTCCGCTGCATTGATTGGTTAAATAGAACTAGTAATCCATTCTGGTAGCCCATATAGAATTTTCAAACTTCCCGTCTGGAAAAGCTTGAAAGTATTCTTTCATTGAGAGCTGGATGCACTTGGTGTGAGTTAGATGACTTGTTTCGGGTTTCACTAGGCAGAGCCATAACTGCAAGTTGAAACCAGATATAAAGAAATCTTTCAATTACCTGACTTTCTGAAGATCCAGAAGGTGAGGTTCCCTGTTCACAATGTATGCCCAAGAATTCCAGAGCCTTGCTCCCTAAATCCACTGCTGTAACTATAAAAACACAAAACCCAGAAAGAAAAACAGAAAATTCAATACCCCAGATGAAGAAGACCAAAAAAAAAAATACAAAGTCGAGATTTTTTTTCTCCTCATCATCAGTGAATAACAATATACCTTGATAAGATGAGGTTTTGAGAAGCCTTTCAATCAGTTTCCTGTTTATAAGGCTGTCATCAACAACTAGAGCATGGAATTTGGTTTCAGCAGGTATAGCCATTGCTGATTGCTAGAGGAAGATAAGAAGAAAAAACAAGGAGAAGAATTTGCAATAGCAAGAGAAAGAAGAAGAGAATCAGTGTTTATAGAAGGAGAATAACCCATAGGAAATACCCCCACCAAAATCCCACTCCATAGAAAGCAAGATCCAACCAGATTTCATCAGAATCTGATCCTTAGCTTCGCATTCGCATCCACAACTACCACCTCACCCCTGCTTGCAGGTGTCTCCATACCCCATTCCCACCTAGGTGTCACCAATCCCCCTCTGTTCCTCACCTTGTCTCCCACCTTGAATGCTCTCACCTTCTCCATTTCCCATGCCTTGCATACCCATAGCAGACATGCTACCCAACCTTCAAGCTATCTACCTTTTCAACATCTGTGTAGTGGGTCATCCACCTTCCTTTTTGGAAACACCCTGCCAACTCTAAATAGCCACTGTCCTGAACACATCAACATGACAAGGCCATCCTTTTCTATTATTTTTTTTTTATCTCTCACAGCCATGTCAAACATTCATGGAAAGGGCATTTGTTTTGAAAGCTGCTGCAATTTTCAAAAACCAGCCCCCATTGTGGAGATAACATAAACTGGAAAATACACACCAGCAAGATCGTTACATTTGGTATAAGTGGGTTAGACTTAGATCTGTCATAGGTGCACACACTGAAATATGCCAGTGACATGCCCAACCTTGTTAAAGTCACCATCACCCTCCCTCATTTTGCCTTGTTCAGTAAATTCATTACTGACTTGACATGTATATTTAAGAAATTCTTCATGAAGTGTTATGACATTTAAATAAAAGATGCTCCACAATATGGATCTAGTACTGAAAAATCACCTTATGTTGCAAAATATCTGTCGGTAAATTAATGTTTAAAAATGATCCTTGGTGATAAGTTCCATTCCTGATATCAGTCAGTAGCTGGGATTTAAGAGAGATGAAAGGAAAATGCAAATGCAATAGATAGGCAATGGCAGCTTCAATCTTCTTATGCATATGCATTCTTCTTTCTTTTGGCAATGGTTTTCTACTTTACTTGTTTGGAAAATAAATGTTAGGATAATTTCATCCATCTGCTCAACAACTCTCTATCCATCCAATCAAGAAAAAAAAATCCAGCACAAACCAAAACCATCATTATCATTTGTTAATCATCTTCACCAATCAACTGACTTCATCATCTCTATCACCCTCACTGCATCTTTTTTCCTCTCACCCATGAACCCACTTACTCATCAAACACCATTCTGAAACCAACCCATTTGAAGTGTATGCCAGCCTCCAAACTCACAAACCAAGCAAACCGCCAACACACTTCCTAAGTTCGGATTTCCCAACAAATAAACAGTATGGAAGGATGCTTATTAAGTTTTTTATTTTGATCATGCACGTGTGCATGCAATCTTTTTTGTCATTATTCCTGCAGCCCCATGGTTGACTTGGGCATTAGGCATTCTAGTTTCACAGACTGTGCATGTGCAATGTAACAGAATTCAGCATAATCCATGTGTCAATCTGCATATGTATAGTGGTCCTATCAAAAGGATAGTTATTTTTTCACCATAATCACTGGTTAAATAAGAAAATTTTAGGAGCCATATGATCATGAGATCTTAATGCAGGAGAGGAACCTTTTCATGAATTCTTCAACGCTGTTAGTAGAGATGTGGGAATAATAAGAACCAATGAAGAAAATTGAACATGCAGAAACTCAGAAGTAGCTACTTACATAAATTCTCTATTATTATCAACAGTTAGGTCGTGGATGGAAATAAATAAAAACCGATACGGCTTGTTGAGCAAACACTGTCATTCTTTGTTTCTTCTCCCTATTCACATCTTTTCTACATGGCATAATAAGTCATCAAAGCCACCTACCTAAGCCACCGTCCTAAGCCACAAGCCACAGTCCTAAGCCACCCTAAGCCACCTTCTGAAGCATTTTTCATGAGGTAAATTGGCATACTTCTCCATGTGCCCACCACCCTTTCCCTTGTGTCTATATAAAGAGGCATTTGGTTTGGTTGTTGTTGTAGTAAGAAGTGAGATCCACTCTAGTGAAGTGAGATTTGAGTGTAGTTGTGTTGACATGTGTTGAGTGTCATAGAGTTAGTGTAATATGTATTACATGTGCGGGTGTTCTCTTGTATTAAGTTTGTGTCTTTATATAAGTTGTGTTAGTGACAAGATCAAAACTTGATGAATGCTCTCACTTGTGTGATGTATTGTCGCGCCCGAGCCCACCTTTAATTTCCTACACTGCTATGGTCATATCTGCATCAATTTTTGTTCAAGAAACAGAGTACATTTTCTTACTGGTACAGATCTTACTAAAAACCTAATTTTTTTTTTAATGTTTCCTTGAATGCTTTATGGTATTTTGGATGCAGAGTTGCAGATACTGTGTTGGAATATGATATTAACCAATAAAAAAGGCTTTACTCAAGAAGCTTTTCACCAAAACAAATAGAAGTTGATTCCATGGTTGCTGACACTGCCATGTAATGCTGATGATTAATTATAATCATGTTATATAGCAGGCATTGAACAAGTGGAGAGAGTCCTAATTAGCAAGAAATACAAAAAAAGAAGTGCCAGAGAAGAAAAAGCCCAATTCACCTGAAATTAGATCCCAGCCAGTGCAACAAAATCTTGGTCTTTAAACCAAAGGGCAAGGTGGGAAGACTTAACTTCCTTAGTTCAGATTTCCCAACAAATCAACATATCATTCCACCATTTGTAATAAATCATCAAACAACCAAACTTAGCATCCTAACCCACTAACCCAAGATACTAGTCCCACCAATATGGTTTATAGAATGATGGGTGGCAGAGTTACTGAGAAGAAGATGATGACCCAAATATCAGACAACGTTCACACCCAAATATCAGACAACATTCACATCAAAATATCAGACAACAGTAAGTTATCCACATTGCTAGCAAGATTGTTGGTTTAACAATAGAAAACTAAAAATAAGTTTTCAAACCACCCAAAGGACTATAGAATTCAGCATAGTTAGCTGGCCCATGTCGTGGGCTTTTTTTTTATTTACTCTTTGTTATCAGCACTGATTTGGCTGTTCTCCCATTGTAGAGATTGCAAAATTTGGAGCATGAGGAGAGAGCATACTAACATATTGTTACAAAGTGTGGAAAATGAAAGATAGCAAGTAAACTAACTTCTATTCCGCAAGTGATTACTGGTCCAATAATGGTCAGATATATCAATCTGCCAACCAGCCTTCGAAACCTACCTACATCTCACAGGGTCTCTCTTTTCGCAAACGTGGGTTTCAACGATTCAACCCCAACATCCTTCTCATCAAAGTGGTACATAGTATATTTTCTTTGAGAGATTGAAACCTCACCAAGACCTTACCCAGATCAATTGGGTACGGGTAAGCTTTGTTCGTTGGCGGAACATGATGATGATAATAATGAAGTCTTATTGTGCTTCAGGATGAGAGAGTAACATTTTAGTATTGCACAAAAGTCTCAAACCAAGTCTAGAAAAAACACTCAAAATCCCTCATTTCAGAACTACACACGGATAGCCCACACAACAACTTCAACCCATCTTCTCCAAAATGATACCTTCTTTTATATATGAAAGAAATTGCAAAATCAGTTCATTCAAGCATAAAGTCAAACACATTCAAGAAAGGGGGGTACACGTAGACCCTAGAAAAGAAATCAAAATATATGTAATAATCCTACATGGTTGTGACAAGGTTGATAAATATGAGGGCATTTTCCTTTCTCTTGAAGATATAAGAAATAGAAGATAACACAGAACTAGAATATGTTATGGCCTATAGGCCATATGAAGACCAATTAGTTCTTCTGATTTCCAGGCTGGTTGACAAATTTGTGGTTAATTAACTTAAATCTTAAAAATGCAACACTACTGGTGCTTTGTCGTTATGGCTAAAAAGGTTGGTTGTCTATAGTTCGCATTTGATTGTGAAAAACAGGGGATTTATCTGTATGAGATGAATGGAGAATTTCAGTTGATTTATTTGAGCACTGATGCGAATATGTGAAGCAACCAAATCAATCTTAGGAAATCTGTTTTGCAGAAAGATGAGGATATCACTATTTTTTTTTTCAATATATTCAATCGTTGTGGGGATTTAGAGAAAAAATCTGAAATTAAAACAAGGATAGAACCCAACACATGTAATGCAGATAGGAAACACCAACAAAGCATAAAAAGACAAATCCGTGGGTGGGTTGGTGTGTGGGCGTGTGTCAGTTTGAGAGAGAGAGAGAGAGAGGAGACTTACGAGTGATGTTTTGACGCAAGCAAAGACACGGACCCCTGCAACCCAGATGAAGAAGCGAAGGTAAAACTGTATTTAAATGCGAGTAGGAATAGCAGCAGCAAACGCCCTAAGACTGAGTCGAAGCAAACGAAAGGAAATCATCTTGATAGCACTGGGAAGTAGAAAGTAGAAACCATCTGCCGTCTCATTACGTTTTCCAAAGCAAGTGCTGCAGGGGCATTCATTCATCCCCTGCAGGTGTTGAGGAGAGGGAGAGAGACCGAGTGGGAGAGAGGGAGAGGTGCCGCTGCAGATCGAAGACGAGGTGCCGCTGCCGATCAAATATGTTCGTAGCGGGGAGAGAGGGAGAAAGGGGGAAAATAGATAGGGTAAGTGGCGGGAGCGAGGGAAAGAGAGTGAAAGGGCGCGAGGGTGTCGAGAATGCCCAAATATGCCCGGGGTCTTTTTTTTTTTTCACATTAACGACCGCCATCGCCAATCGGTAACAGTGGATTATCCGTCGAAACACGACGACGGCCCGCATCAGTCGGTAAGACCAAAGTGTAGGAGTCGTTCTTCAGCCTTTTTGACGTAGTGATATAGGGTGGTGGATGTTGTAAATTTAGGAATTAATGGAGACATTTTAGGAAAAAAATGAAATATATATGAACAGAGAAAGAGAAAGAACGGAGACTAATCAAGGCCTAAATCTAAGCCATCTGAGAGTCATCAATCAAATGATTGTGTAAATAGGACTCCTGCTCTCACTATACAGTCTATCTTGGTTACTGGACCAAACAATGAAAAAAGAAAAAGATATATTATAAAGGTGTTTTTACAAAAAGAAACCTCAAATACCCCCATACCTCCAAAAACTTTTTTAAATAAACGTAATGCTCCATCAACGTCAGTACGGCTGATCCAGTAGAATTTTCGCAGCACCGAAGCCGGTTTTAGGGGTGTGACAAAAAAATCATAACACAGTTAATTGTATCGAACCGTGGTTAATTAATAACTGTGGTTCGCTGTTTGGTTACGGTTACAATTATAGCTATTAAATTTTAAAAATTACGTTTCACGATTCAGTCACAGTTTTTCATATTTACTCATGGTTATTAACCAAATCAAACCGTAAAATACGGTTCGATTAACCGGACACAATTAATTGTACCATCATACTAATAAAAGAAAAAATAAATGGCCTAAATGAAATAATTCTAAACTTACGTAATAAGGAACCAAACCTTGTAGGTTTTTTTTTTCCTTCCTCTCGGCACCTATTACAACTGAGAATTATCAAAGGTACAAACAATTGGAGTAATGAAAACATCTTTATTACCCACAAGCATTTCAGGCAGCTACTTCACCCCCAACCACATTTGATTCAAAACAGAATTTAATTTGTCTTTAGACAACCTTTAAGCCAAATGTAATGACAGAACATTCCTTGCCATAATCATATAAAAATCACATAAAAAACAGGCTAATTTTAATGATTCATAATGTTAAACAACTGGCCATGTAGAATTTCATCCACACAATCATACCAAACCAAAAGGAAATTACCATTACAACGTTGATAAATGAATTCAGTCTTCCTAGATTTTGTGTCTATTTGTTGGATCTTTTGGAAGATTTATAAAGGAAATGAGTTTCTCTTTAATTTTCTGCCATTCCTCATATGGATGAAAAGATGAGCATGTTGTAACAGTAACGAATGTAATAGAAACTCTTTCTGACAACAATCAAACTTGATTATTGGGGGTCTTTTATCTTATGATTTTTAATGGAATAATGAGGCTCTAATCTTGCTTTGAATTGGTTATCAATGTCCACTGACCCATCAACCAAACAGATTTTTCCACGGTTAATAACCGCAACCAAACCGTCTAATACGGTTAACCGCGGTTCGGTTTTCCACAGTTTTTGTGGATACGGTTGCGGTTTTGGTTTAAAAGACAGAAAAATGCGGTTACGGTTCGGTTAATGATTTTTTCAAAATGATCGATTAACCGAACCATTACACCCCGACCAGTTATTACAGCCGTGGGTCTGTAAATTTATCTCCATGTCCTTTCGATTCAAAGGGTGATTACCTAATTATGCCTTTAGTGATCCCATTATTATTACAACCGATATCCTAATATATGCGTATGTGAAACTAAATCATAAATCTAATTCGGTTGGTCCCGATTGAAATAGGTTGGGATGGCAATGAGTAGGGTTTAAATAGGGACCTGTCCTACCCCACACCTATTAGGGGCGGTTTTGGTAGTGGTTTTCTTCATTTAGGGAAGATTTGGATTTTGTTGCTATAGTCCCCTCGCCACATAAACTCACATTGTTCAAGTGGGGTTAGGCATTAACTTCATGCAAGTGGTTCCGTGCATTTATATATTTAAGACTTTTTAACATTTCATTTTGATCAAACTCCAATCCAAATGGGGCAGGTAATTTGGTATCACTGACCACTGACCTGTCACGGGACAGGTCAGGTTTGGATGAGACAAACTTAAGATGAGGTAGGTTTGGGATTACCTTAATTTGTATAAAGCCCACCCCGTTGTCATCCCTAAAAATAGAGCAACCCAAAAACACATAAATATACATATAGGAAGTTGATTTGGTGTGACAAGCTAGCTAACCAAGGTGCTCACCAGTTCATATTGACGTCTGGATCCATGGCCCTCAAATTTAACGATTTTGGAAGACATTATTTTTTAAAAATTCCAAACAAATTAAAACACTAGTAATAGTGACTTATGCATGTTCATTCATGTTCATGAGCGGGGTCCTTTGTTTTTGTAAAATTTTAAAAAGTATTATTAGAGCTTGAAGTCCCAAGTCATGTATTTATTGCGATCACATCATGGATCCAACTTAGTGGCCCTAGTTGAAATAGGACAACCTCTCTCTCTCTCTCTCTCTCTCTCTCTCTCTCATATAAATGGGGAGCACTACACAGTGCCCGAGCATTTTTTTTTAGAAAAAAACACCCCTCCTAGTTGGACCCACTAGAATGCATAATGATCATGGAGGTCCATTGGATGGAAAGATCCATATGAAACTTACTTATATGCAAAATCTTGAGTCCATAAGATCATCCTAACCTTTTGATCCATGACCCTAAGATTTAATGGTTTAGAAGCATCATTTTATCATGATTTCAATCAAACGGTGAGAAAAACTTGGATGAGAGTTAAACTTGGATTTGTGACTATTCATAGTGGGTAGTGTGTATGAAAATATTAGATTGACTCAACATGGGCTCGATGACCAGAAATAAGAAAGGTAGAAAATGAGCATTTTTCTACGAGAGATATAAGGTGAGAGACAGGAGTGGGGGCCCTCACATTTAAGTTGTTGGCATTGGATATGGATGTAAGGGCCCCACCTTATTTCTCATAATAAGGTGAGAGCATCTCTTATAAGAGCATCTCCCATATATATAGTACTGATCCAATGCGTGCCTAAATGTTGGGCCCACATGGGAGTAACCTGATCGAAAGATCTCCCCTGACCCCTTCATCTCTGTAAAAATATAAGTCCATCCCTTATCATATCCATCTGGGCCCCACAAGTTTAACGATGTACAATCCATTTGGATGAGTGTGCAGTCAATTGAACAGTGAACAATACATCAGATGGGTGCACCATGTGAAATTCAAGGTGGGGTATGTGTGGTCCATTCAGATGGACCATCAGGTAACCCCCACCCCTGATGTACAAGATGCGCAGTAGGTGTACCAGATAACCAACATGTATATGTATATGGGTTATGCTACAAAACTCCTAAAAACGCCCTTCTTTTATCCAATGAAAGTGTGACACATGTCATCAATGTTACACTTATCCATTCTCTCTCCTAAAACTTTGGATATTTTATAAATTTTCTTAAATCATTGGCTAATAGATAGGGGTAGAAACTCCCCTTTTGAGATAGATAAGGTAGTTTTTGAAGCTAGTCCTGAAATCAACGGTTATGATTCTTTGACTGGCAAAAGGTGGCCGTGCTGAGCACGTACATGAAACCACTCACTACACCAAAAAACGGAAATTGGGACGGAAAAACGTTCCTAATCCTTCCGTTCCTAATCCGTTAAAGTGTTCCAATTTCCGTTCCAATTTGGTACGAACCGTTCCTAATCCAAATTGGAACGGAAATTGGAACACTTTAACGGATTAGGAACGGAAGGATTAGGAACGCTTTTCCGTTCCAATTTCCGTTTTTTGGTGTAGTGACTTGATAAATTAAGGTTTGTGTAGATTCACTTTGACCACCACTATGAGGTTTTCGTGATTTGGATGTTGGGTCAGCAGTGTGTGTATGGTGCAATGCCCTCCTTCGTAAAATAATGAGGCCCACCTTTTCAAAATCCAAGCCGGTCATCCGTTTTTACATCCATTATACTTATTGTATAAAAATCTTCAATGAAAATATCAGTGGCCACCAATTAGTTGATCATACATAGGGACTCCCTCCATTTCTATTCCAACGAAAGAAAAGCAAAGCATGTTCCATCACCTGTTTCAGATCAAGTGAAGCCCAATGGTGGCCCTCTTACAAATTTGAATAATAATCTATAAGATGATCACTGCATAGGATGTTAGGGCTGATGATTAATTTGGATTTTGAAAAAGTGTGCCTACCGTCCATTGAAAACGTTGTTGCGCTGTAGTATGATGCAGCGACGATGCATTGTAGGTCTTCTTTGTTTATTGGTAGAAAAGACCCAGTCATATTTTAATGCATTCGTCAACATAAGAAGACTATTTAACCGTCTATAAACATATAATTAATCACCCTTGACAATGACATTGAGTCAAATCATTTCCAACATTTTAAAAGTTACCTTGTGTCTTATTTCCAACGAATTCATGTCTAAAAAATATACTATCAGTCAAGATAATTGAAGATCCTTGAGGGGCGCCACCCCTAAGGTTTTTATTCTATCTTACATGGCTTTGGATCATGCATGGCCTTTTAATGGCCATCAGTGATTTTCATCGTGTGTTTGGTTGGGGGGATTATGCTAGAATGCTCTCAGATTCTATACACACTTCAAATTTTCATTCAAAGGCCATTTTAAGTGATTGATTTGCTACATTGAAGGCCATTGAATTAACAACTAGAGGGCCAAAGCATCATAACTAAGGGGGTGTTTGGAAAAAAAATATGTCTAAAGATTTTGCTATATTACCTCCTACTTTAGAATGTAATTCTACACACCTAAAAACTAGGTGTTTGGATAACTTATAAAGTATCCTACAATATCTCACTTTTTTATAAAAACCTTCATGTTGTAATATTTAAGTATATGTTGCATAAAACAATCTTTCGTTAAGAAAACTAATCAAAACAACGGTCAAGAGTAAAAAAATTTGAGAAACTCCTACCATGGTGGCCAACTATATTTTTTTAATATTGATAGTTTCTATAGGAATCCCACTATGACTCTCAATCTTAGATGGGCCCTTTAGTCTTTATAAATTTTATGTGTGGGTCCCATAGCCCTGTCATAATTACATAGTTTCTTTATTAATTAATAACATTAGATGTGTCCTACAAATATCACATAATTAGGCAATTTCTACCATGATTACAAACATTTATGGCCCCCTAGTGATTGCTATAATTGATCTTACGGCTCAGTCCATGGCCAAGAAGCTTCTCAGACAAAATAGCCAAAGCCGCTTGAATGCCATTTATGTTGAAGCTTGAAGGGTTGGCGACCTTGGCCTTTTAATTATCTCATTACCTAGAACTAGCATCAACCCCAATTTAGGCATACCCATTTCTATTATTGAGAACTGTGGCCCACAACCAAGTGAAACTAGGGTGCTAACACTACAAAATCATGACTCGTAAGTATGTTTTCGCCAATTCACCAATCCACCCACGAAGCCATTTATTCTAAATCAAACCAAAGACAATTCAGCAATCCAAGAGACCAGAATTGAGTAATCCATAATTGACAATTTTTCACACCTCTTCATTCTCCTTGGACCATTTCTTACGACAACAACAGATATTTCATGAACTCTTTACTTGAGGACATGCTTGCGAATCTTCTATTTATAATTAACTTCGGTAACATAAAGAAGTACAGGCCACATAAAACGAAGGAGAATGGATCACCTAAAGCCTTTCCATTCTTTGCTTTTCTACTCTTTCTTTGCCTTTGTAAATCTTGTGCTTTCAATATCAGCAGAATTAGATTATCTCAATCAGGGTTGGTCTGTCTCTGTCGAGAGATCAGATAACATCATTGTTTCGCCGGATGGCACATTCTCCGCTGGATTTCGAAGCGTCGGCGATAATGCCTATTGCTTTGCAGTATGGTTCACCCATGTCAACTTTACACCAGTTTGGATGGCGAACAGAGACTACACTGTGAATGGAAGACGCTCAGCTCTTTCCTTACAAGAAGATGGTAATGTAGTTTTAAGGGATGCTGCACGTTCTACTATTTGGGAAACAGGCACTACTTCGGCTTCTGGAGTGCAGCTACGCCTTTTAAATACAGGCAATCTAATATTGCTCCAAACATCTACAAACAACACTCTATGGCAAAGCTTCAATTTTCCAACTGATACTCTCCTTCCAAATCAACAATTAACAAAGGACATGAAGCTTATTGCATCTCGAAGCCAAGGTAACTACTCTTCTGGGTTCTACAATTTTTATTTCGACAATGACAATATTCTACGCCTTCTTTACAATGGTCCCAATATTTCAAGCATCTATTGGCCAGACCCAGCCTATGTTAGCTGGGATAATGGGCGATCAATGTACAACAGTAGTAGGACTGCTGTGTTTGATCTGAGTGGATGTTTTCGATCTTCAGATAGCTTAACATTTTTTGCTTCTGATTCGGGAATAGGACCCGAAAGGAGGCTAACCATGGATCATGATGGGAATGTTCGGCTTTATAGCCTAGATGAGAAGAAAGAAGCTTGGAAGATTTCATGGCACGCCATTTCAAACCCATGTAGTATAAATGGCATTTGTGGACCCAATAGTATTTGTGTCTATGAGAAATCTCTAAGAAGTTGCTCATGTCCTCCTGGACTCAAGTTGAATGATCCGACCGATTTGTGTCAAGGCTGCCAACCCACATTTAATCTTTCATGTGATCCACTTGAATCTATGTTCATCCCTATACCCAACACTGAATTCTACAAATATGATTTCAACTACACCACGGGTCTTTTTTTTGCTAAAAGGTAATTGTATTAAGAAAAGAGGAGAAGAGAAACAGAGGCTCTAAAAGCCAACCAAAAAGAAGCTCAAGGAGCAACAGCAAAGAAAAAGAAAAACAGCAAAACCAGCAGCAAGACCAACTTAAGAATTGGAGAACAGAAAATTACAAAAGTTCTTTAGTGGTCTATAAGAGAATGGCTTGGAGATTCGCTTGAGAGAGGCAGAGAGGAGCTCAGTCAGGAAGCTGGTAACCTTCTCTTGAGAGGCACTGTGGTTGTTGAAAATGGCTTCATTTCTACAATTCCATAAAGCAAAAGTTGTGGAGAAGAAGATGGCAGCAACACCTTTACAGGCCAATCTATCACTGCAGTGGGAGAGGGCCTGCCAGATCTTAGAGGGGAAAAGAGGACCAGCAACGGCAATCCCCGTAGAGGAGAGGATCCAATTCCAGATATCAGAGGAGAAGGAACAGAGGAAAAGGAGGTGGAGAGTAGATTCCTGCGCCTGAGAGCACAGACTGCACCTAGAGGCCAGGCTGATTCCCGAAAGTTGAAGCCATATATGAGGAGGAGTTTTTCCATGAAGGAGCCTCCAGGCAAAGAAAGATACCCTCGGCTGCTGAATGTTGTTCCAAACCAGCGGAGCCCAGTTCAACCAGTATGCTGAGGGGTTCCTTGATCTGACTAATTGCCAAGCTTCCTGGATAGAGAGGCCTTGATCTACATGGGAGTTCCAGAGCAGAGAGTCTTTGGAGAAAGGATCCAAGGGGAGGAGCTGGACACCTGCCTGAAGAGAGTCGGCCACATCACTTGGGATACCAGGAGGAAGCAACCAATGGTTTCCATCCCAGAGGGAATAGAGCTTCTGATTAGGGGGAAAGTGGAGGGAAGGAAACTGAGAGGCCAAACTACCACCTTTCATCCAATTATCATGCCAGAGATCGACCAACCTACCATCCCCAACTTTCCAGGAACTGCCAGATTGAATGAAATGGCTAGTAGACCTGATTTTCCGCCAGATGCAAGAGCCAGCTTTAGTAGAGGAGGAATGCCAGAGAGAAGATCTGGGAAAGTGGCTACCAGCCATCCAGTTTGCCCAGAGAGAATTTGAAGTGATAGCAGTCCAGCCCAGTTTGATGAAAGAGGCTGCATTTTGCTCATGGATACGTCTGATTCCCAGACCTCCTTCAGAAGTGGGGAGAGTGACTGTTTCCCATTTGATCTGGCTTCTTTTCTGCCTGAGAGCCCCCCCAGACCACAGGAAGTTTCTCATGATAGTCTCCAGGTTAGTAGAGATTGACTTAGGGATAGGAAGAACCATGGCAATGTGGATTGGAAGACTGCTGAGCACATGCCTAACCAAAATCCTTCTACCAGCAATGGAGAGAAGCTTTGATTTCCAACCTGAGAGCTTGATGAGGAATCTGTCCAGAAGAGGGGTGAAGTGCTGTCTTCTGGGGATACCAACAATGAGAGGAGCTCCGAGATATGAAGAGTGGAGAGGCCTATCCTGGATATTGGTAATGTCCAAGATAAGTCTTTTCTTCCTGTGATTGCATTTGCCAATGAAGAGTTTGCTCTTGTCCAAGTTAATAGATTGGCCAGCACTGACTTGGTAATTTGAGATTACCTCCTTCAAGGCTAAGAGACTCCTTTTGTGGGCTTTGAGGAACAGAAGAATATCGTCGGCATACAAAAGATGGCAAGGGGTGTTAGGAACAGAGGAGAGGGGGGAGATGGTATTGTTAGTAACCAGACTATGGATGTTGAGGCTAAGGATTTCTTCAGCAAGAATGAAAAGGTAAGGGGATAGAAGGTCCCCTTGCCTTAGCCCACAAAAGGAGCTGAAGAAACCGCAGGGGGATCTGTTGATGAGGACCGAGCCTTTTGCAGTGCAAACACATTCCCGAATGAGGTTGATCCATTTGGAAGAGAAACCAAAGTAGTGAAGGGATTTGAAAAGGAAAGGCCAGCTAAGCTTATCAAAAGCTTTGAAGATATCCAATTGCAAACATATAGTGCCACCAGTGAGCTTGGAATGGAGCTTTTGAAACAGCTCATGGGCTAAGGCAATGTGTTGATGGATAGATCTACCCTTGACAAAGGCTGCCTGGTTAGGAGAAACCAGGTGGGTGATAATCTGAGAAAGTCTGGAAGCCAATATTTTGGCTATAATTTTGTATGTGAAGTTTAGGAGGCTGATAGGCCTGTAGTCAGCAAAGGAGGAAGGGGAGTTACTTTTGGGGATCAGAGTAAGAAAATAGGTATTGGACGCTCTGTATAACTTGCCTGAAGTGAAAAAGTGTTGAGTTGCCTTAACCACAGAAGGGCCAATGATGTGCCAAGTTGCAGTGAAGAAGAGGCCAGAGAAGCCATCCGGACCAGGATAGCTGTCTTTTTTAAGAGCAAAGACTGCATTTCTGATTTCTTCTGCATCAGGAGGTCTGGAGAGACTGGTGTTCATGTCTAAGGAGACTTTGTTGCTGCCTAGCCCAAACAAGAAATCAGAGGGAGCAGAGTGGCCTGAGTTGGCAATGGAGGAGAAATGATCCACAGCCAGAGACTTGATAGCTGCCTGATCATCCACCCAAGAGCCAGCTGATTGAATTTTATCTATACAATTCACAGCTCCCCTGGATTTTGCTGAAGCATGAAAGAAAGCTGTGTTTCTATCTCCCTCCTTCAACCATCTAATTCTAGATTTCTGACGCCAGTGAATTTCTTGAAGGTGGAGACAGTTGTGAAGGGAAGCCTTGGCTTCAGCCAGAGAATGATGAAGAGAAGGAGTGGGTCCAGCATCAAGGAGAGCTTGGATATCAAGAACAGATTTTTCTGCCTCTGCTATCCTGAGCCTGATGTCACCAAAGACATTCTTATTCCAACCTTTGAGGATACGCTTCATGTTTTTCAGGTTGCTAGCAAGCTCCTGCTGGTAATTCCCTGAAGAAACTTGGTTCCAGGAGTCAGCAACGAGCCGAAGGAAATCCGGGTGATGGATCCACATAGCATCGAATTTGAAGGGAGCCTTGGAAGCAAGAGGCTACCTACTGTGGGTGAGAAGCAGGGGGCAGTGGTCCGAAGAGAATTTTGGAAGGTGGGCGAGCAGGGGATCAGTAGAGCAGGAGAGCCAGGGAAGATTGCAGAGAGCTCTATCCAGCTTGGCTGCAACATAGCTAGTCCCCTGGCGATTGTTGGACCAGGTGAATTTATTCCCAGAGAATCCCATGTCCTGCAATCCAGTGGAGGTGAGCAGCTGCTGGAAATCAAGGTTGAGGCGAGAAGGCTTGAGACTGAATTTCTCAGAAGCAGAAGTAATGGAGTTGAAATCACCAATTGCACACCAGGGGCAATTGGTACTGGACTGAGAGGAGAGGTAGCTCCAAAGGTCTCTTCTGAGGACATAATTAGTGGAGGCATATATCCCTGTGAGGAGACAGTTGGAAGCAGAAGAAGGGATGGTAAAGGAAATGGTCAGAAATTGGGAGGAGAATTGAGTAAGAGAGATGCCAAGGTTAGAATGAGATTTAAAAAAACACCAAATAGAAGCTGGAGAGGAGGAATTGTTGGAGAAGAAACCATCATAGCCCAAGGAGGAGAGGAGGGAGGGGGGAGGGGAGGCAGTCATAGGTTCAGCTATGAAAATAATATCAGGGGAATTAGAAGAAACCAAGTGGCGAAGGGATCTAATGGTAGGGGAATTGGAGATACCCCTACAGTTCCAGTAGAGGACTTGGATCATTTGGAACTAGTAAGGAGGGAAGAGGGACCATTTGAGCTCCTAGTAGTAGGCCTAGAGTTGGTTCTGGCTGATTTCTTTTTTATTTTAGCTTTCTTTTTCTTAGAGTGGGGAGTGAGGTCCACTACTAAGGAGATGCCAGCATTATGGGAGAAATCAGGAAACTGGTCAGTTTCCTCAGCTGAATCTGAATTCCTGGCGTTAGGGAGAGGGAAGGTAGAGGCATCTAAAAGAGGACAGCTTTCCAGGATGGAGAAGGAGTTAGAGGTATCGATGATTTGTTCTGGAAATTTTTCCAAAATGTCAAAGTCTAAAGGAGGGTCATCAGAGACTTGGGTGGAGTCAGCAAGACAGGATTGGGGGGCAGGGTTGGAACAGGGGATGAGAGCAGGGATGGATGTGGGGTTGGAAGTGGCTGTAGAGTTAGGGTTGGTGAGACCTCGGGGAGCAGAATTTTGATGGAAAGATAGAATTGGAGAGAGCAGGTTTGCTGCAGAGGGATGGGAGTGCCGGAGGGAGTTGGCAGGGGATTCCAAAGGAGGGTCAGTAGAGGCCAAAACTGGATCGAGGTCTGAGTCAGGAGGGGGAGCTAAGTCAGTTTGGCTGGTGGGGGGTTTACCTAGAATGCCTGCACATTGCAGCGATATGGGGTGTTTGGGTATGGGAGGTTTAGAACTTACACAGATTTGCTGGGTGGCCTGAGGAGAAGCATTTAGAGCAGGGGAGGTTTTCATAGGTGATAGATAAGGTAATTTCAGAGTCACCTTCTTGTTCAACTCTGATCTCTGAGGGCTTAGGACCAGACATGTCAAGCTTCACCAGAATCCTGGCGAATGTGAGGAGTTTTTGGGAAGCTGTAGTATCATCCAGTTTGATAGGGGAACCAATGGAGCTGGCTAATGAGAGGAGGATATTGGAGCTCCAGCAGTGGTAAGGGATGCCATGAATGCGAATCCAAACAGGGTGGAAAGAGGGCCAGGTGGAGAGGTCTTGACTAGGCGACCAAGGAATGATTTGAAATTTCCTGTTCTGCAGGAGGGAGGGACCTTGTGCGATGGCAGTATCCCTATCATCCTTGGTAGCAAATCTAAACAAAAAAGAGCCTTTGTCTGTGAGAGAAATAAGGCAAGGCTTGGAGAGATTCCATTTGGAATTAACCTGGGCAGTTAACCATTCAACTGTAGGTCTATTCCCAAAAATTTTTCCTATGGCTGCATTGGAGAAGGAGGATTTACTTGGTTCAATCAAGGAGGAAGGAATCTTCATAGTAAGTTGACCATCTATTAGGGAGGAAGGAGGGTAGTCCAAAGGAGATAAGGGTGCTGAATCAGGGAAGAGGGATAACCAGGGTTTATGGCTGGGGCGGGGGGGAGGAGAGGAGGCTGACAGGAAGGAGCCTTAGGAGGGACCTGAGGATGGAAGAGAAGTGACATGAGGTCTGCGGGGAGACAGAAATGAGGAGGAACAGGGTCTGGAGGTTTAGGGGGAAAAGGGGTTTGCTCACCTTGAGTCTTACCTATGGCGGAGTGGATGATGCCAGAGAGGTGGTGGTGAAACATTTCCAATTGATTGATATCCCAGGTTGAAGAGGAAGGAGGTGGAGCAGCTGAGGAGGGAGGAGGAGCTGAAACAGCGTTTGCCGGAGAGGATCCAGTTCCCTGGAGATTTTGCTCTGGCAGAGGCGAAATAGGTAGGGGAAGAGCTGCCTTTTGCCCCTGTGGGGGAATCAACGGCGAGGGGAGGACTGGGGGACTGGGGATTTGGGTCGAAGAGGCTGGGCGACTAGGGGGGGTGGGGGGGGGGAATCAGAGGAGGAGGATGGAGGAGGAGGGTGACTAAGGAAGGGAGGGAACATGGAGCTGCCCTAGTCTGTAGCTAACAAGAGAATGGACTTGAATTGACACTCAATTGCAAGTCCTCCACTCAAGAGAAGGATCTAGGAATTTCTACTACACCACGGGTCTGACACTCCAAGATTGCATGAAGATATGTTTGGAGTTGTGTTCTTGCAAGGCTTTCATGTACATGTTTGATGGCAGCGGGCGATGTTACCCAAAGACAATGTTACTTAATGGCTACCAAGCATCGTCTTTCTGGGGCATGATGCACATCAAGTTCCACTAGACTTTAATAGCTTGCTACTTATCTGGTAGTTGCTGTAGTTAGTTCAGTTTCTGTTTAGTAGTTTAATAGTCTAGTGTCAGCATCCTAGGTCTTACATGTTCTCTTTATGTTTGTGTTCTCATTTTTGGGGCATGCCATTGAGAATTTGGGTGGACTTCTGTTTATGGGTGAACCTTCATTTTAATTTAGCTTGTTGTCAGCAAAATTAAGGAACTGGAATCTCTGTGAGAAATGACTAATATATTATTCTGGATGTTTATATATATATATATATATATATATATATAAAAGTACAACTCATTAGTTAGCTCCTTATGTGTGGTACTTATGGACACAATATGTTCTTTTAGGATATGGATTAGCAGTTCTTGTGGGGTAAATTGGTTTTGTACAATAGATTGAGAAATACATTTCAATATAGGGAAAATTGGTAATTTGGCCTCAAGTAAGTATCCAGAACCTAATTCAGTGAAATCTCATATATTTTTGGATCATCAATGAATAATATCAGATAGATATAATCAATCTGTATCTCCAATTTTGGTGACCATACACTTCCTTTGTGTGCTTCATTCTTGTAGGCTTGACAAGCTGAGGCACAGGTCTTGATCCACCTTACTGGGCACGCTGGATTTTCAAAAGCAAGTATCACATTATAATATATTAAGCTGTGGGCCGGGGATTTGGATTCAATTTTGACTATTAATTAGTTATAATTTTGACTGAACCAACTACATTCTTTATCTTTTTGTCGTAACCACTCATAACTGCTCTCCACTTTTTTTTTTCAAAGACTTTGTTTCAATCAAAAAACTCTATCATTCCCTTTCTACTCAAATTCTTATTTTTTTCATTTTATGATACCAACTCTTGGATTGCATAAATACATATTCATAAAAAAAATTCTTTTGCTTTCTTTCTGAAAAAGCTATGGATTTTTTTATAAATTAATATTTAAATTGCAATGTTTGCCACAGCCATGCAGAGGACGGGTAATTATGCTAGTGACCAATTATGGCAAAAAAAAAAAATAATAAAATTTTTTTTATGGCCAAAACCCTTATTTGCAAAGCAAACTTGGTCACATGCCCACCTTAAAGTAGTACATGCCTTGACCAAACATAATAAGACTGAATTCGTTAGTTGGTTGTATAGTTAGAATTGGATATACTTTGTTTGAAATGCTTGCGCATGTATGGGTTGGTTTGAGATTTGTTTAGTTTTGATTGGATACTTAGTTGCATTTGGAGAAACAATCAAGATCAATTCCTAGCTGTAAAGCCGGTGGTGACTTGAGAGAATGTGTGGGTATGTGAATATTTACCAGAAAAGGCAAAAAAAAAAAAAAAAAAAAAAAAGAAAAGAAAAGAAAAGAAAAACAAAGGCATGATCACCAAAGAGTGATTTTCTCCTCTCTAGAACCACTACAACTTGAAAGCCCTGAAATCAAAGGTTGGAATTATTTTATTTTATTTTTTTGCTATCGGAGGGTTTCCAATTCTGTGGGCTGGACTAATCTATTCGGGCCCAGTGGGAAGCCGAGTAAACTCTCTTGTAGCCCCAGTGTGGTAGTGTAGTTTCGAACCTACAATTTTCAGGTGTAAAGCATGGTCCTAGGCCAACTGAGCTACCCTTAGAGTTAAGTTTATAATTATTTAACTAGCAAAGGTGGCCATGCTTAGTACCTGCAGTTTTTTTCTAGATTGACATTGACAGTTTTTTTTTTCCTTTTGGTATAAGCATAAATTGACAGTTGATCTTGAATTTTTCCATAACAACTTCTCCACATCTGTATCCTATATTACGAAGAACTTCTATACTGTTCTTTCTGGCTCTATATTTCTATGCCCTGACATGGAGATGCTCGGTCATACACGGCACGGTAGGATCAAAATTGGACACGGCACAACACAGTAATCCTGCTGCGGCCAGTGTTGTGCTTGGGCTGTGCCATTCGTGCAATGTGCTTCGTGTCATCCATAAGGTTTTGTGCAAAAAAAAAAAAAAAAAAAAAAAAAAAAAAAAAAAAATGGTCTTGACAAAAAAAGAAAAGAAAAACATTGCACGAATGGCACTAGGGGTGAGTATTCGGTTAATTCGGTTGGTTTTGGTTAAAACTTTGACCGAACCGAAATATTTCGGTCGAATAAATTCTTAACAGAACCGACCGAATTATGAGTTGTAACTGAATTCTACCGAACCGAAAAATTTCGGTTAAATTTCGGTCAATTCGGTTGAAAGGCCATATGTTGGGCTTTGTTATGGGGCCCAAATTTGTTAGGAACATTTCTCTAATAAAAAAAAAAAACCTAAAGTATAGACAACTAGCAAATTCTAAATATCCAAAATAAAAAAGATATTAAAGCCAAGTATTCAACAGTTTATCAGCCTTAAGAGTTTATATATTTTATATATCTAAAATACAAACTTTCATATGTATATTAATAAATCCGGTTAATTTGGTTAATTTGGTGAAAAAAATCCAAAACCGAATCGAACTATATTATCCAAATTTGTTTTAAATCTTAACTGAACCTAATCAATTTAACCGTATAATCAAACCAAATTAAAAATTTCGGTTTGGTTCGGTTCGGTTCGAAACTTCGGTTTGTTAGACAGACGCTCACCCGTAAACGGCACGGCACGGCACGGCACGAAAAGATACACGAATAGAAGAGCATAACAAATGGATTTGAGAGGTTCGTCAAACTTGACTTACTCCAATGAAAATAAAACCATTTGGATCTTTTCTACTTAAAGGTTTTTCAATAGAATTACTTTCAACACCTTTACAATTAATGACCCCCAGCACATCTAATTCTTGTGGGGCCTTAGGTAGCCCACTTATGTGATTCTACAAAAAGCATCATTCTTGGAGAGGTTGCACTTCGGAGAGGGGTGTGCTCCACTTACAATTGTCACTAGTGGAATAGCTTTGGAAACTCACAGACCTGATCATTATATATACTAGTGATCCAGTGCCCACCATGTGCATAGATCTTAAGGTACACACCAACTAGTGGGGCCTCTCTAGTCACCCATCTGAAGGGCCCTCACACGGGGTCCAACCCCCACATATCTATTCAGATGGATAGGATGGTGTGATTGATTGCAACTTTTTATATACTGTTGAATTTTTTGACATGGATCAAGGGTTTAGAATGATCTAATTAATATGCTTGAAATTTTATATATTGTGAGCCATCAAGACCTTTCCATCCCATCTCTTTCTCTCTCTCTCTCTCTCTCTCTCTCTCTCTCTCTCTCTGAAACTTCAAGCTCTAGAACATACAGATCCCTAATGATACCCAAATACTAGAAACTAACCTTCTATTTTCCACAAAATATTAAAGCCCACTCGACCCCATTTAGAAAAACAGCTTCTTGTGGTTAGTTTCCCCATAAGGCTTGATTTATGTATAAATTGAAGATCAAAGTGTGTCCAATGGTGGCTTGTAGATATGCAAATGACCCAGACCCGCGGCCTGACTCTCTCAATTCGGTTCTTTGTATTTGTGTAATGGGGGATTAGTCTTCATCCCTAAGAAGATCTAATCCAACACTTAGAAGCTAGGAGGGGACCCACACGACAACAGGCGTTGTGGGCCAGGGCATTTTGTTTTGACCTCACCTGCCTCAATTGACCCCCTGTAAATTAAATATCGGCCTTTTGTTGCCGGTTATTGGCAATGGAATGTTGCTACTCTTTCCAACACCTTTGGTTATATGCTGATATTATATACTTATACTAGTGTGAAAGGCCCATGACGAACACGGGCCCAAAAAGAATATATATTCCAATATAAAAGCCACATCAGTGCATATAAAAAATATTTACAAAAAAAGATTTATAGAGGAAGCAAGATGGGGGAGAGAGTAAGGGAAAGAAAAAAACTTAGACCGATTAGGTGGGCCCATAATAATATAGTGCTCTAACCTCCAAGTTGTAATAATAATAATAATAATATAGTGCTAGTCGGCTGAAAAAAAAACCCGTAAAAGAGTATTATTTGAAATATTATTGAAAAAAAAATATATATTTAACATTTCCAACGGTTTGGATCTTTATTTGCACTGCTAAAAATAATTTAGAAAAAAAAAATAAAAGAATGTTACTGCTCATGGACAAATCGAATATTGACGGATTGGATCTAGATTTGCTCTCCTAGATTTTGAGGAAAAGAGAAAAAACAAAAAAGGGATTGGAGCGTGCATGGGCAAGAACACTGTTCACTCGCCTATTTTTTTATCCCCCTTTACTTTCTACATGTTGTCAGTGGTGGGCTGTGGAAAATAGAGGTATTGCCTCTACTTCTCTACAAGAAAAAGACGGTGCCCAACAATGCCAAATTCCTCTATTCTCAAAATCTCTACCTGATTTTGAGATTCAGAAAGTCTATGCAGCCCGAATTCTATTGCCCTATTCAGAGCCCGATCCGAGCTGGGGTCCAGCTGGACCTCATGTCTAAGAAACAATAGAAAGCCCACCCTTTGTTTTTCAATATACGCTTGAAATTTTCGTTCCCCATTTGCAGCACGCCCTAGAGAGAAGTTCGCTCCTTTGTCTCAGCCCTTCACTCATCTCTCTCTCTTGCGCGTGCGATTCTCATCAGCAACTCTCTCTCTCTCTCTCTCTCTCTCTCTCTCTCTCTCTCTCTCTCTCTCGATTCTCCTCCCTCCCCATCGCCGCGCCTCCCTCCCCATCGCAGAACCTCCCTCTCGGATTTGGTACCCCCATCGCAGCAGCACCCACGCCTACACAATTCAGGTGAGGGGTTTTTTCGAATCACTCACTCTCTCTCTCTCTCTCTCTCTCTCTCTCTCTCTCTCTCTCTCTCTCTCTCTCTCTCTCTCTCGATTTCGAATCTCTGCATTTCATCAAAGCATCTATTGTTTTTGTTTGTTGTTGTTGATGATGATGATGATGAAACTATTGATTTGATTTAATTCATGAAGCATGTAATCAGATTTATATGCTCCTCTATTTTTTTTATTTTTATTTTTTGTAATCATGTGTTTTCAGATAAGGGTCGAGTACCCATTGAATAATTTCAGGAAAATGCGAATGAAAGGAGGTTTGTTTGAGAGGAGGTTGAAAAAAAAAAGAGTGGATGGATGGCCAAGGCCCATACCATTGTGTAATTGGATCGTGCCTTATGAAATCTGATACTTTTCTATTTGTGGGCTAGTGCTTTGTTCTTTACTATTGAATTATCTCTTCTCTGTGATGTTGTGGTTGGGGAGAGAGATTATTATGTGGAATCCGATGTGTTAGAGACATATTTGCCCACTTTGAGCAAATATGTTTTAAGCCGATTACAGTCTTAAAATTTACCTAAAGCTATTTTTTGCTTGAAATTAGACGCAAATACATAGACATCTGCAATCTGGGTTTTGCTGTATTTTGCAGAGGGTTTTGGAAAGTAGGTTGATTATTGTAGACAAGGTGTTTGATGAAATAGGCTGTCTTTTCCTGTTTGACAATAGAGTCCAGCTCACGCACCCCCCACAGACTATACATTGTCCTAACTGGCTGAGCAAAGCCAATGGCCTCTCTGTATCTCTCTCAACTAGGCTACAAGGACATGCCACTCAGAAAATTCTCAGATTTGATAACATGTTCATTTCTACATCATATGCACCTACTTCATTTTTTTTCCCTGTTTCGACTATTTGTTCCCATGAGCTTCTTTGAAATAGACTTTTGTTATGTTGCTCTTTCTTGTGAAAATCTACATTGCATCGTGTGATAGACTAATTAAATTATCAAACATGGTTATTACTTTCGGGTTGCCTATTGCAGCACATCCTTGTCATTTAATTAAGTTGTCCTTGGAAAAAGCTTTTATAGTTGAAGTGAAGCAATGTGCCATCATTTGGTTTTGGGAATTGATTGAAGTTAAGAGTTAAGAAGATGTGATCGAATTGTAATTATGCTTCATGGTATCTGTGATGAAGCTAGTTGGGAGGAATTGCTTGCAATTTCTTTCCATGGAATGACTGTTGTATCTTATTCAAATTTCTTTCATTTCTTTTTTCAGGCCCATCCAACTTCTCAGAGCAAGAAAGGAAGAGACCATGCATGGTAGTGAACACTGGGAAGCTCTTTATTGATGCACACATGCATGTGGCGCAAAATTAAAGCCTCTTGGAGAGTAGTAGTCCAAGTCCTCTTCTCACAAAAAAAGGGAAATCACTCTAAGAGCCTTTGATATCCATTTTATAAATGTTGACTAAGAAAAGGAAAACAAAGAGAGATTACTTGAAGAGATAAAGCTGGAACTCAGACTTGCAAGAGAAAATGGAAAAAACTTGTTGAAATGGTGACGTTGTAATTGAAGTTGATGTTGTAATTGATTGTAATAAGGTATCAAAAATTGATTTGCATGTTTCCTTGGCAAATGTCGTGTCCTACACCTTCTTGTGTACTACTTCCACTGATTCAGGTTGCAAATGGTTGATTTCATATCTAAAGAGCCATACACTTATGCAAATAACCATGTTTTATGTGCATATGTTCCATGGGGAGAAAAGTTGCCAAACATTCAAGGAGAATGCTTGAATAGCCAATTTTGTCTAAAGATTGAATATCTAGCCACTTTGTCTAAAGATTGCACCAGTTCACCAAGCAGATATCATTAATGCTTTAAGGAGAATGTTTGATAGCCAATATCATATATATATATATATATATCTGTTAAGTTCATCTTTGGTTGAGCCCTTACATAAGCCTAGTGACCATTTTGAATTGTAAATTAACCAGCCCTTCTTTTTATATCCCCCTTGACTGGTCCCCTTGATTGGTAACATGACTAAATCTGTAGTCATTTACTTTGTAACTAGAATGAAGAGCACATCCAAATGGCTATCCCATTTAGGATGCAATGAGCAATTAACTGAAAAATTACAGATTTTAAGTTCATAATATGGACTTTGAAAGCCTCAAATTTGTGCCAAAAAATCCCTCGGGAAGTGGGCTAAACAATGCCTTAAACAGGGGTACTCAGCAAGGTTTCTGGAGATTTGTGTTAATGGATTTGAAAACGCGCCTGAGTTGAAAACATCGCAGATGTGATTGTAATTAACTAAAAAAATTACAGATTTTAAGTTCTTAATATGGACTTTGAAAACCCCAAATTTGTTCCAAAAAATCTCTCGGGAAGTGGGCTAAACAGTGCCCTAAACAGGGGTACTCAGCAAGCTTTCTGCAGATTTGTGTTAACGGAGTTGAAAAAGTGCCTGAGTTGAAAACATCGCACACTTGATTATAATTAACTAAAGAATTACAGATTTTAAGTTCTTAATATGCATGGACTTTGAAAGCCCCAAATTTGAGCAAAAAAATCCCTTAGGAAGTGAGCTAAACAATGCCCTAAACAGGGGTACTCAGCAAGGTTTCTGGAGATTTGTGTTAACAAAGTTGAAAACGTGCCTGAGTTGAAAACATCGTAGACGTGATTGTAATTAACTAAAAAAATTACAGATTTTAAGTTCATAATATGTACTTTGAAAGCCCCAAATCTGAGCCAAAAAATCCCTCGGGAAGTGGGCTAAATAGTGCCCTAAATAGGCATACTCAGCAAGGTTTCTGCAGGTTTGTATTAACCGAGTTGAAAAAGTGCGTGAGTTGAAAACATCGCAAATGTGATTGTATCAAGTTAAAAAATAGCAGATTTTAAGTTCATTATATGGACTTTGAAATCCCAAATTTCATCGAAAAATCCCTTGGGAAGTGAGTTAACCAGTGCCCCAAATAGGAGTACTAAGCAAGGTTTCTACATATTTGTATTAACTGAGTTGAAAAAGTGCGCGATTTGAAAACATCGCAGATGTGATTGTATCAAGTTGAAAAATAACAGATTTTAAGTTGATAATACGGACTTTGAGATCCCCAAATTTCATCGAAAAATTCCCTTGGGAAGTGGGTTAACCAGTGCCCCAAACAGGGTACTCAATAAGGTCGCAGGAGGTTTGACCCAACTGTGGTGAAAAAGTGCGCGAATTGAAAACATCGCAAACGTTATTGTATCAAGTTGAAAAGTAGCTGATTTTAAGTTCATAATATGGAATTTGAGATCCCCAAATTTCATTGAAAAAATCCCTTGGGAAGCGGGTCAACTAGTGCCCCAAACAGGGTACTCAGCAAGGTCGCAGCAGGTTTGACCAAACTCTGTTGGAAAAGTGCGCGAATTGAAAACATCGTAAATATGATTTGACTCGACTGAAAACATGCTTTTCAATTTCATGGTTATATGGTAGTGTGATTTTATGAGCAATGACATTTTTTAATAAATTACGTGATTGTTTTTCTCCTCTCCCTTCTAAGTTAAGCCAGGTTGCTTAGCAATGACTGACTCTAAATTATATGCCCTTTTGGAAATCTCATCATAATGAGGTATGGTCCAAATTACACAACGTAACAGCCACTGGGCCCTGTTTGTTTCATGTAGTGAGGCTTTCATGCAAACCACTACTGTGGAAACCAATAATGCCTGTTTTGAGTTACCATGTTTTATAGGCTAATTGAAGGACTAGTTTGTTTTTGCATGATGCATGTATGTCCAGCATTATTTGAGAAATGTTTTTGCCCACTAATGTATGGCAAGGATCCACTTGTGCATGAGTTTTGGAGGAAGTGGGGAGAGAGACTCAATCCCTCACATCAACAAGAATCAACTCCATTAACATGAAGTCAATCAAATTCCAATATTTGAAACTACAAGCCACACTCTATCATTCATATATTAAAAATGAATTTGTATTAACTTGAAATCATTGATTACAAACACACTTGTAACATAACTAGTAACAAATTACAATAGTACACAAAAGGTGCAGGACACGACATTTGCCAAGGCAACATGCAAATTAATTTTTGATACCTTATTACAGTCAATTACAACATCACCATTTCCACAAGTTTCTTCCATTTTTTTTTTGTAAGTTTGAGTTCCAGCTTTATCTATTCAAGTAATCTCTCTTTGTTTTCCTTTTCTCAGTTAACATTTATAAAATGGATATCTAAGGCTCTTACAGTGATTTCCCTTTTTTTTTAGAAGAGGACTTGAATTACTACTCTCCAAGAGGCTTTAGTTTTGCACCACATGCATGTGTGCATCAATAAAGAGCTTCTCAGTGTTCACTACCATGCATGGTCTCTTCCTTTCTTGCTTTGAGAGAGTTGGATGGACCTAAAAAAAGAAATGAAAGAAATTTGAATAAGATACAACAATCATTCCATGGAAAAAAAAATTGCAAGCAATTCCTCCTAACTAGCTTCATCACAGATACCATGAAGCATAATTACAATTCGATCACATCTTCTTAACTCTTAACTTCAATCAATTCCCAAAACCAAATGATGGCACATTGCTTCAGTTCAACAATAAAAGATTTTTCCAAGGACAACTTAATTAAATGACAAGGATGTGCTTGAATTGGCAACTCGAAAGTAATAACCATATTTGGTAATTTAATTAATCTATCGCACAATGCAATGCAGATTTTCACAAGAAAGAGAAAAAATAACAAAAGTCTATATCAAAGAAGCTCATGGGAACAAATAGTCCGAACTGGAAAAAAAAATGAAGTAGGTGCATATGATGTAGAAATGAACTATAATCACATGTTTTCAAACTTGAGGATTTTCTGAGTGGCATGTCCTTTTAGCATTGTTGAGAGAGATACAGAGAGGCCATTGGCTTTGCTCATCTAGTTAGGACAATGTATAGTCTGTGGGGGGGGTGCGTGAGTTGGACTCTATTGTCAAACAGGAAAAGACTGCCTATTTCATCAAACACCTTGTCTACAATAATCAACCTGCTTTCGAAAACCCTTTGCAAAATACAGAAAACCCAAATTGCAGATGTCTGTTTATTTGCTTCTAATTTCAAGAAAAAAAATAGCTTTAGGTAAATTTTAAGACTGTAATCAGCCTAAAACATATTTCCACAAAGTGGGCAAATATGTCTCTAACACATTAGGTTCCGCATAACATTCTCTCTCCCCAACCACAGCATCACAGAGAACAGACAATTCAATACAGTATAAGAAATTTGGGGTTTAAGGACGACACAAATTTGTCCCAAAATGTACATATTTAGTCACCGAAACTAATTGAGATGAAAAAATTTCGTCACTCGTTTTGTTGCCAAAGCCTTGTCGCTAAAAGGTATTAGAGACGAAAAAAAATTCGTCATTGAAAAAGATAAATTTGTGACGATTTTTTTTTGTCTCCAATACATTGTTGAAAACATACTTGTAAGTAATTTTTTTTCGTCTTCAATACACTCTATTGGAAACATTCTTGTAAGCAATTAGTGACAAAATATTTTGTCATTAAAGGAAGAAATTAGAGACAAAAATATTTTTTCACAAATATAAGAAATAAAGACGAAAATATTTTGTCACGTCCGCCCAACTGCTCCCGCCCAAACACGCTTAACTTCAGAGTTCTTACGATTTCCGGAGCCACACGGTTTTAGAAGTCCTTATGCTAAGTTAATACGGGATTTGACTTATAAGCCTATGGTCAAGACTTGGATATTTCCGATGCGGGCTAACGGAGACTCATCGTTTAAAGCCCGTGGTTGACACCTTACGCCCCGTGGTTAAGGGTACTGTCCGGACCAAGATCTCACATTCTCCCCCACTAGAAATAGAGCCATCCTCGGCTCTGATACCAACTGTCACAGCCTCGCCCAACTTAGCATGAAATTGTCCGTTTTGGCCCACGTGCACGATCGAGGACTTCCGAGGAGGTCACTCATCATAGTACTGCTCTCACCCGAGCACGCTTAACTTCGGAGTTCTTACGATTTCCGGGGCCACACGGTTTTAAAAAGTCTCATGCTAAGTTAATATGGGGTTTAACTTATAAGTCCATGGTGAGGACTTGGATATTCAGATGCGGGCTAACGGAGACTCGCCGTTTGAAGCCCGTGGTTGACACGCTATGCCCCGTGGTTAAGGGTGACTACAACAGAATACACTTTTAGCGACGTTTTTTTTCGTCGGTAAAACTCAAAAAAACGTCGGTAAAACTTTTACCGACGTTTTTTATTTCGTCGGTCAGACGTCGGCGACAAGACGTCAAGAAAACATTTTACCGACGAATTAATTTTCCGTCGGCAAAAATATAATTTTCACCGACGTTTTTAAACTTTTTACTGACATTTTTTTTCGTCGGTAAAAGTGAGAAGGAAAATTATAAATAAATAAAAACACTTTACCGACGTTATTTTTTCGTCGGTAAAATTAAAAAGAAAATAAAGAAAAAATAAAACTATTTCACCGACGTTTATTTTTCGTCGGTAATATTAAAAAGAAAAATTAAAAAAAATGAAAAATATTTTACCGACGTTTTATTTTCGTCGGTAAAATTAAAAGCAATAAATAAAAATTAAAATAAAATATTGACCGACGTTTATTTATCGTCGGTAACATTAAAAAGAAAAATTAAAAAAATAAAAATATTTTACCGACGTTTTATTTTCGTCGGTAAAATTAAAAGGAATAAATAAAAAATAAATTACCGACGTTTTGTTTCGTCGGTAAATATAAAATTAAAAAATATAAAACAATTGCCGATGTTTATTTTTCGCCGGTGAAATGACTTTTACCGACGAAATTTATAATTTCGTCGGTAAAGGTTATTTTTTTTTAAATACAATTCTCGTTTTTCGTTTAAAATTTCCCTATAAACATGCTGATACACCTGTAACAAGAAATTAAACCTACTCATAATACAATTGAATCCAAACAAAACAAAATCAAACAAAATCATCCACAAACCTACTCACAATACAATTAATAATGAATCCAAACAAAATCATCCACATTTTTCATCAAGTCATTCATCTCCTAAAAATAACAGCACAATTAATAAAAATTTCTAATAGTCGAATAAAACTAAAAACATATACAAATAGTCAGATAAAATTGTCCAATATACATAAACAAATAAACTAAAAACAACAAAACGACGCCAAAGTGTGCATCCGATCCAAAAGCGTCCATCAATCTGCAATGACAAAAACAAAAACAAAATTTGTATCTTTTGAATTAACGAAATTATAAATAAAAGATATACATATATATATATAAACTGATTGGATCATCCCCAATAAAAAAACTGAAACTTCTGTTTGGATCCAAAGAGTTGAGGTTTCACATCATTCAAAGAACAAAAGATAAGAAAATAAAATAAAATAAAAAGAAAATGAAATCTAGAACTGCATTAACCCTTACTCAATCAGTTGGTGCTGTACGCTGACTGGAACCTCATTACTAGCACCACATAGAACCACCTCTATAATCCCATGATATAGAAATCCAATAGTGCCATGAATCTGAAGCTTTGTTATATCAATGCCTACAAAAACAAAAGCCACAACCACCCTAAAAAGACATAAATAGCAGCAAAACTTTTTTTTTTGTGTGTGTGTGTGTGTGTGATAGCAGTAAAACTTATTATAGAGTGAAAAGCCAATTTCATTGAAATTATGTCACTTTACAGAGAATTGCACTGAATCCTCTCTATGAGATCCTGATGTAGGCAAGGGTCAAAAAGGAATGGCAACAGTCAGTTACACAAGAGGAATGTCCATTTGATTTCCTTGAAAATATTCTATTAAAAATCTTACTGAACTTAAAAGTTGTATGAAACTTTGATTAGAACTGATTCCATATGTTTCACCATTAAAAAGAAAAAAAAAAAAAAAAAAACCTACACACAATTGCAATCACTGGCTGATAATACTTTGAACAAAAAAAATGTATAGATGAGTTGGTTAAGACACCACCCCTCATTTAAGTTAAGACTTCATTAACTATCAAAATGATAGAAAAAAATCCTATAAAAGATAATACTTTGAACTAGAAATGGTACCATTGAAAAGCCAAGTGAAATGGAGTTAAATCAACTAAAACATGTTCTTTACAAGCCTTCCTTCATAAAGGTGTGCATTTGACATTTTTTAGGAAGTACATTTTATAGTCCCAATTGGTGAAATCCAAAAGTCAAAGAGGCCAAAACATTTAAACCAGAAAACATAATCAAAAGCAGGAATGTTGCAGAGAATCTCATAAATTCATTAATTGAAATTAAATATATCAAAAGCACCCTCCATAGTTTTATGTCAGTTCAAACTAATCAAACCCAAGTTATTGGGCCTGGCAGGCGAGTCTAATTTCTAGCCATCTAATAAAACATATTTGAAAAGTAAGAGTTTCTGATTTGAAATTTATATTGCTATGGCTGTACATGAATGGCTGGTAGTGACCAAAAGGACCGAACATGATCTTGTATGAGGACAATGCTAATGCATGGATTTTAGGTCCCCCTTTTCTTTGAAAGACCAAGTCAAGCTATTGTTCCATACAATTCCTACACTATTGACAGTTATGAATAGAAGAATATCAAACAGAAACAGAAACTGTTTGACCTGAAAGAAAGAAAGTTCCAAATGATGGATCTCTAGGATTTAACATCCCCATTTTGGGTACAATCAGACTTAAGAGGCCAAGTTGTCTAACCATGGAGCATGATATGAACCAAACAGCTTCACTCTAACAATACATCTAGACCATCCAGTTCGTGGTTAACTTTGGAGAACTTTTCACAATAATCAGTTCCACTGAAGTTTATAGCAAATCCAGAAGAAAATTCAAAGGCTCTGTTGTATCCTATTTGCCTTAAGTCTGTTCACCTTTAATTGGTTCATAATGTCACAAACATTTTTAGTTGTTGTATTATTGATTAGAGATTTGTATGTCTCACCACCAAACCCTAAGAGGGTTGATTGCACTATATACATGTTCACCATTTCTTAAATTTTTTTAGTATCTTTCTTATCTCTTACATTAAAGGTTTAGATGACCAAACCCACCCCACTCCTTCCCTTCACTTCTTTTTCATCATTATTTGAAATTGGTGGAGGCAATGAGTCAATCCCAAGTCAAGTCAAGTCAAGTTAAAAAAAAAAAAATCACAATTTAATAAAGTTAAAAGTCAAATGTTTGGATGCTTCTATCATTAGTTGTTTTTTGGCCTAGATTCTGATTGGTTATTTGAAGTTTGATCTTATCAAAAGAAAAAAAAAAAAAAAAACACAACAGAGAAAATAGAATAAACTCCTATTGGGCATTTACTTGTGGTGGGATTTCCCTATGGATAATCTGAAACACTAATATGGAACTAGATCTTGCCTCTGCAGCTTCAATTTGTTTGAATGTACTGGCATATCACATACAATTGGGATTTCAAATTTAGTTATTCAAAAGGAAGAGAGATTCAGATTAAGTCATCAGTGCACCCAATTTGAAACGTGATTTTTTATGAACATATAAAAAGCCAATAGATTCAACAAACTTTGACCAGTTGACCAACTTTTGAAATAAACTCAACAAAGAAACTTCTATTGTGGAGGCCATAGAAGACCTGGATCCATTAAAATATACAGAACATGCCCAAATAGTAAGCCACACATGCCCTGTTGTAGGACAGAGGAAATGCAAAATTTCATGGCAATGGAGGACTCTTTGTACACAGGCCCTGTTACAATAGAGGGACTAGGTTTCAGATATCAAAAACATGAGGTGGTGATATAGCAAAAAGAAATCACTTTATCCTTGCCATGACTTTACTAGCTAAAAAGTGGAGCTGCCCAGAGGAGGGCAAGGTGAGAGGTCTACAAGCTAATTGTATAAAGTTGGATTGCCTGCATCCTCTAACTCAGTAAATGTTGCACATTAGCACCCCCTCCTTGGACATGTGCTTCTAACCGGTGTATCTGTAGCCATCTCATCAGTTGATATGGTTTGTATTTTTATTTGGAGCATCAAAAGACCTGGGGTTCAAGTGGTTAATTGTGCAGAAATAAATGAGTCAATGTGGAAAACTTTTCCTGTTCAAGTTAATGGCCCTAATGGCACGTTTCCTGTTCAATTAACCATGATAGAGACAATTTAGCTAATCCTTGGAAGCCCAACTGAATGAACAACCTTTGATTCTTCTCCAATAAATATGTAAACTCACACATCCACACACGCCATACAAACCGGCTCTAATTCCCTAACCGGGAGTCCTATCAGCGAGCCGTCAGTTCCTACAGGTTACTCTACCCCCGAGCGAACTTCCCGTGCCGGTCCCCGAATTTTCCGGTCGCCATTTCCCGTTCCGGGCCCCCGAAGGGCCGTTTTCGAGCCTAAGTGTTCGAAAAGAGTCGGTTTTCGGCTCTAATTCTCTAACCGGGAGTAAAAATTTGTTGATGAGAAAGATTATGATAATGCAATCTGGAGGTGCAGTGAAAATTTGTTCAAATACTACATTTTCAGTGTTTGTAAATTTCGACTAGTTATTATGTGCAAATTTCAAGGGAGTATTCTACTAACCAAAGAGTCGCATCATAATCCTCCAGGAGCCGTGCCATCCCCAGCAGATGTGGTCCCCCCCGTGGTGTCAAGAAAGGCGGCCGGATCTATTCCTGCTACAGCTGCCAGCCTTTGAACAAAGGCCTCAAGCTGGCGTGTCCTCCGGTCCTGCTCAGCCTGCCTCCGGTCCTGCTTAGCCTGCCTCCGGTCCTGCTCAGCTAGCTGCTCAGCCTGCCTCCTGCCCTGCTCAGCCTGCTCGGCTAGCTGCTCGCGCAGGGCGACCACCTCAGGGTCTGGTGCCCGAGACTGTGTGGAAGAGGAAGAGGTCCTTGAGTATATCCCATACCCCTTTACATAGCCCGACCTCTTCCCAAGCACATCAGCAGCAATCTGCTCCTCAGTCATCGGAGTGGTGACAGAGGGCTGCGACTGCTCCTCGGTCCGCTGCACCAAGGCCTCCTGCCATTTAAATCAATAAAGGATTTAGAATACTTCTATGACATTATGCAATTATAAACCATTTATTAGGAAACGTACATGTCTCTGCTGCGCCACCTCATTTACCCACTCATTACAAGATCGTCTGTAGTGGGTGTCGCGGAAGAACTGAGTAATGGGCGGCGCTTGACCGGCATTCTGTGCCGCTTATCATTTGAAAAAGCTTTATATTAGATATGAACCCTGCAACATATTTAGAAAGCAATAAACTTAATAAAGTTCTTCATATGAATATAATCAGTACCATCAGAGACATCCTCGAGGCAAATGACCGGGAGCCACTCGTATGATTGTATGGCAACTGAGCTCGACTCTCTTGCGCTTTCTTTGACTTTGCCTACATAGAAAAACAATAATACAATAGCAGTCATTTATAAAATCGTTACTAATAGAATTACATTGGAATATAATTAGTCGTTGTAGAAAACATCCCAAGGTCACCTTCCAGGCTGGTGATTCCCAGCACTGCGAGATCATCTGCTGCCAGTCAGCTAAAGTACAACCCTCTGCCGGGTGGTCCTGGGGTCGGGGAACTCCCTGCTCCAAGAGCTCGAGATAGTGAGTATGCAGCTCATACTTCCAACCCCTATACAAGATCCCGCATTGGCGGTCAATGTCCGCCCTAAGCTGCATATCACCCTCGTAATCCCCGATCTCAAAGAGTTGCTGCAATTAGGGGATAACCATATTAGTCACTAGTAATAACAAAATATAACCAGATATTGTAATGAGGAGCACAACTGTAACAACTTTGGTTGATGTTTATCGTTTCAATTTACCTTAACTGCAGCGATGACGGCAAGCTTGATCCCGGAGTCAAGCTTCTTCCAGCCATGAGGCCTGACTGGGGCAACCTCTCTAATGGCTAACCCAAGATGGTTAGCCAGTGATGGGGCATGTTCCCCCTCTGGCCTATGACTGGAGCTGGGGATTGGGATTGGGATGTTCCCCCTCTGGCCTATATGCTTTTCTTTGTCCAATTCAGTTCTGCAGCGTCACGCGTTCTTTTGTTATTCTTGCCAAACCGGACCGGCGGTAGTTCTTCTAGCTGGTCTAATACCTTTTGCCCCGGTAGATCCAAAGACCTCTTTTCACGCTCAGGCTGACCGTTGAAGGCCTTGCTTCTACGCCATTGGTGGTTTAGTTCCAAGTATTTTCGATGGCCAATGTACCCAATCTTATCTTTCAACCTCACCCCTAACGAGATGTCGTTACACGAGGGGCATGCGTTATAATCTTTTGTACTCCACCCAGACAAGTTACCATATGCAGGAAAGTCATTTATCGTCCACATCACAGCCGCATGCATTTGAAATGTTTGTTTAGTGGAGGCATCATAAGTCAATACACCATGATCCCACAACTCCTTCAACTCATCAACCAAGGGCCTCAGATATACATCGATATCGTTACCCGGTGAGCTTAGTCCTGGAATAAGTAATGACATCATCATGAAAGGCTCCTTCATGCACATCCATGGTGGCAAATTATAGGGCATAAGTACGATAGGCCACATGCTATAAGAGGTGCTCATGTTACCGAAAGGATTGAATCCATCGGTGGCTAACCCCAACCTCACATTACGTGTCTCCTGGGCAAACTCTGGATATTTCTTATCAAATTCTTTCCATTCCACTGAATCAGCAGGATGCCGCGCTATCCCATCGTCAACGCGCTTATCACTGTGCCATCTCATCTCTGTGGCTGTCTTCCTTGACATATACAATCTGCGTAACCTCGATGTCAATGGGAAGTAACGGAGCACCTTGTGAGGGATCTTCTTTCGCTTGCCATCATTGATCTTGTACCTAGGCTCTTCACATTCTGGACATTTATCCAATTGAGCATTCTCCTTCCAATACAACACACAATTGTTTTTGCAGGCATCTATGTTCTTGTATCCCATGCCCAAGTCACGTAATAATTTCTTCGCCTAGTAAATTGATGCTGGCACCACATGACCTTCGGGTAAGAAGTCCTTAAAAATTTGCAGAACCTTGTTAAACGACTTATTGCTACATCCACTTTCTACCTTCACGTGCAGTATCTTGATGACAAACGATAACAAAGTATCTGAGCTTTTGCATCCTGGGTAAAGGCCTCGCTGAGAAGCATTCAACAAATTTTCAAAATCATGCACATCATCCATCTCTTGAGTATCTTCCTCCAAGTAAGTTCCCCTACGATGATCATCTATCAACTCATTATATTCATCACGATTCTCTTCTGATTCATCCTCGCTCTCATCCGAATCATCGGGTTGAACTGCCGGTTCCCCGTGATATATCCACCGTAGGTAATGGACCATCATTCCTTTAATGTGCAGATGACTTCTCACGGTTACATAGTCCTGCTTCCGATGGTTACAACAATTGTTACACGGGCAATTAATCAACACTGCCCCGCCCGAATTCGCCTTCGCAAAATCAAGAAATGAGTTCACCCCAGCTATGTACTCCGCACTAAATCGGTTCCTATAATGTAATATCCAACTCCTGTCCATATCTGACCTAATCACAAGTAATTATAATCTATCAAACAAAACATCGCAACATCAACATAAATGAAATGAGATGCATATGAATGACTATAATGTAAGATCCGTCATAATCTATCAAATTACACAGTTTTAGCATACCCTTCAATTACCAAACACCTTTTATTTTAGCCTCTTTTTTCTATGGCTCTTTTTTGTATGGGTCTATATTGAATGGTCTTTAAAAAATAGACTAGTGGTCCCGAGCATGACCTTATTTCACACGCGATCAATCTGGCTAGAGACCATATTTGATCGAAGAAAAAACCCCGCCTAGGATAAATATAAAGGATAATTATTTTGAATAGTTTGAATTTTAGACGTGGGCCTTAGCAATGAGCATAGATGAATTAGTTCATATCACTTGACAAACTCAAACTCCAAACTATATAAATTGAGAAGCAAATCAAATGAAACTACTTCATTAAAATCTCATATGCACATGCTAAATCTCAAATTATGAATTGCAAACTCAAATACAAATTAATCAAACTGTAAAGTAGGTAAATATGATCCAACAAGTAGAGATTTTATTTCTTTGACCCTTGAAATAAAAAAAAAGACACATATACATAACCAATATTAGTGAAACAGACTTCATTGAAAAGGGCATGTATGGTATAAAACATGCCTTTAGCAGTCAAAGGCTTTGACATTTTAAAATTGTTATTCATTCACAATTGACACAATAAAATGATGCGCGTCATTGATGTTTTTAGATGACGCAAAAGAATGTAGGATCTTTGGTGGTTGTAAAGCCAGGGGAGGAAAAACTGATTGCAGGAATCCTTACAGAAAGAGGTAGTGCTTGTCTTTCCACCTGTAAGTGTTCACTGACAAGTCTATCCAATCCTGTAATTTTATGGTTGAACTGAATGCAAATGCAGACTATCTGAGAAAGATTATCGTTCAGGGAAGGTCCTCCAAATCCACTAAAGTTGGAGAAATCATAACTGCTGAGGTTGATAGTTGCTCTCAGTCTTCTCCCATAATACCTTATCTGTTTCCCATCCCACTCTTATCATTTCTTATTACATTTCACAGAACAAGCTCGTTACAGTGACATCTGACACAAATATAGTAGAAGCCATGCAACTGATGACGGGTAAGAACTCATTTGAGAGTGACAGTGATCAATGAAACTGCATGATGGAAATCGTTGATACTATTTGGTGTTTTCAGACAAACACATTAGGCATGTACCTGTAATAGATGCAAAAGTGGTGGGAATGGTTTCAATTGTAGATGTTGTACGAGCTATAGTGGAGCAACATTTGAAATAGGGATTTAGCAAAGCAAAGCATGTCAGAATGCAAAAATCAACTCAGTATGAAATAATTAGCAAAGCATGAGAATAAAAACAACTCAGTAGAATCTCCAAACCACAGGAAAAGGGGAAAAAAAAAACCAAAGATTTCTATTCAGACTGAGATCGGATAAACTACTAAAACAAGACCACTACCAGCACAACCAATCATCACTATCATTTATCAATACCCGAAAATACCAGAAACCCATGTCAGAATGCTAGAGAATCGATCTATGAAACCTAAAAAAAAAAGTGTGTAAGAAGACGTAGCAGATGGCTGGAGAGGATGACCTTGGCCCGAAGGGAGAAGGACATGAGAGAGGGGACTGCTGAAAGCGTGGAATGAGAAAGAGGAAAGGGAGATGAGGGAGAAGGATAAGGAAGAAAGAAAGAAGAGGAGGAGGAAACGGCGGCGGCTGCGCCGGCTGCACTTTGCAGACGAGAGGAGAGGAACAAGGGAGGAAGAAGAAAAGAGAAGAAGAGAGAGAGAGAGAGCCAAGGGAGAGGGGGAGTGGTGCGCAGGGCGCCACAGAGGAGGAAGCAATTTTCCATTTTCCCCCAGTAGTGCTGCAATGACATTTACAACATCAGTATCATAGAAGTTGCCTCAAGCTTATTCTACTCATAGCTGCTAGCAGTGCGTCCAACGGCTGTCCTAGGCCTCACTTTTTTAATTATACATTTCTAGCCTTTTCCTTTCATGCCTATGGTTTTCCAAGAACTCAAATTTCCCGCTGCCAAAAAAAAAAAAAAAGGCTTGGATATGGATTTTTTATTACCAGAAAGCTGATTAATAAGACCAGCTTCAAGATCTACATTAACCAGGCACCCTTATCTAATTGGCCAGCAAAAGGTAAAAGCCCCAACAAAATGCCACACGGTTCAACCCCTACAAGTTCAATAATGATATGAAAGAAATACCCAAAAGAACAGTGAGAAAAGTCAAAAGAACACTGCAACACTGGAAAACAATTCACATACTTCTTCTTTCTTTCTTTGTTATTGTAAATCGCTTATCTAAAATTACTCATTAGATGGAAAATAGAAACAACATAAAACCCCCCTTCACGAATACTATTACCCACTTACCAGGGTTCAAACCTAGATACAGACGGTAAGTCGAAGTAGCTCGTTCCCTTCTGATAAAGCATTGTATGGGCTAAGAGAAAGAAACACCAAAAAACAGCGAGAACGCAAACCCATTTCAGCATATCAAACCACAAACATATAACAATAGAAATACAAAGAAGAAGAAGAAAAACAATAGATGTAGAAAAAGAAGAAGACCTGTTTCAATGAAATGGGAAAGGTGAGTCTTCCACATTCCTCTGGTGTCTTGACAATCTCCTTGGTGATCTCTCTCCAGAGAGAGAGCCAAGGGAGAGGGAGAGGAACAGTGCAGGAAGAAGAGAAGAGAGGGAGAGAGGGGAGAGGGGAGAAAGAAGAAGAGAAGGAGGGAGGGAGGAGAGCAGACAGAGAGATTGGGAACGAGGGAGAGAGAGAGAGAGGTGAGCGGTGTGTGCGGAGTGCAGGAAGAGGGAGGGGTGTACCTGGTGCAGGGGAGGCGTCCGGTGGCGCGAGGAGGACGATGAAGGCTCTGCGGGCGTCCGGGGGCTGCTGCAGTGGTCGTGCGCCTGGGACTGGCAGAGGTCTGGAGAGGGAGGGAGATTTGGGCGATTCACGCGGAGTGAGGGAAAAGAAGGATTGGAGAGGAAAAGGGGCGATTCACACGACTTCCGGTGGCGGGAGAGACAGCGAGCGAGGGAGAGACAGAGAGATCGACCGAGGGCGGGAGAGGGTTTTGGCGCAGCGGGAGTGAGAGAAAAGAGTGAAAAGAGAGTTAGGGAAAAGAGAGGGTTTTGGCGCAGCGGGAGTGAGAGAAAAGAGTGAAAAGAGAGTTAGGGAAAAGAGAGGAAAAAAGAGGTTTTGGCGCGGGGGAGGGAAAAAAAGACGTTTACCGACGTTAAAATTTCGTCTCCAAAAGTATATAAAAACGTCAGTAAAATCTTTATTAATTTTTTTTAAAAAGTTAAGAATTTTTGCCGACGTTTTTAAACGTCGGTAAAGTTTAATTTTACCAACGTTTTTTAAAACGTCGGTAAAAAGTTTAAACATTCTTTCCTTGAATATGAAAATAGTTCTCATTTTACCGACGAAAATAAAACGTCGGTAAAAGTGAACATTACCGACGTTCTAGAAGAAAACGTCGGTGAATATCAATTTTACCGACGTTTTAAAAACGTCGGCAAAGTTTTAGAAATTTTTTACTTTTTATGTGCTCATTTTACCGACGAAATTATAACGTCGGTAAAATTATAGTTTACCGACGTTTTTTATTAAGAACGTCGGTAAAAATACACTTTTACCGACGAATTTTTTAAACGTCGGCTAAAGTCCACTATTTATCGACGAATTTAAAAAACGTCACTAAAAATATACTTTTACCGACGAATTTTAAAAACGTCGCTAAAAGTGCAACTTCTTGTAGTGGGTACTGCCCGGACCAAGATCTCACATTCTCCCCCACTAGAAATAGAGCCGTCCTCGGTTCTGATACCAACTGTCACAGCGCGCCCCGCCCAACTCAGTATGAAATCGTCAGCTTTGGCCCACGTGCACGCGCGAGGACTTCCCGAGAGGACATCCATCCTAAAACTGTTCCCACCCGAGCACACTTAACTTCGGAGTTCTTATGATTTCTGGGGACGCACGGTTTTAAAAAGCCTCATGCTAAGTTAATACGGGGTTTGACTTATAAGCCCAAGGTCAGGACTTGGATATTTCTGATGCGGGCTAACGGAGACTCACCGTTTGAAGCTTGTGGTTGACACGCTACGCCCCGTGGTTAAGGGTACCGCCCAGACCAAGTTTTCACAGTAGCAGAGACTGAGAGAGATAGGTGTACCTAGCGGTGGCGGACTCCTGGATGGAGGATGATGGGCATAGATGATGGTGATTGGTGATGGTGGTTGCGTCTGGGAGTTTAGGCGTTAGAGACTGAAAGAAGTAGAGATGAGAGGGATCACTGATCAGGGATGGGTCTGCACTGCGTGTGTTGATGGAGGGTGATGATGATTGATGGGGGCCAATGGGCCATGGGGCTACTGCCTGAGACGATGGGTGGGAGATGTTGGAAAACGGCTTTGGAAAATCGGGAAAATGGTTCTTCTCTCCTCTTCTGGAAAAGGGTTTTGGGAAAGGGGGAAAAGGGTTTTGGAAATGAGAGACCGGGATAGATGGAGGGACAAAGGAGAAAATGGGTTTTGGAAAAGGGGCATTGGATTGGGGGGGGGGATGGACGTTGGGGCCAGGGGGGCCCATTTTAGTCATTTTAAAGGCTTTTCCAAAGCAATACTTGTAAGAGAGGAATAGGCTCAAGTGCGAATGAAATTGACGCCTTATTTTGTTGGCCGAAATATTTTCATTTTTCATAACTTATCCTTATTAGTGACGAATTACGTTCGTCGCAAAAACAAATTATATTTTGTGACAAAATTTTTCGTCTCCAATGAGCTAAAATAATTCGCGCCGGCAAATGAAATTGGCGCCTTATTTTGGTGACGAAATATTTTCGTCTTCCATAACTTATCCTTATTAGTGACGAATTAAGTTCGTCACAAAAACAAATTATATTTTGTGATAAAAATGTTCGTCTCCAATGAGCTAAAATAATCCGCGCCAAAGCAAATGAAATTAGCGCCTTATTTTGGTGACAAAATATGTTCGTCTTCCATAACTTATCCTTATTTGTGACGAATTACATTCGTCGCAAAAAAAAATTTATATTTTGTGACAACAATTTTCGTCTTTAATGAGCTAAAAAAATTGGCGCCAATACAAAATAAGTTGGCGCCATATTTTTGTAGACGAAATTTTATTTTTGTCTCTTATACTTTTGATAAAAATGAAAAAAAAACGACAAAATTTATATTTCGTCCTCTTTGGGCATTCTTTTAAGACAAAAAAAAATAAAATTCGTAATCAAATTTCGTCACAATAGCCTAAATTTCTTGTAGTGATAGGAGAGAACAAAGCACTATCCCATAAATAAAAAAAGGATCAAATTTCATAAGGCACGATCCAATTACACAATGGTATGGACCTTGGCCATCCATCCTCTCTCTTTTCAACCTCCTCTCATTCACATTTTTCTGAAATTATTCAGTGGGTTCTCGACCCTTATTTGACAACACTTGATTACCAAAAAAATTAAATAAATAAAGGAGCTTATAAATTTGATTACATGCTTCATGAATTAAATCAAATCAACAGTGTCACCATCATCAACAACAAACAAAAACAATAGATGCTTTGATGAAATGCAGAGATTCGAAATCGAGAGATCGAGAGAGAGAATGATTTGAAAAAACCCCTAAACTGAGTTGTGGAGGCATGGGTGCTGTTGCGATGGGGGTACCAAATTCGAGAGGGAGGTTTTGCGATGGGGAGGAATCCGAGCGAGAGAGAGAGGATGTTGCTGCTGCGATGGAGAGGAAGGCGCGGCAATAAGGAGGGAGGAGAATCGAGAGAGAGAGAGAGAGAGAGAGAGAGAGAGAGAGAGAGGGAGAGAGCTGCTGATGAGAATCGCGCGCACACAAGAGAGAGAGAGAGAGTTGCTGATGAGAATCGCGCGCACACGAGAGAGAGAGTGGCTGATGAGAATCGCTCGCGCACGAGAGAGAGATGAGCGAAGGGTTGAGAGAGATGAGCGAACTTCTCTCTAGGGTGTGATGCAAATGAGGAACTAAAATTTCAGGTGTATATTGAAAAACAGAGGGCGGGTTTTCTATTGTTTCTTATACATGGGGTCCACCTCCAGTTCAAATCGGGCTCTGAATCGGGCAACAGAATTCGGGCTTCAGACTTTCTGTTTATTTGAGATTTTAAGAAATAGTGCAAAAAATCAGTGATGCCAAAAAGGGGCATTGAGCCTTATCAGTTAACATATATTCCAAAGGAGAAAAAAGTGCATATAATTTAAGTTTTCCGAAACCTCCAAAGGACCAATTTCAGCCCAAAAAAACTTTTAATTTCTCATTTTATAATGTTTATATCCACAAATTCCTCTCCCGTAATCATCTATACAATAATAAGAAACACCCAAAAGTAAGGATCAAACAATTTGGATCAACAACCCCATATCAACATTTCCAAAAACCAACCCATCCACATGGCAGCCCACCCAATCATCAATTCAACACACCACTTCCTCACATCAATTTCCCACCAGCATCATCAACCTGCATAAGAACCCAATCAACGACAAATTCTAATTCCAAAACAATTCATCATCTAAACCCAAATAAACCAAATGCTATGAAACTTACAGTGCATCCAGACAATTGTTAATCAATGGCTCATATTAGTAGAGATCAAAATTGGAAAACAGACAAAATCGATTTCAAATTTGATGGGTCAGGCCCAAATGGCTCAATCTGCGTTGACGGGTTAAAGCCCAAACGGCTCGGTCCACGATAGCGGATCAGGTCTGACTGACCCATGTCCATGATGGGTCCAGGTTTATGTCCACCCTTCGAGGGCCGGGTCCAGATCCACTGAGTGACGAAGTCAGCGCGTCGTTCCATCTACCTGCTTTTACCAAGTCCTGCGGAGAAAATCACCAACTGCCTCGTCTGTTGAGGACGGTTCGAAGACTCCGCCATATTGAATCATCCACTACTGAAGAGTCGTCCCCTCTGTTAGGGGAGGACTATAAAACAAGGAGCCTCCACCAGCACGAAGGGGGCAAGCAATCCTCCTCCAAGTTTTTACATTATTTTTGTAATCTTTTACTTTGTAATATCCTCCCCAGAGCAGTAAAGTGATCACTTGAAGTGGACGAAGGTCATACCGACCGAACCACTATAAACTCCCTCTCTCTTCATTAATTTTTACATTAACTGCATATCACTTGACCGGTGGTGCCCAAAACACTTTTTGGCATCATCAAAATTGACAATTGGAAACAGTTTGCTTCATCTATTATAATATAATGGATCTAATGATAGACCATATAGACGATGATCATGATCTGGTTAAGATTGGAACTTCTTATTACCGTTGCCCTCCATTGTGTAGAAGTGGACACAGATGCAAGGCCCTTTATGAGGCAAGTGGTAGAGATGCTCCCACATGATGAGAACTACAGCTAACTAGCTATGGTCTTATTCTAAACAACTACTAGCTATGGTCTTATGCTAAACATCTATATATTATTATGCTCCTTCGTCTTATCGAATTGCTTGTTTAATATGTTTATTTCTTTTTAGACCCATGCTTTTGGATATTGTTGGTGAATTCTTTATCTAATTAATGTGGGACAGGGTCTTTATTTATATTGTCTATGGTTTAGGGATTTACATATAGTCATCCAAATGTCATAACTAGGAAGAACAATTAGTATAATGTATGTCATAGACAATTTAAATGAAATTAGATGAGTCCTACCATACATTAGTAAAGGTCTCCACAATTCTTCATTTCACCCTTTAATGCAATATTTATGGAAAATATCTTATTAAAATAGTACTACTGATACGACATTAAGAACACAACTAACACTTTTTAGCACCTAGGACGTATGGTTATTTATATTTCTATATATAGACACGTAATTTAAAAATATTCTATTTTTGAGAATATTGATTAAAAGATCCAATATACAACAATAAAAAAATGCAAACTAGGATCTGCTCAAATAATTTTTGTAATATCATCTCCATAAAACCCAAAATATAAGTGTTTGTCATTAAGATTATCATAATTTAATATTATATTTGATAATCATTCCGTATTTCGTGATTGAGACAGAGAACACAACATCATTCCTATATGTGATTATAATTCTAAGCCTAAAAGTTTTTTTATTTTTAAAAAATATTTCTATTTTACATTTTATGTAATATAAACATATTATATCAAAATCACTTTTTTATTTATGTCATAACATAAAGTTATATATATATATATATATTTATGAATTATATTACCCGTGCTTAGCACGGAAGCGTTTTGCTAGTGGGTTATTAGTAGGGCTGCAAATGGGTTTATGATTCTCTGGACATCTACGACCCAAAAAAATGGGGTTTACAAATTAGTTCTAGTTCTAATAGATAATTGGATCAGGATTCAAAACCTACCTTCAGGTTTTGGTAAGAAACAATGCCCTGGATCAGATTCACAGAGGTCCTGACCCGACCACCCAGAACGAGCCCCGTTGCAACCTTTAAGTACTAAGGTTTTAGAGATGCCCCTCATCCCACATCAATCTGTGCAAACCCCTCATAAAACAACATCTCATGTTATCGAGAGGTTTTATGGGTGCTATTAACTTCATCACTGATTATGTAGGTCGGGCTATCGGTGAAAGTTTAGATATTTTAGTTTGGGCAAGGTCTTAGAAAATTGTCTTAGAAAATCTCTTTCTCAAATTTCTAATACAAAGTTGAAACTTAAAGACCAATGGAGTAATAATAGAGCTTGAGATTTTTTTGTATGATCTCAAATATATTCAATAATCCAAGGGATGCGGAAGACATTCTTAAAATTTGTAATCTGTGTCCAGAAATGAAAGATAAGAGAGTGTGACCCTTTTCTAAAGATGGGAATCGCTTCACTAAGTCAGTGTATAAAATTCTCCCCCAATATAACAATAATATGAATAATGATAAGTTAAATTGGAAACAGATTTGGAAAAATCCCTTTTCCCCAAAGAATCCTTCTCTTTAGTTGGGCTTGGACCTAAGACAAATTTATGTTCTACTATCTACTTTATTTGTTAATATGAGGAAGCACTACAACAAATTACACCTTCAGCGACGTTTTTTTTCGTCGCTAAAAGTCCAAAAAACGTCGGTAAAACCTTTACCGACGTTTTTTTTTTCGTCGAGAAGTCGTCGGCAAAAAAATGTCAAGAAAAAACCTTACCGACGAATTAATTTTTCGTCGGTAAAATTATAATTTTCACCGACGCTTTTTTATTTTTTACCGACGTTTTTTTTCGTCGGCAAAATAAAATAGGAAAATTTACAAATAATAAAAAGGTATTTACCGACTTTTTTTTCGTCGGCAAAAGATAACGGGAAAATTAGAAAATAAAAAGACTTTTGCCGACGTTTTTTTTCGTCGGCAAAAGTATTAAATTTTAAAAAAAATAAATTTGTACTTTTGCCGACGAAAAAAAACGTCGGTAAAAGTATTTTATTTTTAAAAAAAATAAATTTAATACTTTTGCCGACTAAAAACAAACGTCGGTAAAAGTATTTTTCAAAAAATAAAAAAAATAAAATACTATTACCGACGTTTTTTTTTCGTCGGCAAAAGTATTAAATTTTTAAAAAAATAAATTTGTACTTTTACCGACGAAAAATAAACGTCGGTAATAGTATTTTTAAAAAAATAAAAAAAATAAAATACTTTTTATTAAAACAACCTACAAAAATCCAAATTAAATTGGAAGGAAAACTGAAAATCTGAAACAGGCAGCAGGTGATGTTCCCATTTGAGGGGCTTCAGAACCAACTTCATTGCAGAAATTCCAGGCTTCAAATGCCACTGCTGAGATGTGATTATCTGCCAAAACAGAGGATGAACTGAAAAGAAGGATTTCTAGCATGAAAAGAAGCACAAAGAACTTTAAATGTATTATAGTAGAATTTACTTTTGGAGGATTTGATAGAAATACTGTAAATAGGATTAGTGCAAGGTGGGCAAAGAGGTGAAGTATGTGATCTCTGTGAGCTACTTTCAGTAGAGTTGTACTCATACAAAGCATCAATAGAAATGAAAACTAACAATAGCTCAATTATATGACCCAGATGCATCAGGTGTCAACAATATCTCAAAGGATTAATGATAACATGAACCACTACATGGGTTAATGATAACATCAAACAGGCTTTCAGGGAATAGCAACAATCAAATCAATCAAACAGAAAAATAGAATAGAGAATTAAAGATCAAATCAGAGGTTGGAACATAAGACCCATCAAAATAAATTAAGGTGAGAAGTAGAAACCAACAAACATTTCATGAAGATGTAAACAAAGAAGCAAAAAAAGGTAAAAATTCAAGGCAGAGACTAAAGTAACCATTTTTATTGGAATACCCAAAACAAAAGCAATAACAAGAACATGACTTTCTTTTGAAAACTGAGAGAAAAAAAAAAAGAAGAAAGAAACTGATGGAATAACAGCAGAAATCAAACCCCACAGAGAAATATGTACTAATGAAGTTGGTGATCACATTTGATCTCTAGCTGATGCAATATGTGAGCATTAAATTTAGATATTGAAAAAGTTATATGATAGCTTGAGTGGAGATTTCCTCATGATTGTGTACTGCATAATGAAAGGTGTAACCTTCCTTTCCTTTTGTTGTCCGAATAGACAGAGAGCATAGACTATTTAGGCTGAGAAAGGCTTATGCCAAGGGTATCCCTTATCTCCTTTCCTCTAGGTCATATGTGGTGCGATGTCTTGAAGAGGTGAGTTGCCTGAGGATGTCTCCTAAAATTTTACTGAGGGGACAATTTTCCGATGATCTTTAATTCTTCACCTCTACTACCACCTCCACTTAATCACTCTCAACGAGGTTGTAGCTTTCTTTGAGAAAGAAGAGGGCCAAATAGACAGAAATCCTGGTTCCTGTTCTCTTCCCAAATCTTGGGACTTAAAGACACATGTCTTGATATTAAGACATATCTGGGGATGTCTCTAACATTGAACAGAACAGGAGAAACAAGTCTGAATTTCAAGGCATTCTAAGAGCATCCATAATGAATATCAGCCTGGAAGGGGGCAACCTTAATAACTAAAGTCACATGGTGTCAACAAGGTACAATCCTAAAATTATTCATCTGAACTTTTCCATTGATTCATTCCACAGAGATCCTTTTTACTTGAGAATTGTTTAAATTTTAATGCCTAGGCCCCAGCGAGGAGCCTCACTAGTTTCTCTGTCTGGAAGTTTTAGATGATGGAGTCTCCCATTTAGATCAGGACTATGAATTTTACCTACAATACATTTTTCTTTTTAGTTTTTTTAGACAAGACTCTCTTTGGAGCATGTTCAATGCAACAAGATTACAGTTCTACAAAGTCTTTAACATGAAGATGTTTTCATAGAATTCTGGTTTATATGTATGTTATGAAAAGATATGACAAAATCACTACAGGTTCAAAATAACCAACCTAATTCAGAAACACTCAGTCAATGCATATTCTTCTTCAAGCAGTTCAGTCCAACAAGGTTACAATACATGAGTTAATTCTATTAAGTAATTCATAGAAGATGGTTTAATAGGATTTTGGCTTATGCATTTCTCTCCTTTTCTATTCCTCTGTTTTTCTTTTTTGCCTTTTTTTGGAGAAAATATAATATGGTGAAATCACTATGGAGTCAAACATAACAAACTTCATATAGCAAGACTGGAATGACTCATATTCTATTAGAGTATTAGTATCATATTCATATCCAACACCATATATACGTACACAAGTATATCCTGTATCTCAGATCATAAGCCACAAAATATGTGGTTTGCTGAGACACAGAATTCTGCACAGCTGCCAACCTATAAGATTCTAATAGCATCCATACCAGTGGGAATTGTCATATCGATGGCTTGGATCACAGGACCATGGCAACCACATGGACAGAATCATACACCTCAGCAAACAATACAAGTTTTGTATCACAATATAATTCCTTGATATGAAAGAGGATGAGAGCAAGTGTACTAACCAATATTCCATTAACTTGCACATAGAAGCATGGTATGTCGATGTATGGTGAATGAAAGCAAGTGGGTGTAGTTTTCCATCTCTAAATAAAGAGCAAAAAAAAAAAAAGTAACTGAATCATATAACAGCAACACCGTGAAATTGTAAGAAAAAAAATCATGAAATCACCAAGGGGTAAGGTGCAGTGGGTATTACCGAATATTCTGTGAGATTGCTTGGTTATATGCTGCACGCTCCTCCTCAAACAAAACATGTTGCATCTCTGTAAATGAGGTCAAAGGACAGTCAAGCTTGAGCAGTGTTCGGGTGGGCAAAACTTGAAGAGGAATTTCCTTCCTGACATACTCTGCACCACTGTAAGAATGGATCAAATTAGAGGAAAATATTTAAAGACTTTAGTGAAAAAGAATTCCAAACCATTTTTGGCAGTCACAATCTCTAATCAAACATTGAAAATAGAACATCTATATACATAGAAATTTTCATTTGTCCCATGAATATGGCAAATCAAGACGGGAAAGGCAAGATAAGAAGGCATTACCTCTCTTCTAACCTCTGACATTAAAGCCAGCATCTCTTGAACGAACTCCGAGAAACCCTGAAATCATTAAACAGAGACATTGAGAATTGAGAATCCACAACAACCCAAATGATATGATAAAGATCACTTCGAGTGGGTCGCACATTTTACATTAAAAAAACAGGAGATTCTCTCACACTTGACTCACCTCCACCTCCACCTCCTCTTCATCTGGATCGTACAATCCCGCATCATACAATGCCCTCTTACTCTGATCCGATAAAACTTCACAAACCAAAAATAAATCAATAACCAAAGAAGAAGTATACAAAGAAAAATCAAAGGCCCCATTGAAAAATCAAAGGCCCCATTGATGACAAATGCAGGGAACTTTTTCCATCATTATATGACTCAATTGCATACAGGAGTCTTCCTTACAAACAAGTGAACCCAGTCAACCCTACATAAGTCTTTTGTGAATCAAAACATACCTATAAATGGCGAGAGAGAGAGAATCTAAACATACCTATAAATGGAGAGAGAGAGAGAGAGAGAGAGAGAGAGAGAGAGAGAACTCTTATCAAGTTTTGAATAAAAATTAATACAGATCTAACATTCCTGACACTCCAGAATCGAGCTGCGAATTGCGATCAACAAATTTGTATTGAGTTTTGTGGTGTCCATTGACACTACCAACTAAAAACATAGTTTTCAAGAAATCTATGAAAAGAATACAACCAGTGGATGTTCTGGCTCATCCAAAATGAGTCTCATGGACAAAAGGCTGAGATTAGTGAAGACAGTTGCACATTATTGCTATTAGTATATTCTGAATTTTTACTGAACACGACAAAGAATATGGTGGTAATATAAGAAACAAGACTACCAAACTTTTAGTTAAGGTGAGCACCTAGCTTAGATAACTTATCCACACACTGCTTGGTAAACCCATTTAGATTCATAGATCAATTTGTCTGTGAGAGAGTTGGATTGATCAGCAACGCTAAATTGTGCACTTATGTTGACAACGAGAAAGATACCATATGATTTCCAACATAGTAAGAAATCCAACAAAAGATTAAAAAAGGAAAACAAGTCCATGGGAATTGGTAAAGCTGAGTGAGTTACCATCTTCAGTCAGGCACCAGCCTCTCTTGCTAATCAAGCATTATAGATAAAGAGATGACAACCCAAAAAAAAAAAAAAAAAGAGGGAAAAAAGAGAGGAAACAAAGCCTCCTTATAAAACCCTACTGCGAGTGTACAATAGCCAAAATGACTTGCCTGTGAAAGATGTAAGCCAATACAGGAACCACACAATCTCCTTAGTACCAGTGAGAAGGTTTCTGAGGACCAAAAACTCATCATAGAAATTTGAACTGTGGGTGATCATAAGTCATAACATCAAATCAAAGGATTTGTACCAAGCGATCTGCGAGTAGAAAAAAAGTGTTTCAGTGAGCACATCCCTTGTAACAATTACTTCCATGTTGTAGGAAACCAAGTGAATAAAATGAACTTGCCGAACCAAATAGAGCTTTTTTCTACATTGAATGCAAGATGATTATTGAAATGAATTATATAAAGTGATAAAACAAAGTGGTTTGCACTTTGATCAGCCGTGACACTATTAATGAACTGTGACTCGCTCAGATGTGATCAGATTAAACCAAAGTGAAGTTACTTGGTGATCGATCTCAGGTCATCTTAGGTCATCGAAACAGCTTCAATCAAAAGATGAACATCTAATGCTCTGCCCTAAAGAGCAAGGCCCCTCACAATGCAGATCTTGATCACCAACTTCATTAGTACATATTGCACATAAGAAAATCACATTTGATGGCCGTTTTCTTGTACATATTAGCCACATGAAGCACAAAAATATCTACCAAATACACAAATACACCCAAGAAACCAAAAACAAAGTTATATATATATATATATTACAATCACAGAATCTACTGGTGCATATCAGCTTTCACAAATAATTAAGTATCCCTTACAAGTTGAACGAAATGGAAAACAATTACAGGATTACAAAGGAAATGGACGTAAATCGTAATATAACTGAGACATTTCAAACATCAGAAATGGATATAAATCATAAGAGATAAATGAAATGATTGGTCCTAGACACTGATAAGATTGATAACCCCATCATGAATAGCCCGGTCTAAAAAATGGTACGAACACATGTGCAAGTAGGATTCTTTAAAAAGGTTAAATAACCCCCCAAACGAAAGGTAATGACTTCTCAACAGAGAAAGCCTCTTCTACATGTCTGACAAGAATTTATATAGATGGTTTATCAATGCACAATAAAAGACCCAAGTAGAAGGGAGCTTACTGAAAAGACACAAGTAGAAATGAACAATACAGGGAAGACAAGTAGAAGGGACGTTACTGAAAAGACAGACCAAATACAGCAGTGACAAGAGTAATAGACATATAAATGAAGATGAGAAATGAATCATATAAACTATGAACTACATCTCTAGAAAAGTGAAACAGTTTGTCAACTGTTTGTAACTATGGTATACCACCAATACTGATTCTTTTTTCTTTTTTTACAAAGTTCATGTAGGATGGATTACAATCTGTTCTGCCAAAAATATTTCACCTCTTCCACAATTTGTGGTATCCCCATACCAAGTTACATATGGTATGAGAACTATAGTAATATATGTCAAAGAAAAAGGAAGATTGGAACATAGATAAAGTAACATGGATCAGGATCATTAAAAATTCAATTGAGGCAATTGAGGTCCTTCCCATCCTCATAATAATCACCGCTAACAAGATTGAACAAAAATCCACTATGATCAATGAATTGTACAAGGAGGAGCCCTTTTCCCATGCCATACTCTCTAACAACCGCTCTTCCAAGGAATGTAGATGTTGTTTCAACTCTCTTGGAAAGGTTTCTTCATGCCTAACAAAACTCTCTATCACTTTGCTCAAATCAAAGGCAGTAATGCCAGTTCTCTCCAAAACAGTAGGAAACAACATGGTAACTAGAAATAGAACATAAACCACAAATGAATATAAACTTAATCTAGTTTCTTCATATGAATATAATTAGTACCATCAGAGACAGTCTCGATGCAAATGACCTGGAGCCACCAGTATGATTATATGGCAGCTTGGCTCGACTCTCTTGAGCTTTTTTCGACTTCACCTATATAGAAAAACAATAATACAATAGCAGTCATTTATAAAATCATTACTAATAACATTACATTGGAATACATAATGAATTAACTTGCCTATCTTTTGGATGGTGGTATTTACAGGTTGATCCATATTGCATCTTTTTACGACAAGTATCAAATGTCATAAGATGAATTGGAGAAGACAATGGAGAAAGCTAACAATTTAATTGTTGACATTTTGAAGAAAAAACCACAATTAAAGTGCTTTTGATAGTATTTTTTTTATGTTTTGTATTTTTATTTTATTTTATTTCATTTTTATTTTTAATTTATTTTTTTAATTTTTTTTAGAAATGGGACTTTAAAGAGTACTACTCATAATAGAAAGTGTTCTAAAGAAAGTCTTTCCAAACTAGGATTCTTTACTGAAGAGTTCTGTTTCCTTAATGCAAGATTTTCTTCAAGATAGAGAGAGAAGTTAGGGAGATTTTCAAAATTAGGAGGGGCCAATCCATTACATTACTTGTAAGTATCTTTATGCAGAGTACATACAGAGAGTCTTATGAGGAAAAGTCTTTCCTATTACTAGGAGTCTAGGATGCTCTAGCTAGAATTTTGGAGCAAGTATTCCAAACTAAGCACAATTTTGGAGCTCGCATTGGAGGAAAGCACAATTTCTAGAAGTGCACTCTGGTAATTGACAGGGGAACACACCCATTGTAATGAGGAACACCTTCCATGTAACAAGTCTAAAGTAAATTCTCAAAACCTTGTTGAATGTTGGTTAGGTTGGGTAGAGTATGATCCTGTTGTTTTTGGGCTGATACAAATTCACAATTAAAGTATCCAAACAAGTTCAATGTTTCCACTAGACTATATACCTCATCAGTGCTCTCTTCATTCATTAGATGCACCATTTGTAGTAAGGTTTACTCTTGAGTATAGTATTCTCAGCCCAACTGTAATTTCTCCATGCAGCTTCATAACTTGAACCTGAGATTTTATTTAATGTTCTTTGCCTCCTTTGGCACTTGTTCATGCAAAGTTCCATATATTTTTAGGGAAATTTCATTTTAAGAGAAAATGAGCTGCTGAAAGAGCCTTTCTACAATTGCAAGAGATGAAAGGTTCTTTTACACCAAGGACCCATTAGCCACAAGGTTTTCAATTTTCCATCCATTCATGAAGAATGAAAATCCACACAAAAAAAATTGATGTGCAAGGAAATGAAATTTGTGGCAACTTGCTGCACCAAACTATATATTAAAAAACACTTGAGAATCCATTTTCATTTCCAAGGAAATGCTTCTGCATGAAAAATTGATAAAATTAAGTTAGATTGTTATCTAATTAAAAAAAAAAACCTCAAACCCCAGGAAATTAAGAAACTACTGGTATAAAAATCTTCAGTTTTCATTGCCTGTTCAAGTTCAGTGGATCAGAGAACATCACTATGGCTGTGGCACTAAATCAGCCTGATCCGAACATGGATCAGGCTGGGGCCTATCCTAGCCCAACTAACAAATTGAGTACATCTAAGGTAAATAAGGTAAACAGTAACTAGTTTAGTGCATGCATCTCACTCCAATCTGGCATAAAAAAAAATCAATTAAAGCCATCCACTGATGCTCATTTTACAGGAAACATGTAATCTGAGAACCAAGTTCAAACTGCAAGGGAATACTGCAGTAGTAAAATGATTAAAAAGTTAAATCCCAGAACATTTCTATCATTCAAAGCAGGTTAAGCAAAACATCAGAATGAATCATTCATTCTGAATGATAAAAACAGCACAAAGCACAAAGTAAAAGTACATGAGTCCAACAAAATCAACATAAAAAGTTTTATCATCAATCATTCATTCTCCCAATCCAAAAAAAAAAAAAATTCATTCATTCATTCTGAATGATAAAACCACAAAGCAAAAGTACATGACTGCAACAAAAAAGAACAGACAAGAAAAGAAAAATCAACATAAAAAAATTTAAAATTTTATTTCTAGGAATTAAAAAAAAAATCTGTAAAATCATATTTGGCCCCGCTTTCAACCTCTTTTCAAAAAAAAAATTTCATCTAACAAGCATTCATACAATATTATCTAACAAGATACAAAGAATACATATTCCAAAAACACATGAAACACTCAAATATTTTCTCAAACAAAACTCACTAAACCTCAGAAGAAGAAGAGAACAAAAAAAAAAAAGAGCAAAAGATCTCCACAGACAAGTATCCATTGCATGAACATAAAAATAATTCTCAAACTTTCCTCCATCCATCGCTTAAAAAAAAGGCAAGACACAAAACAAAAACCATCAATCACTTCCAAATCCCACTTCAAATCCACCACGATCACAAATCTCACCCCCAAAAAAAGAATCACAAATGCAACAACAAAAACTCGTAAAGAATCTCTACCGAAGTCATACATTGAAAATCTAGAATCAATACCCCTCTCTCTCTCTCTAACTTCGTCTCCAGTTCAAATCGGCAACAGCTAAAATCTCACAAGAGAAATCTTAAAAAGGAATTCCCCTGTTCTGTAAGTATGAGTTTTCAATCGCGAATCAAAAGCACAAAGAGAGAGAGCATCAGTATACCTGAGTTTTCAAGGCAGCAGGTTTTTTCTTCCTCTTTTCCTCCTCTTCTTCGTTCCCTACCTTCGTTTTATGTTGCGTGGAAAGCGAGAGAGTCAAGAGAGTTCACTTGCACGCCAGAGAGGTTGTAGGAGAAGGTCTGAAACAGTTTTTATTTGGGGTTTTCGAATGGAGAGGGTTTTCGATGATGGGATGGACGATGGTTCGAGAGAGACGAGGGTAAGGGTTGGAGATTTGGGGGTTTTCGAATGGAGAGGAATTTCAGTCGGATCGGCTGAGAGAGTGGAAGTGATGTGCTAGCGCAAGGGTTGCAGGGGATGGAAAGGACGGCGAGATGATGGAGAGGGCTAGAGAGATGAAGGGTTGCAGGGGAGAGACGGTGAGAGAGTGAGAGAGAAGAGATGGGGAGGGCTGCGCAGGGGAGAGAGAAGAGATGGGGAGAGCTGTGCAGGGGAAATGAGGGTTACAAGGGGGAGACGGTGAGAGAGAAGAGATGGGGGAGGGCCGCGCAGGGGAGAGATGAGCGAGAGAATGAGAGAGCCAGAGAGAGAGAAAAGATCGAGAGAGCGAGAGAGAGAAGATCGAGAGAGACAGCACAGAGAGATTGAGTGAGGGAGCGAGAGTGAACGAGTGAGAGAGAGGAGGGAAAAGAGAGTGAGCGAAAAAGAGGGGAAAAGAGGGTTTGGTGGCGGGAGGGGGAAAAATGGATCTTCACCGACGTTTTCTTTTCGTCGGGAGGGGTAAAAATGGATCTTCACCGACGTTCTCTTTTCGTCGGAAAATACAGTTTTTCGTCGGTAAATATTAATAAGTTTTTATTAATAAAAAATAAGATAAAAATTAACAACTTTTGCCGACGTTTTCTGATAAACGTCGGCAAAATATCTTTGCGACGCAAAATTTCGTCGGTAAAACATAAATTGCGTCGGTAAAAAAAAAACATTAATAAAAAATAAATCCAATTTACCGACGTTTTTAATTGCGTCGGAAAATAACAGGACTTTTACCGACGTTTGTTTTCGTCGGCAAAAAGAAAATAGAAAATAAATAAAAAATAAAAAGGATTTTGCCGACGTTTTTTATCGTCGGTAAAATAAATAAAACGTCGCTGAAATTCACTTTACCGATGAATTAGAAAACGTCGGTAATAATCTTTCATTTTATTTTGCACTTTGAACTTTGCCGACGTTTGTAATAAAAACGTCGGTAAAAGTGCACTTTTACCGACGTTTTTGTATAATCGTTGGTAAAGGTTTTACTTTTACCGACGCTTTTATAAATCGTCGCTAAAAAACGTCGCTAAAAGTGCATATTGTTGTAGTGAAGAAATGGTACATGCCCTTTAACTTCTTTTGTGTTCACGCTTGGGTAGCTTGGTTTGGTTCAAATATTGGTTTTTTTTTTTAATAGAAATGTTAGCAGTATGGAATGGTGGAAGAAGCTAATTAATGGATTTAAAGAATATGACTTATTTAAAAGGAGAGACCGAACTCATCTTGGCCGTTTTTACAACATACTGGCATTGTGGAATGCTATAAACAATTTTATCCTTAGAGGGGAATGCATTAACGCTTGCAAGATAATTAGACTGGTTGAAAATATATACAAAGGTTCCGATACAGGGGAGCACGATAAACTTTTATCCCATCCCCCAGCAGTGGCTAGTACTCAATCTTAGATCATTGGAAGAAATTATGGTATTCACAAATGCTACATTTAATATTAAAGATGGAAATCAAGCTATGGGTTTTTCATGATGAAATATAATAAATCTATGGTTGTAGATGCTCACTTTGGACTAAGGATCTCTTCCTCTAAAGAAGTAGAGGCTAGGGCTATTCTCCCTATGTTAAAGGATGCAAGAAGCCGGGCTTTTTGTGAGCTCATGCTTCGATCTCAAATGCTAAAGAAGCTGTTGATTGCATTAACAAGAAAGTTGACGGGGCAATCAACCCTATTATTTTGAACATTAAGTTTTTGAGTCTTTTCTTTTCTTCCATCGAGTTTTCACATATCTCTAAGGGCCTGTTTGTTTTGGGGAATTACTGACAGGATTTCCGATTGTCGGAGATTTTTGGACATCCCATCAGAAATTCCGCGTTTGAGAAAGGAGATAGCTCGGATGTCATAAATCCTGGGATATCCAAATTCCAGTAAAGCTGGATTTCGGAATGCTAGGAAGCACCCCAGCATTTGTAATTCCAAATTTCTGAGAGGTCATTTTCTGCTTTCCGATGAGTGTCCGTTCATCTCCAACGGTCACACATAAACTCAAATTTAAACCCACGACAACAAGTAATAGCAACATTTTCCCATCCTCCTTCATTTCCTCAACTTATTTCACTTTTTTTTTTTTTCTATCTTAGTAGTTTCTATGGCAAGAATCTGAGAGACAGATTTAGTGGGTTTGATGTTGTTCTTCTGTTGAGGATTTCATCTGTGTTAAAAAAAATTATGGTGAAGGGGGGAGGGGGACTGCATGCTTCTTGGTTGCAAGCAAATGGAAAAAGAAAGAAAGTTGTAGAGAGAGAGGTGGGCTGCAAAATGTATTTGCACCGCTATAGTGCTATCGTCTTCGTTGCCCTCATTTCGCCTTCGATCACATGTCGTCACTGGTACCGTTTCCGTGTGGCCGCACACCTCCTCCTGTATACTCTTTATTCTTCTTGTGTGAAGGGGCTTTGGCTGCTCGGACCTCGGGCTTCTTGAAACTCCTGGCGAGCGTTGAAAATACCATGTGGAAGGGATTATCCACTGCACATGGCAACTGAAAGCTGCTTTTGCAAGAGAACGGCATGAGCCCTTTTACTTGTTCAAAGGAGTCCCGATTGAGTGGTTTAGTTGCCATGTGTTGTGGGCCCATCTAATGATGATCCTAACCGAGGGCCATCTTATGATAAATGTTCATCACCGAAAGGAAGTAAGGCCTGGTCAATATAGATTTTAATTTAATATTATTATTATCTTTCATAATAAGGAGAGGTTAAAATAAAGAATATTCACATAATCAGAGGGCTTTGTTTAATGAAATGAAATTCATACATTAAGTATATATTATTTTACAGGAGGTTTTTTTTTTTTTTTAGAGTAGTTCTTATTTAGATTTTCATAAGTTATCAAACACAGAATTCAGGTTGAATTGAGTTTTCAGGCATGGAATTCTAGAATAAATCAAACAGGGAATTAGAATTCAGAATTACATTAGCAGCATTCTGAATTGTAGCATTCCAAATTCTCCAAATTCCATGAGACATGAATTCTCCAAATTCCTCTAACCAAACGGGCCGAGACTGTTAATGAGGTTGCTCGATCATATTTTAACTAGGTTCTATTCTTCTCTCAAAAGTTTTTGTAATGTTTATTTTCCAGATTGAGTACCTGATGGGATTTCCTCCCTCAACTGCCGGTCAGTTTGTTTTGTTGTTGTTGTTGCTTTCTGCAATCAATGATGTTAAAAATAAATAAATAAAAACCTTGGAAGCTCGTCCTGAAATCAAAGGTTATGATTCTTTGACTGGCAAAAGGTGGCCGTGCTGAGCACGTACATGAAACCACTTGATAAATTAAGGTTTGTGTAGATTCACTTTGACCACCACTATGAGGTTTTCGTGATTTGGATGTTGGGTCAGCAGTGTGTGTATGGTGCAATGCCCTCCTTCGTAAAATAATGAGGCCCACCTTTTCAAAATCCAAGCCGGTCATCCGTTTTTACATCCATTATACTTATTGTATATAAATTTTCAATGAAAATATCAGTGGCCACCAATTAGTTGATCATACATACGGACTCCCTCCATTTCTATTCCGACAAAAGAAAAGCAAAGCAAGTTCCATCACCTGTTTCAGATCAAGTGAAACCCAATGGTGGCCCTCTTACAAATTTGAATAATAATCTATAAGATGATCACTGCATAGGGTGTTAGGGCTGATGATCAATTTGAATTTTGAAAAGGTGGGCCTACCGTCCATCGAAAACGTTGCTGCGTTGTAGTATGATGCAGCGACACTGCATTGTAGGTCTTCTTCGTTTATTGCTAGAAAAGACCCAGTCATATTTTTATGCATTCGTCAACATAAGAAGACTATTTAACAGTCTATAAACATATAGTTAATTACCCTTGACAATGACATTGAGTCAAATCATTTCCAACATTTTAAAAGTTTCCTTGTGTCTTATTTCCACGAATTCATGTCTAAAAAATATACTATCAATCAAGATAATTGAAGATCCTTAAGGGCCACCCCTAAGGTTTTTATTCTATCTTACATTGCTTTGGATCATGTATGGCCTTTTAATGGCCATCAGTGATTTTCATCGTGTTTTTGGTTGGGGGGATTATGCTAGAATGCTCTCAGATTCTATACACACTTCAAATTTTCATTCAAAGTCCATTTTAAGTGATTGTTTTGCGACATTGAAGGCCATTGAATTAACAACTAGAGGGCCAAAGCATCATAACTAAGGGGGTGTTTGGAAAAAAAATATGTCTAAAGATTATGTTATATTACCTCTTACTTTAGAATGTAATCTACATACCTAAAAACTAGGTGTTTGGATAACTTATAAAGTATCATACAATATCTTACTTTCTTATAAAAACCTTCATGTTGTAATATTCAAGTATATGTTACATAAAACAATCTTTCGTTAAGAAAACTAATCAAAACAACGGTCAAGAGTAAATTTTTTTGAGAAACTCCTACCCTGGTGGCCAACTACATTTTTTTAATATTGATAGTTTCTATAGGAATCCTATTATGACTCTAAATCTTAGATGGGCCATTTAGTCTTTATAAATTTTATGTGCGGGTCCCATAGCCCTATCATAATTACATAGTTTCTTTATTAATTAATAACATTAGATGTGTCCTACAAATATCACATTAGGCAATTTCTACCATGATTACAAACATTTATGGCCCCCTAGTGATTGCTATAATTGATCTTACGGCTCAGTCCATGGCCAAGAAGCTTCTCAGACAAAATAGCCAAAGCCGCTTGAATGCCATTTATGTTGAAGCTTGAAGGGTTGGCGACCTTGGCCTTTTAATTATCTCATTACCTAGAACTAGCATCAACCCCAATTTAGGCATGCCCATTTCTATTATTGAGAACTGTGGCCCACAACCAAGTGAAACTAGGGTGCTAACACTACAAAATCATGACTCATTGACTCATAAGTATGTTTTCGCCAATTCACCAATCCACCCACGAAGCCATTTATTCTAAGTCAAACCAAAGACAATTCAGCAATCCAAGAGACCAGAATTGAGTAATCCATAATTGACAATTTTTCACACCTCTTCATTCTCCTTGGACCATTTCTTACGACAACAACAGATATTTCATGAACTCTTTACTTGAGGACATGCTTGCGAATCTTCTATTTATAATTAACTTCGGAAACATAAAGAAGTACAGGCCACATAAAACGAAGGAGAATGGATCACCTAAAGCCTTTCCATTCTTTGCTTTTCTACTCTTTCTTTGCCTTTGTAAATCTTATGCTTTCAATATCAGCAGAATTAGATTATCTCAATCAGGGTTGGTCTGTCTTTGTCGAGAGATCAGATAACATCATTGTTTCGCCGGATCGCACCTTCTCTGCTGGATTTCGAAGCGTCGGCGATAATGCCTATTGCTTTGCAGTATGGTTCACCCATGTCAACTTTACACCAGTTTGGATGGCTAACAGAGACTACCCTGTGAATGGAAGACGCTCAGCTCTTTCCTTACAAAAAGATGGTAATGTAGTTTTAAGGGATGCTGCACGTTCTACTATTTGGGAAACAGGCACTACTTCGGCTTCTGGAGTGCAGCTACGCCTTTTAAATACAGGCAATCTAATATTACTCCAAACATCCACAAACAACACTCTATGGCAAAGCTTCAATTTTCCAACTGATACTCTCCTTCCAAATCAACAATTAACAAAGGACATGAAACTTATTGCATCTCGAAGCCAAGGTAACTACTCTTCTGGGTTCTACAATTTTTATTTCGACAATGACAATATTCTACGCCTTCTTTACAATGGTCCCAATATTTCAAGTATCTATTGGCCAGACCCAGGCTCTGTTAGCTGGGATGTTGGGCGATCAATGTACAACAGTAGTAGGACTGCTGTGTTTGATCTGAGTGGATGTTTCCGATCTTCAGATAGCTTAACATTTTTTGCTTCTGATTCGGGAATAGGACCGAAAAGGAGGCTAACCATGGATCATGATGGGAACGTTCGGCTTTATAGCCTAGATGAGAAGAAAGGAGCTTGGAAGATTTCATGGCACGCCATTTCAAACCCATGTAGTATAAATGGCATTTGTGGACCCAATAGTATTTGTGTCTATGAGAAATCTCTAAGAAGTTGCTCATGTCCTCCTGGATTCAAGTTGAATGATCCGACCGATTTGTCTCATGGCTGCCAACCCACATTTAATCTTTCATGTGATCCACTTGAATCTATGTTCATCTCTATACCTAACACTGAATTCTACGGCTATGATTTCAACTACACCGAGGGTCTGACACTCCAAGATTGCATGAAGATATGTTTGGAGTTGTGTTCTTGCAAGGCTTTCATGTACATGTTTGATGGCAGCGGGCGATGTTACCCCAAGACAATGTTACTTAATGGCTACCAAGCATCGTCTTTCTGGGGCATGATGCACATCAAGTTGCCAAGAAATGGGACCATCTCTGAAGGGGGTCGTGTTAGATTGGAAACAACTCCAATGAGCTGTAATCCTGAGGCTCGTGTAGAGTTGTCAAGACCATATGAGAGCAAACAAGAAAATAACTCCTTAAAATACATCTTATGGTTTGTAGTTGCAATCGGTGGCATGGAGTTGATCTGCATAGTTATGGGATGGTGGTATATGTATAAGAAGAAAGGCCCAAGTGCAGCAGAGAAAGGTTATGTGATCGCCGCAACTGGATTTAAAAGATTTAGCTATGCTGAGCTAAAGGCGGCCACTCGGAATTTTAATGAAGTGATTGGAAGGGGAGGGGGCGGAGTAGTATACAAAGGAGAGCTGCCGGATGAACGAGTAGTTGCGGTGAAGAGGCTCGAAGGAGTCAATCAAGGAGAAGAGGAGTTTCTCGCAGAAGTAAGCATAATTGGGAGGATTAATCACATGAATTTGATACAAGTGTGGGGCTTTTGTGCAGAAAGAATGCATAGGCTTTTGGTGTATGAGTACATGGATCGTGGATCATTAGCTGTGAATCTCTCTGCCCGTGTCCTTGATTGGAAGAAACGGTTTGAGATTGCGGTTGGCACAGCAAAAGGCCTTGCGTATTTGCATGAGGAGTGTCTCGAGTGGGTGCTCCACTGCGATGTCAAGCCCCAAAACATCCTTTTAGATGCACATTACCATCCAAAGGTGGCCGATTTTGGTTTGTCAAAGCTGCGAGATCGGAAAAGTCTCAATGATTCTAGTTTCTCAAGAATAAGAGGGACTAGAGGATACATGGCGCCTGAGTGGATATTAAATCAACCAATCACATCTAAGGTTGATGTCTATAGCTATGGAATCGTCTTGTTAGAGGCCGTGACAGGGAGAAGCTCTCTCGGATTCAATGCCGACAATATTGAAAACAATGTCAACAATGAAGGACGTGGGAAGGGTTTTCATAATTTAGTGACATGGGTGAGGGATATAATGTGTGCAGCTGATGCTAGGGAAGGGAGGATTCAGCAAATCATGGATCCAATGATAGACCATACAGATGATGATCTGGTTAAGATGGAACTGCTTGTTATGGTGGCCCTCCATTGTGTGGAGGAGGACAGAGATGCAAGGCCTACTATGAGGCAAGTGGTAGAGATGCTCCTGCGTGATGAAAACAACAGTTGACTGACTGACTATGCTCTTATTCTAAACCTCGATCAGTATGTTCCTTCCCCTTATCTAGTTGCCTGTTTAATATGTTCATTTATTCTCTTTTAGACCCATGCATTTGGATTTTTTCTTTTTTGGTTTGGTGATTTTTAATCTATCGTTGACCAAAGTCTTTATTTTATATTGCACATAGGGATTAGGGATTTACTTAATAGTCCTCAAAACGCCATTATTAGCACGATTGATTGGTATATATAACGCGTGTGATAGTAATTTAGACAAGATAAGTCTTATATATGTTAATGAAGTTTTTCCTTTTTCCGATGAGAGGTAAATAAATTGGCAGACTGAATTCGTTAGTTGGTTGCATAGTTAGAATCATGGATAGGATGGTACAATTGACTGCAGCTTTTTTATATACAGTTGAATTTTTGGGCATAGATCAAGGGTTAAGATGATCTAATGTGCTTGAAATTTTATAGATTGTGGGCCATCAAGACCTTTCCATCCCATCTTTCTCTCTCTACGAAACTTCAAGCTCATTAGATCACATCCAGATCCCTAATGCTAAAACCCAAAAAAAAAAAAAAAAAAAGACACCGGAGATTTGCATGATACCCTAATGCTAGAAACTAACCTTCTATTTTCCACAAAATATTAAACCTCTATGCAGGTCCGCCACCGCTGTACCCTTGAGTCCAATCATTTCAAAGACTTCAAAAGTTACTTTGTGTCTTATCTCCATGAATTCATGTTTAAAAAAAAAAAAAACATGAATCGTCTTGTTAGAGGTCGCGACAGGTAGAAGCTGTCTCGGATTCGATGTTAGGCCTGCAGGGAGGATTCAAGAAATCATGGACCCAATGATAGACCATATAGATAATGATCTGGTTAAGGTGGAACTTCTTGTTATGGTGGCCCTCCATTGTGTGGAGGAGGACAGAGATGAAATGCCAACCATGAGGCAAGTGGGAGAGATGCTCCTACATGATGAAAACAACAGTTGACTGACTATTCTCTTATTCTAAACATCAATTAGGATGTTCATTCCCCAGATCCATTTGCTTGTTTAATATGTTTATTCTCTTTTGGAACCATGCATTTGGATTTTTTTTTTTTTTTTTTTTTTTTTGGTGATTTTTAATCTGTTGTTGACCATAGACTTTATTTTATATTGCACGTAGGGTTTAGGGACTTACATATAGTAATCAAAATATCATTATTAGCAACAGTGATTAGTATAATGTGTGTATTAGTAATTAATTTATACAACATTAATTGAGTCTTATATGTGTTAATTAATTCAAACTTTGATGAAGTTTTTCCTATTGCAGATGAAAGGGAAATAAATTGGCAGCTCACTATCAGGATTAAAACCTCCCACTATACTCGCTTGCTTGTAGATTACCTGAACATGTTTTATCTAATATATTTGCAGGATCTTCAGGTTCTTAATGAAGACAATTTGCATGAATACATAGAACACCTGGCAGGGTGTTTGAGGAGCTGCAGTTGATATTTTGTGCCAGTTTGGCTGTAATAGCTGACTACTTGTCTAGTAGTTCATGTTAGCTCCTGTTTAATTAGTAGTGCAATAGTTAGTATCATAGGTCTTACATGTTTTTCTATTTATATTGGTAGTCTAAAGTGTGTTGTAATCGGTATGTGTCTGTGTGTCTCTGCCGTTCTCCTGTTGTGTTCCTCTTGTATGGTCTCTATGTGGCGTGCTTAATAAAACTATCCATTTTAGCACCAAAAAGGGGGGAAAAAGGTTGTTGATGAAGTTGCATGTTAATTAGTATTTCTGTTAATCTGTATGGCTCAATAGAAGTTAATGAGTCTTGGTTAACCGGACCCCTGTATTACCCAAGTTGTATTGTGATTAGAAGTAGGGTTTAAATGTAACGGGGTTTGCAATTGATATTATAAATAGAGATTCAGAGTCTCTAGGATGTACACCTCTATTCTTAATGCATAGTAATTTCCCTTGTTTTCCTCGTGGACGTAGGTCAAAAGCCAAGCTACGTAAATTTTTGTGTTCTCTTGTGCGTGCTTAATCTCTTCTCGTAGGCCTTAGATCACAACAGTTTCTTTCTCAGTTTTTTTTTTTTTTTCTGCTATATTGGTTTACTGGTCCAACAGTGGTTTTTTTAACTTGTGGCCCAGAGATTGATCCCTGAGCTTGTTTTTGAAACTATTCTTTATTGTTACCAACTCAAACTTTTGATGAAGTTAAATGAGTGCTGCTTTGTTCTTATGAGTAAATACTGCGTGAACAATATTGAAGAAGCCTAAAGAAGTTGCTGTTAAAAATCTTAGATAGTACAGACAACTGATAGGTTCTAACATATTTTAAGGGATGCCTTTAGATATCAAGGAAACCATCTTAGTCTTCTTTATCTTTAATTCCTTCCTCTGCATTAAGTTTCTAACTTTCATCTTACCCTTTTTGACAAACTTGGTCCCTGTCTAACACAATGGCTTAATCCGGTTAACTTGGAATGCATGCAAGACATTTTTTTTTATAGGTAACAGTAACTTATATTAAAAGAGAATAGAATACAAACAAAGAGTACAAAACGAAAAGAAAAAAGGGGAAAAGAAATATAGAGGTACACGAGTAATGTACCCTCCCACACCACAACTACAAAATAAAACCCTCTTAAGGGGAAATTCTCTCAACACCTTGCTTGGCTAAAGCGTCCGCCATCATAGTTGATGATCTACTCTTATGCTGAAAGCTAACATTGATGGTGCTGGATAACACCCGGATTTCATTGAAGAGGAAGTGAAACTTCCATGTATAAGCCTTCCGGTTCGAAACCCAACTCACTGCATTAGAAGAATCACTCTCCACGATGAGATTGTCGTGGAATGCAAGAGATAAACCAAACATATTCCATCAATTTCAACACTACGTTTATATTAAACACAAGCTGCAAAAGCAGATACATAAAGAAAAAATAACAGTACAATTGTATGGAAAAGAAAAACATTATTAAGTATCAAACCTGAGATAATCTAATAATCGAATTTATGGCGTAGGAGCATCTCCACCACTTGAGTCATGGTTGGTCTTGCATCTTTGTCCTCCTCTACACACTGCAAAGCAACTCTGATAAGAATTTCCATCTTGATTGCATCATATATACTATCTATCTTTGGATTTATGATTTCCTTCATCCTCCCTGGATTGCCATTGGTTGTACACATCATCTTCCTTACCCATGTAACCAGATTTTGGGATTCTTCCATCCCATCTCTTTCATTGTTGGCATGGAATTCAAAAGAGCTTCTCCCAGTCACCATCTCTAGCAGGACAATTCCATAGCTATAGACATCAACCTTGGATGTAATTGGTTGATTCAAGATCCACTCCGGCGCCATGTATCCTCTAGTCCCTCTAATCCTCGAGATGTTTAAGTAATTAATACTACATCTATCTCGAAGTTTAGACAAACCAAAATCAGCGACCTTTGGGTTATAATTTGCATCTAAAAGTATGTTTTCAGGCTTCACATCACAATGGAGTACCCACTCGAGACATTCCTCATGCAAATAAGCTAGGCCTTTCGCTGTGCCTATTGCGATCTCGAACCGCTTCTCCCAATCAAGAGCATTGGATGATAAGTTTTCGGCTAGTGATCCACGTTCCATGTACTCATACACCAAAATCCTATGCCTTCTTTCAACACAAAAACCGCACACTTGTATCAAATTCATGTGATTGATCCTCCCAATTATGCTTATTTCTGCTAGAAACTCTACTTCTCCTTGATTTACTCCTTCAAGCCGCTTCACAGCAACCACTCGTTCATCTGGAAGAACTCCTTTATAGACAACCCCGCCGCTTCCTCTTCCAATCACTTCACTAAAATTCCAAGTAGCCTTCTTTAGCTCGTGGTACCCAAATCTTTTAAATCCGTTGGCAACAACCATATACCCTTTCTCGATTACACTTGGACGGTTATTTTTATTCATGTACCACCATCCCATACAAATGCAGATGAGCTCCACACCACCAATTATAGCTACAAACCACAAGAGGTACTTCAAAGCATTGTTTCCTTGTTTTTGCTCATATGTTCTATCCAACTCTACATGGGCATTAGGATCACATCTCAACGCAGAAATTTCTAGCGGAAGAGGATCCTCATCAGACAAGGTCCCATTTATTGGCACCCTGATGTGTACAGTCCCATTAAATGATGGTGAATGGAAGCCATTGAGCAACTGTGTCTTTGGATAGCACTGCCCGATACCTTTGGGCCCGTCACTCCTGTACAAGATGGCTTTACAAGAACATGACTTCAAGCATATATTCATGCATTGTTGGAGTGATAATTTGATAGTAAAGTTTAAATCATAACCGTAGAATTCGGTGCGAGGAATAGTGAAAAACTTTGAGTCAAGGGGGTCGCATGAAAGATTAAATGTAGGCCAGCATCCCTGAGAAAAATCAGTCGGGTCTTTCAGCATGAATCCAGGAGGACATGTGCATCTTCTTTGAGATTGCTCGTAGACACAGATACTGTTGGGTCCACATAGGCCATGCATACTACATAGTTCTGCAATGGCTTGCCATGAAATCCCCCAGTCTCCTTTCTGATCAAGGCTATACAATCTAAGGTTCCCATCATAACCTATGGTCAATCTTCTTATGGGTCCTACCCCAAAATCAGAAGCGAAGAAACTTAAATCATCCGAAGATTGGAAATAACCTGACAAATCAAACGCTGCAATCCTACTACTGTTGTAGGTTGATCGTCCAGCATCCCAGGTAACAAGCCCCGGATCAGGCCAATAGGTGCTAGAAATGTTGGGGCCACTATAAAGAAGGCGCATGACATTATCATTATCAAAGAAGAATGAGTGGAATCCAGTAGAGTAGTTACTTTGGCTCCGAGATGCAATAAGCTTCATTTCCCGAGTGAATAGTTGTTGCGGAAGTAGAGTGTCGGTCGGGAAATCAAAGCTTTGCCATAGAGTGATGTTTGTGGAGGTTTGGAGCAGGAGATTACCTGTGTTCAATAGCCATAATTGAACCGGTGAAGCCCAAGTGGTGTCTGTATTCCAAATCATAGATCTCCCGGCATCCATAAGAACAAGATTACCACTTTTTTCCATGGAAAGAGTGGAGCGCCTTCCATTAACAGGTTGGTCTCTATTCGCCATCCAAACAGGTGTGAAGTGGACTGATTTGGTGAACCATACTGCAAAGCAATATGCATTATCACCCACACTGCGGAATCCAGCCGAGAAAGTATTGTCTGGCGAAACAATGATGTCGCTCGATCTCTCAACAGATAGAGATGATCCATAGCTCAGATACTCTAATCTTGCATGGACAAGGAGGAAAGGTTTTACAAAGGCAAAGAGAAAGAAGAGAAACATAATTGCTGATGGATTTAGGTGATACATTCTCCTCTCTCAGTGATAACCTTTGTGTGACATGTAAAATATATAGAGGAGGGTAGATAATGTTTTCTTATTTTATTATTCAACTGCTGTGAAGAAAGTCCCAATAACCAGGGAAAAATTTCTACTAGTCAAAGTCATGAGTGGTGGATGATTCCAGTCCCCTGGGGCTGCTTCCCATATAAATTGATTTCTGTTTCTTATTGATAAATAACATACTCGTCAAACTTTGCAAGGACCGTTGGTAATTCAAACAACTTTAGAATTTAAGCATCCTCTAATGATCAGGGTCATTTAATATTGCAAGCTACATAATTTTAGTACAGTAGGCAAATATCAGACAACTTTCTACCAGCAGAGGACCTGATTTTCTTTGTATCTCATTTAGATTTAACTTTTTTTTTATTTTTATTTTATAGTTTCTTGGGTCGGGCAATGGGGCTTACAATGACTACCACTGTGGGTTGTAAATGGGTCCCCGATTATCCGATTACCCGAAGGTTCCGACCCATTAGGTTCCGGGTCTGGGTCCTTATTTTGGTTCCGATAAGCAAATGGTTCCGGTTCCGGATCCTTTTTTTGGAACCGATACCTAAACGGATCCGGTTCCGGATCCACAGTGGCTCAGACCCGTGGACCCGAGACCCGACCTAATATACACTAACATAAGGTAACTTTCGTATATGAAAACAGAACCCTTTTAACTTTTCTACTTTCTGAGTTTTTTCGTTAAAAGTGCATGTTATTGAGAGACAAAAATCACATTAGTGTTTGCAGGTTATCCAAATCCAATTTAAATATGGAAAAAGCATAATTTTTTTAAAAAGAAAAACACATGTATTAGTCCAGACTCGAAACCATATCCGGAACCGGAACCGGAACCAGACCCGCTTCACAAATGGTTCCGGTTCCGGTTCTGGTTCCCATTAATATTTATCGGTTCCGGTTCCGGTTCTGGGTCCTCCTCTTAGAAAACGGTTCCGGTTCCGGTCCCACCCTTGACCCGAACCGGAACCGTCCCGTTTACAACCCTACTACCACATGCCCAGTTTTGTAAAGAGAATTGCAATCATATATATTAGGCCTATTTGTTCAGCCACCAGTAGAAGTAAAGGTAAGCGACAGTCAAATAGTTTCCATTTACCATGTTTGAATGAAAAGAAGTGTGTAAAAACTCAAGTCAAGCGGTAAAAGCATGGTAAAGTGTGGTAGAGTCAATATAAAAGGTAAATGCTTTGCTACCCTCTCTTTTATTTTCCATCACCTTATACTTATTCTCACCTTTCCCATACCTCACATTTGTCATCATGTGATACTTACCTTTACTTTGCTTTACCACACATATAAATAAATATGCAAGAAGATGAGTAGGGTTTTGCAGACTATTTGAAGTGGATATTTTTAATAGGAGGAATGTGGCAAGCTTTGTGACAGCTATTGGGTACAAAAAATGAGGTCCATTAGATCGTTCAAGGAGTCGAATCTATTTGTTGCCTTTACATCAGACGTCGTTCTTTAATTTTTCCAATTTCTCATCATGATTGTCTCGAGGCCCTTTTCTATCTTTTAATTTGTCCATGAGCATTAGAAATTAACTTTATCTGATTTATAGGTTATAATTTTCTTCTTACCATTGAAGAGGTGTGAAGGATGTCATGATTGTTTTGAAGACCCTCATTCATCTTGTAAGTAGTGGCGGCTCTAAGAATTCGAGTCAGAGAGATCAACAAAAGATTTATTTTCTACAAATCGAATAATTTTTTTCCCCTTTATCAACATTTCTGATTTATTTTCGATAATTTGACAAATATAATATAAAATTCTCAAATAATCTATTTTATCTACTGCTTGGTTGGAGACTGCGGACTGAGAGTCTATATGCCTAAATCTAAATGTTAGGATTTTCTCCTTCAAATATGAGGAGAATACCGTATTTAAAGGTTAAGTTAGGGTAAGTGAAGAGTTAATGATAGAATGTCTTGAAAATGGAGTTTTCTTTAAAAAAAAAAAAAAAAACGAAAGTTGGGCCTATTAAAATTTTTAATTATTTTGGTAAATAGATGACCCATTAACTTAGGCATTGAGTAGAGTCAGAATCTTCTATATGTTTAATTCATTAGAGATTGTTTTCTTTTTAATAACTTTTTAGATGTCAGTGGGGTCAATTTACCATACCGACATCCATGTAGCCCATGCTTGTAAGGCCAATGGGACTCAAACTCCATGTAGTGCCGGCCATGTTTATAAGGTCAATAAGGCTCACAAACTCTATCAAATGTGCTGGTTTGAATTTTCTTCTTATCACTAAAGAGGTCTGCAGGATACAAATATATTTACTTTCTTTTTTGGTACATAGGATACCAAGATATAAAATTGAGGAACGGCGTCGCATTGGGAAAAGAAAATTTGAATGGAGACCTTGTCAGCAGATCGAGTGTGACCTTTTGTTCTATTGCATATTATAGCAAAAAGAAAAGTAGGGTTATGGTGGAAAATTGACATTAGGAAAGGGATGTTTATCTACTCCAAAACTAAAAATTTGTCCGGATCCGCTTGGGCAGTGGACCCTTTATTTTCTTTTCTCTCTCTCTGTTGAAGCAACTATCAGTTATGATTTTTTTTTTTCATTTTTTGTTCTTTTGTTTTCCATTTTCTTAATGTTTTTGTTGGGGTCATTTGTAGAAACCCAATAGAAATTCAAAAACCTTATTGATGGCCATGGCCACCCCTTGACCTCTAGTTCTGCCTATGTAGATGTTATAATTAAGTGAATGTAATTACTTTATTATAGCACTCTCTAACAACTCATATATGTAACCTCAAGGGGTTACTCAAGTGGTCAGGACCACGGTTCCTCGATCTCTCTTTCGTAGTTAGAGGTCTTGGTATCGACCTCTAATTCCCCCATCTTCAATAACCGAAAGTTGAGTAATAAAATAAAAAAAAAGAAAAGAAAACAACAACAACAACTCATATAAGTATATGTTACCACAATAAGACTTAGAATTACACGCCACACAAACACTCTCTTCCAGGAACAAAGATGCAAGACCCACCTGTTGGGGATGTACAACCAAAGTCCCACATCGGCTAGAAATGGAAAAGATCATGGGCATATAAGTAGGACTAAGTACTCCATTGGTATGAGGCCTTTTTGGTAGAGTCCAAGAGCAAATCCATGAGGGCTTAGACCCAAAGTGGACAATATCATACTAATGTGGAGTTTGTGGTGGTCCATAGCATTAACACCACCATGGTCCATAACCCAAGTGGTAGAGATGCTCCTACGTCATGATGAATATGACTACTAGCTAATTATCTAATGTACTAGTGGTTGCTTTCCCATGGTAATTACGTACTAATCTATAACTATAGTTTACTACAACGTAATGTTGAAGTTGATGGAAAATAAACATATATATATATATGGGCTCGGCTCCAATGCAGCGACGCTGCATATTAGTATAGTGCCGCTTCTGCCTCCCACCTATCAGGGCATGCTACGCTGATACTTCGGTTTTGGAATCCATGGCCGTTTTAGAGAGTGTTTTAAAGGGACTTTTACTCTAAGAAACGGTATTTCTAGAACTGCCCTTGCATTTCTTTGAGAACTTCTATTACTTGGGGAAGGGAGTCCAAATGATTCTAGCACAAGTAAAAAATGCATGCTCTTATGGGTCCCATCATGATTTTTCTAGAGTCCCTGAGTCGCATGTGTATCAACCCTCCACCATTTATCTCTATCATTTTTTTCATTCATACCTTTGCCGTACAAGCCCTTCCCACTATTTTATTATTTTTGGGCAACCTATTTCAATAGTATCCCACTGAGATTGGATTAGATCCACAGCTTAGGGATATGGATTCTATGTTTCTTAAGGCCTCGCATTAGATTAAATGGGTGGATTGATGTACCATCAAGTGGAACCCACAAGTGATTGGGTTGGATTTATATTGTGGTTGCAATAGATGGATTTATCATTGCAAGAAAATAAACAATAAAAAGTAGCATCGATTGGACCCAACAATGGGGCCCACGACTGTATGAGACCATTTATAAAAGGAGCCAATGGGCCCATGGTTTTTCTAAAGCTTCAAGAAGAATTGTTGCAGGGCTCTGTGGATCGTTGGAGTGCTCGTGTCTTTCACAAATTTATCCCGACACCAGCTCCATCAACGTCAGTACGGATGATCCAGTAGAATTTTCGCAGCACCAAAGCCAATTTTTAGGGGTGCAACAAAAAATTTCGTAACACCGTTAATTGAATCGAACCGTGGTTAATAACTGTGGTTCGCAGTTTGATTACGGCTACAATTATAACTATTAAATTTTAAAAATTACGTTTCACGATTCAGTCACAGTTTTCCATATTTACTCATGGATATTAACCAAACCAAACCGTAAAATACGGTTCGATTAACCGGATACAATTAACTGTACCATCATACTAATAAAAGAAAAAATAAATAGCCTAAATGAAATAATTCTTAACTAACGTAATAAGGAACCAAACCTTGTAGTTTTTTTTTTCCTTCCTCTTGGCACCTATTACAATTGAGAATTATCAGAGGCACAAACAATTGGAGTAATGAAAACATCTTTATCACCCACAAGCATTTCAGGCAGCTACTTCACCCCAAACCACATTTGATTCAAAACAGAATTTAATTTGTCTTTACATATACCTCAATTTTCTGAAGACACTTTTGATCAAGTTCATTTTGTTAAATCAGGTTGTTGCTAAACCAGAGTAGCAGGCAGCTCATATGTCAGATGAGAAATCTGAAACCTTTAAGCCAAATGTAATGACAGAACATTCCATGCCATAATCATATAAAAATCACATAGAAAATAGGCTAATTTTAATGATTCATAATGTTAAACAACTAGCCATGTAGAATTTCATCCACACAATCATGCCAAACCAAAAGGAAATTACCATTGCAATGTCGATAAATGAATTCAGTCTTCCTAGATTTTGTGTCTATTTGTTGGATCTTTTGGAAGATTTATAAAGGAAATGAGTTTCTCTTTAATTTTCTGCCATTCCTCATATGGATAAAAAGATGAGCATGTTGTAACAGTAACGAATGTAATAGAAACTCTTTCTGACAACAATCAAACTTGATTATTGGGGGTCTTTTATCTTATGATTTTTAATGGAATAATGAGGCTCTAATCTTGCTTCGAATTGGTTATCAATGTCCACTGACCCATCAACCGAACAGATTTTTCCACGGTTAATAACCGCAACCAAACCGTCTAATACGGTTAACCGTGGTTCGGCTTTCCACAGTTTTTGTGGATACGGTTACGGTTTTAAAAGACAAAAAAATGCGGTTACGGTTCGGTTAACGATTTTTCCAAAATGATCGATTAACAGAACCATTACACACCTACCAGTTATTACAACCCTGGGTCAGTTAATTTAGCTCCATGTCCTTTAGATTCAAAGGGTAATTACCTGATTATGCCTTTAGTGATCTCATTATTATTACCACCGATATCCTAATATATGCGTATGTGAAACTAAATCATAAATCTAACTCGGTTGGTCCCGATTGAAATAGGTTGGGATGGCAATGAGTCGAGTTTAAACAGGGACCTGTCCTACCCCACACCTATTAGGGGCGGTTTTGGTAGTGGTTTTCTTCATTTAGGGAAGATTTGGATTTTGTTGCTATAGTCGCCTCGCCACATAAACTCACATTGTTCAAGTGGTGTTAGGCATTAACTTCATGCAAGTGTTTCCGTGAATTTATATATTTAAGACTTTTTAACATTTCATTTTGATCAAACTCCAATCCAAATGGGGCAGGTAATTTGGTAACACTGACCACTGACCTATCATGGGACAGGTCGGGTTTGGATGAGACAAACTTAAGATGAGGTAGGTTTGGGTTTACCTTAATTTGTATAAAGCCCACCCCGTTGTCACCCTAAAAATAGAGCAACCCAAAAACACATAAATATACATATCGGAAGTTGATTTGGTGTGACAAGCTAGCTAACCAAGGTGCTCACCAGTTCATATTGACGTCTGGATCCATGGCCCTCAAATTTAACGATTTTGGAAGACATTGTTTTTTAAAAATTCCAAACAAAACATTAGTAATAGTGACCATGCATGTTCATTCCTGTTCATGAGCGGGGTCCTTTGTTTCTGTAAAATTTAAAGAAGTATTATTAGAGCTTGATGTCCTAAGTCATGTATTTATTGCGATCACATCATGGATCCAACTTAGTGGCCCTAGTTGAAATAGGACAGCCTCTCTCTCTCTCTCTCATATAAATGGGGAGCGCTACACAGTGCCCGGGCATTTTTTTTGGAAAAAAAACGCCCCTCCTAGTTGGACCCACTAGAAAGCATGATGATCATGGAGGTCCATTGGATGGAAAGATCCATATGAAACTTACTTATATGCAAAATCTTGAGTCCATAAGATCATCCTAACCTTTTGATCCATGACCCTAAGATTTAATGGTTTAGAAGCATCATTTTATCATGATTTCAATCAAACGATGAGAAAAACTTGGATGAGAGTTAAACTTGGATTTGTGACTATTCATAGTGGGTAGTGTGTGTGAAAATATTAGATTGACTCAACATGGGCTCGATGACCAAAAATAAGAAAGGCAGAAAATGAGCATTTTTCTACAAGAGATATAAGGTGAGAGATAGGAGTGGGGCCCTCATATTTAAGTTGTTGGCATTGGATATGGATGTGAGGGCCCCCACCTTATCTCTCATAATAAGGTGAGAGCATCTCTTATAGGAGCATCTCTCATATATATAGTACTGATCCAATGCGTGCCTAAATGTTGGGCCCACATGGGAGTAACCTGATCGAAAGATCTCCCCTGACCCCTTCATCTCTGTAAAAATTTAAGTCCATCCCTAACACTTATCATATCCATCTGGGCCCCACAAGTTTAACGATGTACAATCCATTTAGATGAGTGTGCAGTCAATTGAACAGTGAACAATACATCAGATGGGTGCAAAGGTGCGCCCCATGTGAAATTCAAGGTGGGGTATGTGTGGTCCATTCAGATAGACCATCAGGTAATTAGCCCCACCCCTGGTGCGCAAGATGCGCAGTAGGTGTACCAGATAACCAGCATGTATATGTATATGGGTTACGCTACAAAACTCCTAAAAACGCCCTTCTTTTATCCAATGAAAGTGTGACACATGTCATCAATGGTTCACTTATCCATTCTCTCTCCTAAAACTTTGGATATTTTATAAATTTTCTTAAATCATTGGCTAATAGATAGGGGCAGAAACTTCCCGAGTTTTTGAGAATTTCCATGTGTGTGTGTGTGTGGAAATATTGATGCGCATTTATCCCCCCATCATATTATGGCAAGCGACAACATAGTGGGTTGACTTTATGAACCATCCGAACCATCCACACACATGGAACCCCCTAAATTATAAATGATCAATTGAGTTTCACTAATCCGAATATATTGCACCATTAGATTGATGGTCAATTTTTTTTCTTTATTATAAAATCATTAGATTTGTGAGTCACGACTGAAAGGGTTAGAGACTTGGGATTAACCCCAAACTTGATATATCGGCCCACCCATGACGACTCTTTCCATTCCCCCAAGTCCCATAATCATTGGGGCTCTAGGTGGGCCCTATTCAGTTTGTCCCTGCCATATGATGAGGGATGGATGCACATGAATATAAGTGAAGATGGCTTGAGAGGCAATTACATGAATAAATAAATGGAGGGTTGATACACATGCCTGATTTCATAGACCAAAGAAAAATCATGATGGGACCCATAAGAGCATGCATTAATTTTTTTTACTTGTAGCAAAATCACTTGGGCTCTCTTCACCGAAGTATAGCAGTACAAGGGCAGTTCTGGAAATACCATTTCTCAAAGAAGTAATAAAGTCTATTTAAAACACTCTCTAAAACGGTCAGGAATTTCAGTACCGAGGTATCTGCGTGGCATACCGTGATAGGTGGGAGTCGATGCTACACTTTACTAATATGCAGCGTCGCTGCTAGAGATGTCAAATGGGTCGGGTTGGGCCGAACCACGGCCCCATCAATGGCATGGCCCGCAAGGCACGGCCCGTGACACAGGCCGTGCTGGGCCGAGGAGGCTGGGCCCGTTTGGCCAGGGCCCGCCTGGCACGTGGGCTACCCTCTGTGGCCCGCTAGGCCTGGCCCGCCCAAAAGTGATTTTTTTTTAAAAAATTGTTCATTTTACCCCCCCAAACAGCCATAAAACGATCATATAAGGGGTTTTGTGTCCTTTTCAATTTGACAAAGTCTATAATACTATAACCCTCCTATTCTTTTTCTAAATTTGTTAGTATTATTTATACGGCACACATACACCAAAAAAAAAAAACTCTCTCTCTACTCTAGATCATATAAGGGGTTTTGTGTTTAAAAAAATCCTAAAGGTGGTTTTTGTAAAGTTGTTTTCTTGTTTACTTTATGGGTTGTGTAGGCTTTTGGAAAACAACACATCCCACATTGCTCAAATTCAACTTTTGAAGGAGGTTTAAATGTGTTTTCATTCCTTTACACTTTAAGAATCTTTGAAGGCTTTTGCCATGGGCTCTATGCGCGCACGCGAGCCAGGCCCGATCCGGGGTACTGGGTCCGGAAAACGTTTAACCGGGCATGCGTCCGCGACGCGCATCCTTCGTGTATATCGCGCGCAGGGGGGGTGCAAATCCCGGTCGGCTGGCCTAGAGGGACCCATATGGCATCCTTTTGCCATTATTTAATTTTAAAAACCAATTGTTTTTAGTTTTAATCGCTGATTTAAATTTAACTGGACTGTTGTTTTTGTATGTGTACCACCATCCCATAAACTCCGAGCCACCGATTATAGCCACAAACCAAAAGAGGTATTTTAATGAGCTGTTTTCTTGTTAGTTTCTAACCGAGCAGGGTCGATTCTATCAGACATGGTCCCATTTATTGGCACCTTGATGTGTAGAGTCCCATTAAAAGCTGGTGAATGGAAGCCATTGTGTAATTGTGTCTTTGGGAAGCACTGCCTACAAAAATGCCTTGCAAGAACATAACTCCAAGCATTTGTTCATGCATTGTTGGAGTGATAAATTTTGAGTATAGTTTATATCATAACCGTAGAATTCCGTATTAGGAAGAGTGATGAACTTTGAATCAAGGGGGTCACATGAAAGATTAAATGTGGACCAGCACCCCTGAGACAAATCAGTTGGGTCTTTCACCTTGAATCCAGGAGGACATGAGCATCTTCTTTGAGATTGCTCATATACACAGATATTGTTGGGTCCACATAAGCCATGCATACTACAAATTTCTGCGATGGCTTGCCATGAAACCCTCCAGGCTCCTTTCTCATCAAGGCTATACAATCTTAGGTTCCCATCATAACCTATAGTCAATCTTCTTATGGGTCCTACCCCAAAATCAGAAGCAAAGAATTTTAAATCATCTGAAGATTGGAAATAACCTGACAAATCAATCGCTGCGATCCTACTACTGTTGTAGGTTGATCGTCCAGCATCCCAGGTTACAAGGCCTGGATCAGGCCAATAGGTGCTTGAAATGTTTGGGCTACTGTACAGAAGGCGTAGGATATTATCATTATCAAAGAAGAATGTGTAGAATCCAGAAGAGTAGTTAGTTTGGCTCCGAGACGCAACAAGCTTCATTTCCTTAGTGAATAACTGTAGCGGAAGGAGAGTGTCGGTCGGGAAATCGAAGCTTTGCCATAGTATGGTGTTTGCAGAGGTTTGGAGCAAGAGATTACCAGTGTTTAGTAACCTTAACTGAACCGGTGAAGCTGAACTGGTGTCATTTTTCCAAACAACAAATCTTCCTGCATCCATAAGAACAAGATTACCGCCTTTTTGCAAGGAAAGAGTGGAGCGCCTTCCATTAACAGGTTGGTCTCGATTCGCCATCCAGATTGGTGTGAAGTTGATAGACTTGTTGAACCATACTGCAAAGGTATAGGCATTGTCACCCACAGTATGGAATCCAGCAGTGAAAGTATTGTCTGGTGAAACAATAATGTCGTCTAATCTTTGGACAGATAGCGACGATCCCTTGCTCAAGTATTCTAATGTTGCAGAGATGGAAAGGAATTGGCTTGCAATGACAAAAAGAAAGAAGAGAGACATAGTTTCTGAAGGGTTTAGGTGATGCATTCTCCTCTTATATACAGAGAGTGTGTCTGGGTGACATAAAATAATGTGTTGTTCTTTACATACATATGTTGATTCTGCCAGGGTTATAAATAGAAGAGTAGATAATGTTTTTTTCTTTTTGAATTATTTCTGCAAGCTAGCCAAAGTCGTAAGTGGGGGTGAAAGATTCCTGGTGAGGGCAGAAACTCTCTGGCTTGTATTGAAAATAAGACATCTGGCTAACCATGCAATGACCATTAGAAAATCAAATAATTTTAGAATCTAGCCATCTACAAATTATCAGGTTCGCTAAATATTGCATACTATAAAGTTTTAGTAAAGTAAAGATCAGACGGCTTTCTGATGACAAAATAACAAGTTTTTTCTTTCTATTGACTTTGTAAATGGGCCATGGCTAAATCTTTGTGGATCTTTCTTTTGACTGTTTTTCTATTTTGATTGGTCTGTGAGCTTTACAAATCTTCCATGTCTCCTGTTTTGGAAGCAAATTCCAATTAGTAGTTAGGGATCTATGAAAACAATGACTCAGGTCCTGACGGCAATTCAAATTTCAAAGTGGATTTCTTCAATAGAAATGAGGCAAACTTTGTGACGGCTACTGGCTGCAAGACCACGGTTTGCACCCGGTTCAATTGACCTAATACCACAGTTTGCATCCAGAGGTTGTCGGTTCGAAATTGCACTATCACACTCGGGCTACAAGGGAGTTTATTCGGATTTTCTCTGGTCCTAGTGGGATTAGTCCAGCCTAAAAAATTAGGAACCCTATGATAGCAATATATATATATACATACTGGCTGCAGGACCAAAGTGACCATTCTTTCCATTCCATACTATAGTTAAAATATGGAAAATTGACGAGAGGGAAGGAATAGCTGGGTCAACCGTCCATTTATTGGTTACAGGAAATGAACCTACTCCAGTCCTGTAAACCATTACAATTGGGTCAATGTCACAGAATTTCTACAGCTTCTCAGAATTAGTCCAGACCCTTATGGGCAGTGGAGGCCAACTTTTTATTTTCGGGGAGCCACTATTGTTATGATTATTTCTTCTTCTTTTTTTTAATGTTTTGAGGGCCCATTTGTAGAAACACAATGGCCCCCTTCCCTACAACAGTTTCTGAAAAAAATCACACTAACAAAAATTGAGCCCACCATGAGATCAATCACAGTAAAATAATTATTACTTTAGCCTTTCCTGAGGAGATATATATGGATCCTTTCTGATTTGCCAATAGCTCCATAAATGTGGGTCTGATTTTAATCTCAGTTGTTAATGGGCCATATGGCCCATACTAATTTTTGGGTCAAGTCTTTTGGGTAATGGTGCGTTTTCTCTATGAGTAAGGTGCCCAAACAGGTACCCTACTAATGGGGTAGTTCAGTTTGCTTAGGACCACGGTTTGCATCCGAAAGTTGTAGGTTCGAAACTGCACTGCCACACTGAAACTACAGAAGAGTTGACCCGGGTTTCCTATGAACCCGGGTTGGAACCCTTAATAGCAAAAGAAAAAAAAAATTTAAGTTGCCCAAACAGGAGACACGTACGATTGATTGCCTGTTTGACAGGCATAAGGCTAATCTTAGCTTATTCACAACACATGCCCCAATAAAAGAAATGGACCAATTTCATTCAAACCCAAGTGATATTAGGTTGGATTTGTAATGTTTTTGCAGACATTATCAATATGGGGCGAGCCATGTGAAGTGAAGTTTGGTTCAACTTGTTGGCAATAATATATAACACGGTTTTGCATGTAAAATTGGAAACTGAATGGATCTTGATGCATATATTCGACAAATATACAGCAAGCACTTAGATCGAAAGTGTACTTGCACCACTCGTCCAAAATATGAATCTTGATTGTGATAGCCTTCCCCTTGGATTGAATCAACGGTGAGGATCCGCACCTTCCATCACAAATGTCCTTATTTGAGCAATCGTGATCAAGTATGAATTAACTTCAATCTAGTGATTCTAGTGATTCTTCAAACTATTTTTTTTTGCTAAAAGGCAATTGTATTAAAGGAGAAAGAAGGAAAAATACAGGCTAAAAGCCCCCAGGGAGACAGCCAAGAAGATTACAAAGGAAAAGAAAACAACAGGCTAAAAGGCCCCAGGGAGACAGCCAAGAAAATTACAGAAAAATAAACAAAAAACAGAGAACCAGAAACCAAACATCAGAGAAAACCAGAAACTGAAACTAACCAACAGACTAGTTGGGAAGGGGAATGGTTAGGAACCTGAAGAACTCCCGGATGGTGCTGCCGGAGAAAGGTTTGACCAACTTACTGAGAGAAGAGGCAATGAGCTCAGCAAGTAGGATTTTGGCCTTCTGCTGGGAGACGCTGGAGTTCCTGAAAGTGAGATCATTTCTGCATTTCCAAATGAAGTAGATTGTGGAGAGGAAGATCACAGCTGCACCCTGGGTCGCCTGCTTGTCGCAGTTTGCTGAGAGGAGTTGCCAGATCCCTGAGGGAGAGGGATGAAGAGTGACTGTAACACCAGTACCTTGGAGAATCCAAGACCAAATCCCAGCAGCAAAATGACAGTGGAAGAAGAGGTGAAGAACAGATTCCACACTAGTCCTACAGAGACAGCATCGGTTTGCAAGGCTGAAACCAGCAGACTGAAGCCAATCCTGAGTGGGGGTTTTTCCATGCATGAGCCTCCAAGCAAAGAAAGAAACTCTGGGAGCTAGCATTGAGTTCCAGATTAGGGGCGCCCAGGGAACTTTCAATTCTCTGAAACGGAGGAGGTCCCAGGCTTTTTTGAACTGAAGGTCTTTACCAGGATGGGATTTCCAGCTGATGGTGTCAGCTGAGTTCTGATGAATGACTAATTCCTGGAGCTTCAGACTAAGGATCTCAGCAGCATCCAGGGGGGTCTCTTCAGGGATCAGCCAGCTATCAGCATTATAAAGAGAGCTGATTCTCTTGTTGAGAGGGAGAGAGAGGGAGGGGAACAGAGAGGCCAGACTATGATCCTCTGCCCAGCTGTCATGCCAAACATCAACCAGGGAGCCATCTCCAACGATCCATCTAGATCCAGCATGGATGAAGTGAGCCACCAGCCTGATATGGCGCCAGATGCAGGAGCCAGTTTTGAGGGAAAATTGATTCCAGAGAGAGCAATTGTGAAAATACTTTCTTCTCATCCAATTAGCCCAGAGAGAAGGAGAAGAGGCAGCCTGCCATCCAAGCTTGATGAAAGAGGCTTTGTTTTGCTCCTGAAGACGTCTAATGCCTAAACCACCTTCATCAGTGGGGAGACAGACCACCTTCCAGCTGATATAGTGCCTTTTGGGGTTGGTGGGATCAGTAGACCACAGGAAATTCTTCATCAAACGGTCCAGGAGATTTGTCACTGATTTTGGAATAGGGAAGACCAAAGCTATGTGGGTGGCGAGGCTGCCCAGCACATGTCTGATGAGAATTCTACGGCCTGCAAAGGAGAGGAGCTTGGAATTCCATCCTGATAACTTGGAGATGAATCGGTCTATCAGGTGATTGAAGTGGTGCTTCTTTGGAGTACCAAGGACTAGAGGGGCTCCAAGGTACTTAGAGGAGAGGGGAGATGCTTGGAGATTTGTCAACTGCTGAATCTGGCTCCTTTTTCTTACAGAGCATTTCCCTATGAAGAGCTTGCTTTTCCTTAAATTGAAAATCTGACCTGAGCTGCATTGGTAGGAACTGAGGACCATATTTAGAGCTGTCAAGCTGGGCTTATAACCTCTGAGGAAAAGAAGGATGTCATCCGCATAGAAGAGGTGGCAGGGGGTAAATTGGGCTTTAGAGAGCGGGAAAATGAGGCCACTGGCTATCAACTTGTGGAGGTTAAGACTGAGGATTTCCTCTGCACTTATGAAGAGGTAAGGGGATAGGGGATCCCCTTGTCTGAGGCCACAGGAGGAGGGGAAGAAACCACAGGGGGACCTGTTTATCAGCACAGAACCCTTGGCTGTAGAGATGCATTCCTTGATGAGGGAGATCCAGTGCTCAGAGAAGCCAAAAAAGGTAAGAGACTTGAGCAGGAAGGACCAGCTGAGCTTGTCAAAAGCTTTAGAGATATCTAGTTGCATACAAAGGGCTCCACCACTGATCTTAGAATTGAGCTTTTGGAAGAGTTCATGGGCCAAAGCTATTTGATGGTGAATGGATCTTCTTTTGACAAAAGCAGCTTGGTTGGGAGAAATAATAGAGGGGAGGATACCTGCCAACCTAGAGGCCAGGATTTTGGAGATGATTTTGTAGGAGAAATTGAGAAGGCTAATTGGTCTAAAGTCTTCAAAAGAGCTGGGGGAAGTGGTCTTTGGGATGAGGGTAAGGAGGTAGGTGTTGGCTGCTTTGTAGAGCTTTCTAGCAGAGAAGAAATGTTGGACAGCCCTGATCACAGAGGCGCCTGTAATTGACCAAGTTGAGGTGAAAAAGGAGCCTGAAAACCCATCAGGGCCAAGAGCACTGTTTCTATTGAGGTCGAAGACAGCCTGCTTAATCTCTTCAGCTGCTGGGCAGGAGCACAGGAGAACATTCTGCTCAGAGGAGACTTTGGAGCTTTCAACGAGAAACAGGTTTTCGTCCATGGGCAAATTTGGGGATTGAGCAACAGAGGAAAAGTAGTCAATGGCTAAGAGCTGGATTTGGTTAGGATCCTCAACCCAGTTTCCATTAGAGAGAATCTTGGAGATGCTGTTAATCACGCCTCTGGACTTGGCAGATGCATGGTTCAAACTATTGGCATCAAGTTGAACAACTCTATGAAATTAGTGATTCTTCAAACTATTTGAACAACTATTCTTCAAACTTCAAACTAGTGATTCTTCAACCCACATGACCAACCAAACATAGCTAAGACACTTATTTCCAAAGCAATAATGATCACAGGCCCAACTTTGGTCAAAAATACATATTCTAATTCAATTTAGTGCACGAATCTTGACCAAAATATGATAAATAGTTAGATGTTTTATGCTTTGTTTGAATAGCTTGCGAATAGAGGAGTTGGTTGATTTATTTAGCCTGAATTGGAAATTAGTTGCATTGAGTTTCTGAATATGAGGTAATGAGAAAGAAGATTTTAACTACCTTTGAAGATTTTGAATAACCTTTCTTTGGGGTGAGAGTCAGATTGGGCCCAATGAGTGATCACTTCAATTAAAGATAGTATGAGTATGATGAATTTCGGTTTCTAGATGGCAGCCTCCAACTTAGACCAAACTGGGATAGATGAACATAGAAAAAAAAAAAGAGCTGGGATAGATGATTTGGATTCGTTTGAATGACATGACTACTATGATGCCTATATACAGTATGGATATGAGAAGGATATGCCACGGATACAATAGAAATATAAATTTTGCTCATGAACAATGACATATTTAGTAGAGGATTTTACCAAAAGAAAAAAAGAAAAAAGGAAAATTTTCAAAAAAGTCCTTAACTTTTGGGCGATTTTCCAAAAAGAGTCAAAAGAATTCAATATTTCAAGAACGTATAAACGTTTGCAAGACTTCTTTCACTCAAGTCCAATCCGGCAATCCATACCCACTGCCTGTAATTTTGTATAAACAAAATCTCAAAATGACAAAAGTGCCCTTAGTGAGTAGGAAGTAAGTAAAAAGAAAATTTTCAAAACAGTATTAAACTTTTTAAGTGGACACTCTAATTATTAATCTAGTCAATAGTTTCACATCATGATCAATCCAATATTTGGGCACTCTAATTATTAGCGTAAATTTCACAGCAATCAACGCATTGTGTTATATAAGTGACTTGGAACAACCAAAAGTGATCTTATAGTTGGTTTGAAATTTTTGAGAATGAATGAAATCAAATTGATTTTTTTCATTTTGAGTTAAAAAAAAAAAAAAAAAAAACTGCCAACACTGGATGGAGATCTCCCAACAGGACCTAATTCAAAGAAGTCTTGAAAACTTTCAAACATTTTTTGAAATATTCAATTCCTTGGTCCTTTTTTGAATACCGCCTCAAAAGTTTAGGACTGTTTTGAAATTTTCATTTTTAACTGCTTACTACTCACTAAGGGCACTATTGTCCTTTTGAGTTTTTGTTAATACAAAGTTTCCGGTGGTGGGTAGAGATTGCGGATTGGACTTGATTCAAATAAATCTTGAAAATCTTTATACATTTTTGAAATATTAAATTCTTTTGACCCTTTCTTGAAAATCACCTAAAAGTGAAGGACTTTTTTGAGAATTTTCCAAAAAAACCCCTATGATTTGGACAAAACTAAAAAGGTCCTCAAATCTCAATATCGATAAAAAAGGGCCTCAAATTTTAATATTGACAAAAAGGCCCTAAATGGGGTTATCCTCACTGGTTTCTTTTCTTCTTTTTTTTTCTTTTTTGCTAAGTAGATATCATCGCTCCGCAAAACAAGAGAGCATCAAAACAACAACGACAAGAAAAATAAAAATAAAAAAAGAAGAAGAAGAAACGAATGCGAATATCCCAGTTCATGGCCTTTTCCACTGATATTAAAATTTGAGGGCCTTTTTCGACTTCACTGGGTCTAAGAGGATCTTTTTGGTAAAATCCTCTATTTAATATGATACAATATGATAATTTTCTTATTTTGAAGTATCCATGTATCATAGAATGATGATTAACCATACTTTTCTACTGTCAAGCCTCATGTCTCTAGAAAAGCAATATGAAAACCTTTTCATCGCCATGTCATCGTCATCATTAAAACCACTTAGTATAATGATGTGTACTATATAAAAAATTTACAATAATAATCATAAAAATAAGACTATATACAAAGGTTTTTCTTTTTTTTTTTTTGTGACGAAACGATATACAAAAATTTATACTTTGGACTGGTCAGCAATCCGGTCTAAATCCAGGTATCTAAAACCAATTGAGTTAGGTCAAGATTCATCCATGTTCATTAGGTTTGACTACTAATTCTGAAGCTAGCTAAAGCAATGATTTCTATGAATGTATGAGTTAAACCATTATATTGTGGGTTTTTTTTATTAGTGAATATACTCATTGCAACCCTTCTCTTATGTTCATTAGGTTTGACTACTAATTCTGAAGCTAGCTAAAGGAATGATTTCTATGAATGTATGAGTTAAACCATTATATTGTGGGTTTTTTTATTAGTGAATATACTCACTGCAACCCTTCTCTTATGCATTCATCTTGATCATAGCTTGATCTCTTATGACCTCATACTTTTGAATCTTGGAATCGTCATGTATTTTTAGTTTTGGCATCATATAGTTAAGTTTTGACCTTTATGCATGTTTTGAGCTTTCAATTTAGCATCAAATATTTTATCAAATGTATGTAGATATTCTGCTCCAAAAAATTTGATAAGAGCATAATATTTAATATTTTTAATTACTTTATATTTAGTTTTAGAAAATATTTTGTGTTTAAGTGTGTTGATTAATATGTTTATTAAATTAGGGAAGCATTGAAGGTAAAAGAATGGATATGGAATATATTGTGCAGGTTTCCAGCTTTTAGGTAGATTTGATCCCTGGAGCTTCAATTGAGGTTTGGATGGCGTTAGAGTTTCAGAACGAGAAAGTGGTCTTCATGAAGTTTTTAGAGGACGTCTTAAGCTTTTCAGAAAGGTCTGGTTCGCAAAAATTCGAGTTCGTTTGGACCTCCAAACGTTGCTTTAAAGTCAGGCCTGGAAAACTGATCCGAGATTCCTGTCCGAACCAGTAAACTTCAATGGGCCATAACTTGAGTTTCCGAAGTCCAAATCGGGTGATTTAAAACCCTAGAATCATCTAAACATCCAGGGATACAACTTTCATGAAGATACCAAGTCAAGATTCGGCCGTTATATGATAGAAAAATGCCTCACAAGTTGCGGCACAATTTCTGGGATTTCTGTCAATCCGTTTTGAATTACCTTTAATTTAGGGATTTGAGTTGTACACGTTTTGGGAAGCTATCATATGTTTTGTATATCTATTTAAGGCTTTTTAAGTGGGGTTGAGGGGGAGGACGGAGAGAAAAAAAATATTCTACAGTTTTCATATTCAAGCATGTCAGGCTAGAGTTTTCAATTCAGTTCAAGGGGATTTCGAACCTTCATTGCATTTTGATGGTTGAATCAATTCAGTAACATTATTTCTCCTTCTCTTATGAAATCTCTTCATGATAACCTGTTTTAATTATTTTTATTGATATTTGGTTTGGTCGATTTAATCAGGCCCCATTAGATTGATCAGATTAGTTAATTGCTAGATTCGGGAATTATATTACGTAATTGATATTGTTCCTAATCGATTGTAGTAAATGGTGATATATGATTGTGGAGAAGCTTTCGTTTATTGCTATGATGATCATGAGTTAAGTTAAATAGTCCTAACTTGCGTGACTGTTGCTTAAAATAATCTATTTCCATCGATATTAATGCTGCCATTATATTAAATTTAGAGAACTTGTTTTAAATTGTATAATGGTTAGAATCTAATGGAGAGCTTGTTTCATTAGTGAGGAATTAAGGGGAATTTCGGGTAGCAAAGCTTGTTGTTACTTAGGATTATTAGTTTCATTGAAGGGTAAAACAATGTTACAATTGATTGATTGTTCCATCAACTGTGAAGGTAAGATTGAACCGAAGAACTAAAGCTTTGATCCATTGATTTTTTTTATTAATTTAGTTTTATTTTAATCAATTATAATCAGTTTGATCAAAATTCCAACACCCCCCATTTAGTGTTTTGTTAGAATCAGTCGGAATAAATATATATATATATATATATATAGGGAAAGTTTCAAGTGCATCTATCCCTCACCGATCTGGACCATGGAACTTTTTTTCCCTCAAAATGAAGATCATTGGTGGGGCCCAAGGTAAATAAGGCCATTTCTAAATATTTCTAAAGGGTTTAAAAATGGAGGGAAAGTTGTGAAATTTAACTAAAACATTTATTAATAAGATTAGCATATATATAGGTCAAACATATCTAGTATAATCCTTCATAATTACTATATACCTAAATCCAAATGCTTAATCTCCAAATCCTAATTCCAAACCCTGAATCCCTAAATCCTAGTCCTTAAACAATCAAGTCTGAGTATATCTACAAATCCAAAGATGACACAATTCATTTCCGTTATCATCTCTTCTTACCCCTACTATGATTCGAAGATAAAATTTCACTCCCATTATCCAAAGGTTGGAGGCTTTGAGAAAGTGAAAAGGGAAAGGATGGGTGTCCTCAAAATGCTCTTGTATTTAGTTTTTTCTCACACACCCACTCACCTTGAACTAGCAGCGATTTCCATTTGGCATTGATTTTGACATATAAATTTAGTGAAAGATGATAATGTAAGTTTGAGTAACTAAAATTAAGGTTGGAATCATTTTTTATCCATATAATGCTTTTTGGTATTTCTAATTAACATCCTAATTACTAACCTCTTCATCGCTAAATCTTTAATAATTATCATGCATCTAGTTGAGTTTCACGAGTTAGACATTTTTTACACAAAAACTTATAGGTGCTATTTGGTAATGTGAAAAGGTTTAGCAAAGTCTAGCAAAAAAAGAAAATTTAATGTTAAGTCTAGCAAAATTTTAGCCCCATCTAAACAAAAATCCTAGGTCTACCACTGGTTGGAAAAGACATGGAACATCCACAAATCCCTCTTGCATGCTGTGGGCTCAATAACCCTACAACATGCAAACAGCTTCATGATGTAGAAGAAGATGCAGAGGGATTGCGTTTTTGTTTTAAAAGACCCATTGGACATCATTGAAATAACAATCCATCAGACGGACCCTTTTTTTATCAAGCCTTTATTCACTTTCCCAGCCCACAAGTCTCTTTGAAAGATCTTAGCTTGCAACATATCAAGTTTCTATTCACTTCCCCTGCCCATAGGTCTCTTAGAAAGACCTAGCTTGCAACGTATCAAGTTTCTATTCACTTTCCTCGCCCACAGGTCTCTTAGAAAGACCTAGCTTACTCCCATCAGATTGGCTTTTTTTGTCATGTAAGATCGTGTGGACCTATGATGCACAGATACGGCATGGACATGGTAAGGACACGTCATAGATACGACAGGAACACGGATTTTACATATAAAAAGTGAAGTATCAGATGCAATACGACACGATACGTTGCCCATTTTGAAGTATCCCTGCATCATAATTAGTGTGGACATCATTAAAATAACATTCAATCGGACTGACTCTTTTATTTTTATCAAGTTTCCATTCCCTTTCCCTGCCCACACGTCTCTTAGAAAATTTGAGCTCACAATATGCCAGAAGTTATAACACTGGATGTCCTTGTTTGGAAAAGTCCTACATCTCACGTTGTCCAAGTCCTAGTTTGACGGGATTTCATTTACATATTTGGGCCTTTCACTTATGAGTTTAAACTTTTGGGTTGGCATATAATAGATTGATGCACTTATGATTGGAGTAAAATTATACTTACCCCTTATTTCTTGACAATAATTTATGAATTCTAGTACATGAAAAGTCTCAATTGGCCTTTAAGAATTTAGAAATTCTACCCTCTTCGAATTTTGGTGAAATTCATAAATGCTCAAGTTTAAAGGAGGATTCGAGAATTCCACTCAGTTTGGAAATTCAGAAATTCCTCTTACAAGAATTCGTGAAAATTCTAGTAAATGAACAATAAGTGAAGGTGGGGTTGACTCCTATCCTCAAAGAATCCCCGGACTCACTGTCAGGCATCAACATTAAAGACCTCAGGTTGACTAACAGATATTTGTACACATAGGTCTTGTGGCCATTACTCCTCTAGTCCTCTCCCAACTACAACGTATCTGGTGGTTGTGACTTTTGAATGTGATTATTATTTAACTCTCCAACAACTAAACAAAATCTCATCACTTGCAAGCCATTACACACACACGCTTCCCAGGACAATGTATTATCCAAAGACTTTCCAGGCCATGTCTTTCTTCTTCCTCTTAGCTTTTGTATGCCCTTACCTTTCCACCTCTGCAACGTTAGAGAGCATAAGCTGGGGATCTTCTCTGTCTGTTGAGAGATCACACAATGTCATCGTTTCTCCTGACCACACTTTTTCAGCTGGATTTTATGGTGTGGGTGATAATGCCTACTGCTTTGCAGTATGGTTCAACAAATCGTTCACACCAGTTTGGATGGCAAATCGAGACCAACCTGTTAATGGAAGGGGCTCTGCTCTTTCCTTACAAAAAGGCGGTAATCTCGTGCTGACCGATGCCGGGCGATTGGTTATATGGAAAACTGACACCACCTCAACTTCACCTGTGCAGTTGCGCTTACGGAACACAGGTAATCTCATGATACTCCAAATCTCCACAAACAAGATTTTATGGCAAAGCTTCAGTTTCCCCACCGACACTCTCCTTCCACTACAGCCATTCACTAGGGAGATGAACCTTATTGCGTCTAGGAGCCAAAGTAACTACTCTTCTGGGTTCTACTCTTTCTTCTTTGACAACGATAATGTCATGCGCCTTCTTTACGATGGCCCCAGCATTTCTAGCATCTACTGGCCCGATCCAAGCCTTGTGAGCTGGGAAGCCGGGCGAACAACATACAATAGTAGCAGGATTGCAATGTTGGATTTGTTAGGTCATTTTCAATCTACGGATGACTTGGAATTTTCTGCTTCTGATTTTGGGGTAGGACCAAAAAGAAGACTAACCATAGGCCATGATGGGAACCTTCGGCTTTATAGCCTAGATGAGAAGAAAGGAGCTTGGAACATTTCATGGCGAGCCATTTCAAACCAATGTAGTATAAATGGCATTTGTGGACCCAATAGTATTTGTGTCTATGAGCAATCTCTAAGAAATTGAAAGATCCGACCGATTTGTCTCAAGGCTGCCAACCCACATTTAATCTTTCATGTGATCCACTTGAATCTATGTTCATCCCTATACCCAACACTGAATTCTTCGGCTATGATTTCAACTACAACGAGAATCTTACACTCCAAGATTGCATGAAGATATGTTTGGAGTTGTGTTCTTGCAAGGCTTTCATGTACAAGTTTGATGGCAGAGGGCAATGTTTCCCACAGACAATGTTACTTAATGGCTACCAAGCATCGTCTTTCTCGGGCATGATGCACATCAAGTTGCCAAGAAATGGGACCATCTCTGAAGGGGGTCGTGTTACATTGGAAACAACTCCAATGAGCTGTAATCCTGAGGCTCATGTAGAGTTGTCAAGAACATATGAGAGCAAACAAGAAAATAACTCCTTAAAATACATCTTATGGTTTGTAGTTGCGATCGGTGGCGTGGAGTTGATCTGCATAGTTATGGGATGGTGGTATATGTATAAGAACAAAGGCCCAAGTGCAGCAGAGAAAGGTTATGTGATCGCCGCAACTGGATTTAAAAGATTTAGCTTTGCTGAGCTAAAGGCGGCCACTCGGAATTTTAATGAAGTGATTGGAAGGGGAGGGGGCGGAGTAGTATATAAAGGAGAGCTGCCGGATGAACGAGTAGTTGCGGTGAAGAGGCTCGTAGGACTCAATCAAGGAGAAGAGGAGTTTCTCGCGGAAGTAAGCATAATTGGGAGGATTAATCACATGAATTTGATACAAGTGTGGGGCTTTTGTGCAGAAAGAAAGAATAGGCTTTTGGTGTATGAGTACATGGAACGTGGATCATTAGCTGTGAATCTCTCTGCCCGTGTCCTTGATTGGAAGAAACGGTTTGAGATTGCGGTTGGCACAGCAAAAGGCCTTGCGTATTTGCATGAGGAGTGTCTCGAGTGGGTGCTCCACTGCGATGTCAAGCCCCAAAACATCCTTTTAGATGCACATTACCATCCAAAGGTGGCCGATTTTGGTTTGTCAAAGCTGCGAGATCGGAAAAGTCTCCATGATTCTAGTTTCTCAAGAGTAAGAGGGACTAGAGGATACATGGCGCCTGAGTGGATATTAAATCAACCAATCACATCTAAGGTTGATGTCTATAGCTATGGAATCGTCTTGTTAGAGGCCGTGACAGGGAGAAGCTCTCTCGGATTCAATGCCGACAATGAAAACAATGTCAACAATGAAGGACGTGGGAAGGGTTTTCATAATTTAGTGACATGGGTGAGGGATATAATGTGTGCAGCTGATGCTAGGGAAGGGAGGATTAAGGAAATCATGGATCCAATGATAGACCCTACAGACGATGATCTGGTTAAGATGGAACTTCTTGTTATGGTGGCTCTCCATTGTGTGGAGGAGGACAGAGATGCAAGGCCCACTATGAGGCAAGTGGTAGAGATGCTCCTGCGTGATGAAAACAACAGTTGACTTCCTGACTATGCTCTTATTCTAAACCTCGATCAGTATGTTCCTTCCCCTTATCTAGTTGCTTGTTTAATATGTTCATTTATTTCTCTTTTAGACCCATGCATTGAGGGTTTTTTTTTTTCCTTGTGATTTTGAATCTATAGTTGACCAAAGTCTTTAATTTATATTGCACATAGGGTTTTGGGATTTACATATAGTCATCAAAATTCCATTATTAGCACGAGTGATTACTATAATTCGTGTGATAGTAATTTAGACAAGATTTGATGAGTCTTACATATGTTAATTCAAACTTTGATGAAGTTTTTCCCTTTACAGATGAGAGGGAAATAAATTGGCAGCTCACTATCAAGATCAAAACCTTCCACCGTGCTCTGTTGCTTGCAGATTGCCAAAACATGTTTCATCTAATATATTTGGAGGATCTTGAGGTTCTTAGAGGACAATTAATGGAATGAAGAAATAGAAGATCTGTTTGGGCATTTTGAGGAGGAGCTGTTGTTGATATCTTGAGCCTGCTAGGGCCCACGATCAGCCCTCGTCATCCGGGTCGCCCAAGGTGGCCCTACACGATGTGGGGTCCGGATCTCCAAAGGTGGCCCACCTGGGCCCACTGATCTTAATACCAAAAAAACCCAAAATCTCACTGTGTTCCACTAACAGTGACTGTAACAGTCACTCTCTTCACCCATTTCAAATCAAATTGTTTCAATACAAAATCATTTATCAAATAAACAATTACAATTGTAAAAACACTACTATGCCCATTAACCAACATCATTTGGACCCATTAATCTTCCAAATGGGGGGTGAAACCCCCATCCATCAATGTCCAATCCATCCAACAACACAACTAATGCTCCAGGTAATTTCTAAGACTTGATTATAACATACATGAACTAAAATCACAGAATCAAAGGAATAAAACATACATTCTAAGTTAGGAGTAAGGTGCACTTGCCTTTTGTGAAATGTAGGTTGAAGAGATAGAGAAGAGACCAATCTAATGCAATAAGGAAGAAGAAGAAGAAGAAGTGGTAGCAGCAGCTCCTAAGAGAAAATCCCCAGCACAACGTAGCTCCCAGGAGAAGAAATGAGAGAGGAAGAAGAGAGGAAAATTAGAGGAATAGTAGCTAGGTTTTCATTGGGATTAGTGCTGATTTTATAGCTTTGGGGGAGGGATAAATGACTGTATTAGCCTTTAGGTTTTCATAGGATAGGGTTAGGGTTAGGGGCTTTTTAGTCTTTAGGTTAAAAAGTTCTAGAGATGCACTTTTTACACTAAACCCCCTATAATTAATCATAATCCCTAGCTAAGGCCTCCCCTACACTAATTAGCCTAGAATTACAAAAGACTACACAAAAACCCTAATACTAATACAACTAACTAGTCTAACACTAACTTAGGAGATTAACACAAAACCACCCTGATTAACCCCTAATTAGCATAATTAACTAGTAATTAGCAATAATTAGTATTAATTAGTATTTAAAATAGCAATTAGAGGGCCCACAAAGGGTTGGGGCCTCACATGCACTACCAAACAAGTTGATGTTAAACAAGTTTTATGATTAAAGCATATTAACAATGCCCATTTCGCTTAATCCAACAAAATGCCCATAGGTTTAGATTGATGTGATTAGACAAGCTCATGATGAGATAAAAATAAAAAGGGCTGGGGGATTCATATCCAAATCAACTAAGGATACTGGTTTTTGGGGTTCCAAGTTCAAACATGAATCTGTTTATATACCCCCATGTATAGGTATGGAAATGGGGAATGAATAATCCATTTAGGGGTCATTTGGTTTTCAACATTTACATATGTAAAGAAATGCATATGTGTAGTTGCTGCGCACTTTCATGTTTGGTTGCAATCGATTTACGCATCACATACGTGAATTACATGTCAAAATGGTGTCAAGATGTTTTCATTTTCACACCAAAATTTTTATAACTGGAGAGATGGTAAAAGGATTCACACCTTTGTGCAAATGTGCACCAAAAGGCGGTGCTACAGCACTTTAGGCGGGTTTTTGTAAGGTGGCCTTTTTATTTTTTTAATCATTGTCGGGCCTATTTCAAGATCTAAAATATTTATCATCTTTCGAATGCTAAATTTTAATTGGACATACCCTAAAATCTGCCAATTTGGACTTTCGTGGGCCTCATTTTTAACTTTCAAATGGCGCAGTTTGACATGATTTGGATTAGAAATTATTTTTTTTAATTCCTTCATTGAATGTGGGTTGGACTGAAAAAATCTGCTAGACTAGTACCCTTGGAATTTAGAACCAGATTTGAATATAGAAAATAAAATTTTCTCCATGCATTTGGACCTCTCTGATTTTTTCTGTATTCACTCACATTAGTGGGTTTCTAGAGTGTTTGGTTCGAAAAGGCCTTGAATTTTTCTCAAGTTATCAGAATCCAAAGAGAAAACATGGGTCCTATGCCAAAATCTCGTGTGCAGAAAATCCAACTAGTTTTCTCAGTTTTGTACACAAAATCCCAAGGGGTTTTGTTTGGTCAAAATTAATGGAAAAAACAAAAAAAAAAAAACAAAAAAACAAAAACAACAGATTTCCCTTTGGGTCTATTAACTCTCCTCAAAATTTTGGATCAGTTGGACTTATAAAAAAAAAGGTATTAAAAATTCAGGCAGTTGACCTATGTCAAAACCCAAAATTCTGAGTTGCATTACTTGGTTTTCTTATTTTCTTTAGCTTTTCTTTTCTTCCAAATACATGGGACTTAGTCTTTTCACTCATCTTAAACTTTAAAGATGGATTGACCCCCAATAAAAATGATCCAAAATAATTTTGATGAGACCATCACGCATCGTTGGTGGCGTCGTGATGAGCAGGACCCGTGATTTCTAGCATGGAGGCGATCAAACGAAGTCATGGCTGTTTATCATGATTTACGATCACATTTTTTTCACCGCTCTAAGGGTTAGTTGGGAATCCTCTGAATCAGTCAGTACTTTCGAGTGTCGTACCATTTAACATTGTGTTTCCATCACCCATAATAGGTTTGGAAATCATGCCCGACCAGGTTTTCTGCTTCTATACAATTCCATTTACCAACATCCCCCGAGCATTCATTAAGCTTCTTAATCATGGCAGATTGATTTATGTTTTCTAAACTCCAATAATGTCCTCATTTTGAACATAATTTTATTAGTAGGAAATTAGCTCAACCCTATAGCAATCCAACATGGCCTCAATTGAGACATTCCAAGGGACATGACTGTCATGTCGAGCTCTAGAGTCTATGAAGCTAGAGTTGAATAATTCCACTATGACTTTGTTTAACAGTTAAGCTACTCATTATGACCCTACTTTTAATACAATCTGTGGAGAATTTACACCAAAGTTTAGAATGCTCTCCCCACTTTCCTCATTTTACAGTATGGATTGACCATTAATATGAATAAGTCACGATATCAAGAATAAACTCACGATGTCGAATATCAACTCGCTGTGTTCTCCCCACTTTCCTCACTTTTTAGTATGAATTGTACATTAATGTGATTGATGTCAAGAATAAACTCGCGATGTCGAGTATCAACTCGTGATGTCAAGAAGAAACTCGCTAGTTTAACAGCTAAAGCTTTCCCAAATAAGACTTATACATGTTCATTAGGTTTGACTACTAATTCTGAAGTTGAAGCAAAGATTTCTATGAATGTTTGAGTTAAACCATTCCATTGTGAGTTTGTTTAATAATGAATATACTCACTGCAACCCTTCTCTAATGCATTCATCTTGATCATAGCTTGATCTCTCATGCACTCATACCTTTTAATTTTTGGATCGTCATCCATTTTTAGTTTTGGCATCATCTAGTTAAGTTTTGACCTTTATGCATGTTTTGAGCTTTTCAATTTAGCATCAAAAGTTTTATCAAATGTATGTAGAGATTCTGCTCCAAAAAACTCACAAAAAATGCGCTCATCTCCATTCCTTGTTCGTAACCCTACTTTTATAACAGTCTATAGAGGACTACTTACAAAGTTAAGGATGTTTTTCTCCAAAATTTTCATTTTAGAATATAAATTTAAAATGTAGTACATTAACTACTAATGATATCAAGAATAAATTAGCGAGTTTGAAAGTTGAAACAAAAATAACAAATCGCGAAATATTTCAATGCACAATGCGGCAGAGTCACGATGCCATGAGAGATAAAGTGAATAACAATTTGGTCAGAAAATAAATAAAGCCTACTGTATAAGAGCAACTCCAAGAGGAATGCTATTTTGCCACATAAGCCTCCAACGGCTAGAAAAAGCATGCTGTACATGCTCCAAGAGAGCAGCCAAAGCCTTGCTGGCATTTGGCATTCCATTAGGTATGCGAAAAATGGCATGGGAAAAGTGACATGCCAATTCATTTTTTTGAATAAAATAATGATTGGAAGAAGGAATGAAAGAGCCGTTGGACTTTTCAGTCGTTGGACTTTTTTTAATCCTCCAACGGTCACCTGCTATTTTCAGCGTTGGAATATTTTTTTTTTTACCGTTTGAAAATTTTGATTATGTTAATTTGAGAAATCTTTGGAGCTGGAACATCTATAAATAAGGAGTGTTTGAAGTCCTTTTTTTCCTCATTCATACTATGGATTCTCAATTCTCTCAATTTCCTAATTTTCTACCCAATATTCACAATATTTCGGTGAGGCTTCCGAACTCCCTACTGATGATGCCCCAAAGAAAAAGGTTGTTGGTCGAGGTGCCGGCTTCAATATAGAAGAAGACCATCTTCTCATCGGTTCGTGGTTGAACACCAGTTTAGATGCTGTGCATGGAAACGAGCAGAAACTTGGGGCTTTTTGGGAACGAGTGGGAGAATACTATCACAACAACAAGCAATTTCTCAGTGATCGAACAAACAAAATGTTGTCACAATGATGGCAAAAGATTCAAGCTTCTGTCAATAAATTTTGTAGATGTCTTGCCACAATTATTTCCAGAAATCAAAGTGGCACGAATGAACAAGATAAGGTAAAATTATATATATATATATGTGTGTGTGTGTGTGAGAGAGAGAGAAAGAAAAAAAAATTTATTCTTAATTTGAGCTTGTATTTAATTTTCAGATTGCAAAAGCAAAAAAAATTTACAAACATCTATATGGATCAAGATTCACCTTGGACCATGCTTGGATCTTGTTGAGGCACCAACCAAAGTGGATACAACTGCATCAACAAGTACTAGAGAAGACATCCGTAAAACAAGAAAAAATCTTCAACTTCTGGCTACTCATCCTCTTCTAATCCAAACACCCTCATAAATATTGAGGGGGATAAGACAATTAACAATGCTTATGATCCCATGACGAGACCACCAGGCAGAAAGGCTGAGAAAAGAAAGATGAAGCAAACCACTATCAACGAGCCCACACCTGTTGCAGATCTCATCCAAAAACTGATGGATGACAAAAAGGAAAGAGATGAAAAAAAAATAAGAGATTCTTAAGCAAAAAATCAAACAAGATGAGAAGAAGGTGAAATTAAAGAAAATACATATGGAGATGGAGATCATGAGTATGGACATGTCCAATATGTTTGAGAGCAACAACAATACTATGGTAAAAAAAAGACTTGAAATTCTGAGAGGTGGGTTAGATGGTGGTTTCTGAATTGTCTTTTATTTTAGAATTAATATGTATTTTTTATTTTAATTAATGAATTATTGTTTGTTTAAATATAATGTTGTACTTCAATTTTATAAAGTTGTCATTTCACTAGCCATTTTATAGCCGTTGGAGAAAACTAGCCGTTTTATTGCCGTTGGAGAAAACTAGCCGTTGGAATATTTCATATATAAAAACCATTATGGAAAAAAATTCTTACACTCAAACTTCTTACTTCTCTTTATCTCAAAATAAGAAAATCTTTGGTTCATCAGTTCGGAGATGTCTCAAAATTATACTAATTCCTCTTCTGACACGACGGATGATCTATGGCATACCGTCATAAATTCCGATTCGGATGACGAGTTTGCAGATGTTGTGTAGAGCTGCTCTGGAAGAAGAAAGAGAAAACTTAGGAAGGAGAACAAGAGTGCATCGTGGTTCTATTCAAGGTCACGCAGTCATCCACAGAGGACGAATCTCAGGACATCACAGGCTTTACAATGACTACTTCAGTGAAAATCCTGTCTACACTCCCTCTCAATTTCGAAGGAGGTTTCAAATGCGCAAACCTCTTTTTCTTTGAATTGTAAATGCAGTGGAGGCTCATGACCCATACTTTCAACAAAAAAGAAACTGTGCAGGTAGTCTTGGTTTATCAGCTCTTCAAAAGGTCACAGTTGCAGTGAGGATGCTTGCTTATGGAGTTGCGGCGGATGCTGCGGACGATTACGTGATGATTGCTGAAAGTACCTCTATGGAATCATTGAAAAAGTTTGTTCAAGCGATCATTAATGTTTTTAGCAATGAATATTTGAGAATACCAAATAATGTTGACATTTGTAGATTGTCATCAGAAGGTGAGAGACGCGAGTTTCCTATAATGCTGGGTAGCATAGACTGTATGCATTGGAAGTGGAAGAACTGTCCAGTTGCATGGAAGGGCATGTATGCTCGTGGAGACCACCGCGAGCCTTCTTTGATTCTTGAAGCCGTGGCATCGTATGATCTTTGGATATGGTCTGCTTTTTTTGGACTACCAGGATCTCACAATGATATCAATGTGTTGGATTGATCTCCTATATTTACCAACCTCGCTGAACACTACAAGAAACTTAGGCTGTTGCGACGAAATCTGATGACGAATTTTTTTTTTGTCTTAAAATAACACCCAAAGGGGACGAAATATAAATTTTTTCTTCTGTTTTCATTTTTTTCAAAAGTAGAGGAGACGAAAACAAAATTTCGTCTTCAAAAATATGGCGCCAACTTGTTTTGTGTTGGCGCCAATTATTTTAGCTCATTAGAGACGAAAATTTTTGTCACAATTTTTTTTTTTTTTTGCGACGAACGTAATTCGTCACCAATAAGGATAAGTTATAGAAGACAAACATATTTCATCACCAAAATAAGGCGCCAATTTCATTTGCTTTGGCGCGGATTATTTTAGCTCATTGGAGAAGAACATTTTTGTCACAAAATATAATTTGTTTTTGTGACGAACTTAATTCGTCACTAATAAGGATAAGTTATGGAAGACGAAAATATTTCGTCACTAGAATAAGGTGCCAATTTCATTTGCGGGCGCGAATTATTTTAGCTCATTGGAGAAGAAAAATTTTATCACAAAATATAATTTGTTTTTGCGACGAACGTAATTCGTCACCAATGAGGATAAGTTATAGACAACGAACATATTTCGTCACCAAAATAAGACGCCAATTTCATTTGCTTTGGCGCGAATTATTTTAGCTCATTGGAGACGAAAATTTTTGTCACAAAATATAATTTGTTTTTGTGATGAACATAATTCGTCACTATTAAGGATAAGTTATGGAAGACGAAAATATTTGGTCACCAAAATAAGGCGCTAATTTCATTTGCGGTGGCACCAATTTCGTTCGCACTTGAGCCTGTTCCTCTCTTACAAGTATTGCTTTGGAAAAGCCTTTAAAATGACTAAAATGGGCCCCCCCAAGGCCCTAACGTCCATCCCCTCCCCCCCCCCCCACCCCAATCCAACGCCCATTTTCCAAAACTCATTTCCCCCTTTGTCCCTCCATCTATCCCGGTCTCTCTTTTCCAAAACCCTTTTCCAAAAGAGGAGAGAAGAACCCTTTTCCCCATTTTCCAAAACCCTTTTCCAACATCTCCCACCCATCGTCTCAAGCAGCAGCCCCATGGCCCATTGGCCCCCATCAATCATCATCACGCTCCATCAACACACGCAGTGCAGACCCATCCCTGATCAGTGATCCCTCTCATCTCTACTTCTCTCAGCCTCTATCGCCTAGAATTTCCAGACGCAGCCACCATCACCAATCACCATCATCTGTGCCCATCATCCTCCATCTAGGAGTCCGCCACCGCCAGGTACACCTACCTCTCTCAGTCTCTGCTACTGTGAGAACTTGGTCCGGGCGGTACCCTTAAGCACAGGGTGTAGCATGTCAACCACGGGCTTCAAACGGTGAGTCTCCGTTAGCCCGCATGAAAAATATCCAAGTCCTGGCCTTGGGCTTATAAGTCAAACCTCATATTAACTTAGCATGAGGCTTTTTAAAACCATGCGTCCCCGGAAATCGTAAGAACTCCGAAGTTAAGCGTGCTCGGGCGGGAGCAGTATCAGGATGGGTGACCTCCTGGGAAGTCCTCGCGCGTGCACGAGGGCCAAAGCGGACAATTTCATGCTGAGTTGGGCGGGGCTGTGACAGTTGGTATTAGAGCCGAGGACGACTCTATTTCTAGTGAGAGAGAATGTGAGATCTTGGTTTGGGCGGTACCCTTAACAATTGGGCGTAGCGTGTCAATCACGGGCTTAAAACGGCTAGTCTACGATAGCCCGCATCGGAAATATCCAAGTCCTGACCATGGGCTTATAAGTTAAACCCCGTATTAACTTAGCATGAGGCTTTTTAAAACCGTGCGGCTCCGGAAATCGTAAGAACTCCGAAGTTAAGCGTGCTCGGGCGGGAGCAGTACTAGGATGGGTGACCTCCTAGGAAGTCATAGGACGTACACGTGGGCCAAAGCGGACAATTTCATGCTAAGTTGGGCGGGGCTGTGACAGTTGGTATCAGAGCCGAGGACGACTCTATTTCTAGTGGGGGAGAATGTGAGATCTTGGTCCGGGCGGTACTCTTAATCGCGGGGCGTAGCGTGTCAACCACCGGCTTCAAACGATGAGTCTCCGTTAGCCCGCATCGGAAATATCCAAGTCTTGAGCATGGATTATAAGTCAAACCCTATATTAACTTAGCATGAAGTCTTCTAAAATGGTGTGGCTCCAAAAATCGTAAGAACTCTGAAGTTAAGCGTGTTCGGGCGGGAGCAGTGTTGGATGGGTGATCTCCTGGGAAGTCCTTGAGTTGGGCGGGGTAAATGCGACAAAATTTTTTCGTCTCTATTTCTTATATTTATGACAAAATATTTTTGTCTCTAATTTCTTCCTTTAATGACAAAATATTTTGTCACTAATTACTTACAAGTATGTTTCCAACATAGTGTATTGGAGACGAAAAAAAATTACTTGTTTCCAACAGAGTGTATTGGAGACAAAAAAAAATCGTCACAAATTTATCTTTTTCAATGACGAATGTTTTTTCCGTCTCCAATACCTTTTAGCGACAAGGCTTTGGCAACAAAACGGGTGACGAAAAATTTTCGTCTCAATTAGTTTTGGTGACGAAATATGTACATTTTGGGACAAATTTGTGTCGTCCTTAAACCCCAAATTTCTTGTAGTGGAAGGTCGAACTCCTTCCGCCAACTACTCAATCAATGGTCATGAATATACAACTGGCGATTATCTTGCTGATGGCACATATCCATCGTGGGCGACATTTGTCAAAACAATTTCATGTCCTAACGAGCCAAATGCCACAAATTTTGTTGCAGCTCAAGAGTCCGCAAGGAAGGATGTGGAGCGTGCATTTGGAGTGCTACAGGCACGTTCTACAATTGTTCGTGCGCCTGCCCGTTTCTGGGATCGTCAGACACTTCAGCATATAATGAAGGCATGCATCATAATACATAACATGATTATCGAAGATGAATGCGATCAAAGTCTTCCACCCAATTAGGATGCACGAGAGGGTGGATGCAGTGACCTTTTTGTGTCACATGACCACACTGCGAAATTTCAGGATTTCATTCAAAATCACTTGCGTATTCGTGACAAGAGAATGCATTCTCAACTCTAAGCCGATCTGGTAGAGCACTTGTGGCATTTCCAAGGTCAATATGAAGAAGCTTGCGATTGACTATAATATTATGTAATTTGATTTTACATTTTCAATGAAAAATAGGTTTCAAGTACAATTTGTGCATTTTTTATTTTTTAATAATTTATTACTTTAATAAAATTTAGGGGAATTTACCAAATAAATCCCTGTAGGTCCCTATACCACTCATGGGGTCCCAAGAAAACCGTATTATCGGATTAGGTCCTCAAGGTCTGTATTTATATTTTTTTTTGTATTTTGGCTCTATGGCCGATATCGGCCGTCATATTGGCCGATATCGGCCGTTATGCGACATCCCTATTTCTCTCGTCCCGATTGTGTTTTGCTCACAACTCTCATTTATGCGACATCCCTATTCCTCTCCTCGACTGTTGTATGGCGATTTTTTCCCTTTCAGAAACCATGTAAAAAAACTTCTGTGAATCGGTTGTTGGACTTCATTAAGAGGTAGGTTTGTACATTAAACACACATCTTGATGCACTGTCTTCTCTAATGTGACATCGTAACATTGATTTATCTCCATTAATGCATTCTTGTTAACCCTAGATCTCTGTAAAATCTTCTGTCATCATTAGAGTACCCGGTCTCTAAACCAGGCTTTCTTTAATGCTTATAGAAGAACTTTCTGTTTGAAGGGTTTGTAAAAAACCCACTTTCATCAATCGAGTACCCATTCTCCTTTATTTCATTCTTGTTAACCCTAGAACTGTCGAAAATCCACACTCATCATGAATACCCTAGAACTGTTTGAGAGAGCGTCATTTTGAAACATTCTGTGTAGTAGGGTTCTGTTCAATCCAGCAGCTGGAGCTATGGTGGGTCGTGCATTCCATTTTATTTATGTTTAGTGTGCATCAGTAAATCCATAAATGTTATTGTCTAGTTTGTATGTTTGTATATTGTTCTATATTGATCTTGCAAACATGGATACTTCAACGCCAGTATCTCATCCAGTTGGAGTTGGTTGTCTTGCTGATTGATGAACAATAGGAGAATAGGTGGAATACGGTCTAAATATTTTTTGAATAGCAGCTAGGGACAAATGAAATGGGTCTAATACCGATCTGTTGTAATTGTCATCCTAAATCTGCCTACATTTTACTGATATCTTCATAATTTTCCTGTGATTTAATGATAGCATGTCAGACAGAGAGGTGTTGTTCATATTCCACTATGACGGTGACTTTCAATTTGACATCAGCCGTCCGGTGTACAGTGGAGGAAAACAAAAAATGAAATATTTATCGTCAGACATCTCTTATCAATGCCTGGCTAATGAAGCAATGGTATCATCCAATTGGCATACAGCCATCCAGAATTTAAGCATGCAATACCTTCATCACAACGGACGAGCATTTTCAATGGCAAGCATTGACGATGATAATGATGTTCGTCTTATGTTCAAAGCATCCGGAAATGAAACGAATGGGATATACTTGTACGTCTCTAATAGTCCGAACAACAATGAAAGTATAGGGGGAGAGGACAGGTATGCCTACTAATTGTCTCATTAAATTTTAAATGCGAAATTAATTATTTATATTAGCACTTGCTTATTTATGCCCCGATTCATTGTAGGTTACGAAGGACCGCAGTAGGATTTAAGAGTCCAAAAATGCCAAGGAGGTCGTCAGCCAGTTTGAAGAGGGAACAAGTGAAGTTATCAACAAGTCCTCGAGAACAACTCACCGCTGATCTCCGCGATGACACAGACATGCAATATCCATCTGTGCGGGATGATGATGATGTATGCAATGAGGCGTTAGATGGTCATATCGACCTTGGGATGATGCGTGCTGATGATATCCATCTTAACCGACATCCCTCTAATGGACAGCTTCATTCAAAACCAATCTTCAAGGCCGAATGTTGCAGGGATGAAGTCAATCAAACCAATACCGATCTACGGTCTAATGAAATTCCAAAAGTTGAATTTGATGATAAAATGGAGCCTGATGACATGGAAATGGAATTTGGCAACAACTCCGCACGAGAGATGTGGATTGGCCGTGTTTTTCCTGATCGACAGATGTTCCGGAATACGTTGGCGAAGTTTGCAATATACGGTAACTTCACTCTTAAACATTTGAAGACCAACATGACCAAAGTGACTGCACGATGCAAAGATCAGGATTGTCCATGGCGTATTCATGCTTCGATTGTCGAATCAGGACCACAATTTAAAGTTAGGACGTACAATCCTAACCATCGATGCTCAAAGCCACTGATGGGCATGGCACATCAACAGGCAACCTCGGCGCTTATTAGAGAGTTCATCATGGAACGGGTCAGGCAGAATGTGAATTTGAAACCGAAGGAGATCATGAATGACTATCAGATGGAGTTTGGTTCAATAATTAGTTACAGAAAGGCTTATATAGCAAAGGAGATGGCACTTTGTATTGTGCGAGGATCATATGAAGAGTCCTTCCAGCTGCTACCCCGTTATTGTAAGGAACTTGAGTTGACTAACCCTGGCACTGTGACAAACATAGATACCACTTCGGATGACCGTTTCAGAAGATTTTTTTGGGCGTTCGGACCGTGCATAAGATCTTACACGTCTTCGTTGAGACCAGTGATTGCTGTAGACGGTTCACACCTCCGAGGCAAGTATCCAGGTGTGTTGCTTGTTGCCGTGACGCATGATGCCAACCATAAGCTACTTCCCATCGCCTTTGCCTTTGCCGAAGCCGAGCGGCGCGATAGCTGGGAGTGGTTCCTTGCGAACTTGTCCATATCTCTAGCAGAGCCAACTAACCTTACTATTGTTTCAGACCGGCAGAAGGGTCTCATTCCAGCGTTGAAGAACACCATACCACATGCAATGCACTGTTACTGCTGCCGTCACATTGCTGAGAACATCAAAGCTGCTTTCAGTGACGGGGCAATCGTGATGAAATTTTGGCGTGCAGCAACGTCATACAGACCATGCGAGTACGAGGCTTATATGACAGATATCCGTGCAGTTAGCCAGGAGGCTTTCAATTACATTGATGCAATTGGGCGGCAACGGTGGGCAAATGCATACATAGAAGGCCGTCGGTACGACATGCTAACTAGCAATGCAGCCGAGTGCACTAATAGTCTCCTAAAAGACACGCGAGTCCTGCCCATTACGAAACAAGTTGAGGAGATACGAGCAAAGTTAATGGACTTCTATCAAAAGCGGCATCTTCAGTCTGAAAGCATAACAACTCGTCTTACCCCGTATGCGGAGAAAGTTCTCAGTCAAGAAATGGATGAAGCTCGCCGATTGCATGTTCGTGTGGCTGGCATCGTAGAATTCCAGGTTCAGTCTGCGGAGTATGTTGACGTTGTTGATCTCGAACGGAAATCCTGCACATGTCGGAAATGGGAGATATTGGGTATCCCGTGTTGCCATGCATTGGCTGCAATGAAAATGAGAAACTACGATCCATACGAATTCTGTGAGCATTGGTATTTTGCGAGCACGTATCGTACAACGTACAGTGAAGTGATTCATGCTACCCGTGACAGCAAGCAATGGGAGCACACAGCCGAATTGAGAGTTATTCCACCAATGTCCAGTAAACAGCCCGGACGCCCGAAAAAGAACAGGATTCGGACTGAAGATATTGGTCGTGTTCGAAGGGCAGTAACGTGCTCAAATTGCAAGGGGAGAGGCCACAACCGTGGAAGTTGTCGCAATCCTCCCGTGCTCAGTTGACGAATTAGAACAGCATAGAATGTATATTCATTTTGGCATGTATTCTGGTTGCAGTTTTTTGAAGAAGACCCTTAATGATGTATACAGATAGGTGTCCTTAGGATGTATTAATCAAGGGAGTTTTTATTTCATCACAGTACGCATACCACGACACTCCCAGTTCCTGTAACAACAGGTGCTGCAGCTGCGTGGCGAGTACTTTGATGATGCATACACTTCCATTGATGATGCCTAGATATATGCAAATGTGGACTGTAATTGTGTATTTTGGGAGTCCTGTATTACTTATTGTGCACGCTTTATGTGAACATCGAATCTGTATCTGCTTGTTGAACCTCTTCGAGTGAACATAATGAATGGACATCTTGGATCTCAGGAAGATAATTACCTCAGCACAAATCTCACCTACATAAATCTTTCAGGTAACAACCACAGTTTTAATAAAAAAAAAAAATCCAATCTTTCTATGGAAACCAAGTATGCATTGAGGGAGAGCAAGGATATCGGCCATTCTACTCTACATCACCTGTTTTTTATAGTCTCAGTTAAATGATCCTGAGTATGAAATTATGGCCGATATCGGCTATAGTACTACATTTGACTACTCCAAAAAACACCATGGATTTCAAAGTAGCACGATCTAATACAAAAATTTCACCCAATTGGGCACGTCTAGCATATTTTTTCACAGTAGCAGGATCGCTATAGCTGACTCCATTGAGTTCGCCACAGTAGTAGTACCTTAACTGAGGCTGAAAAACATAGGTCATGTATAACTATCGCCGATATCGGCCATAATTCCAAACTCAGGCTCACTGAACTGGGCCTATAAGAAATAGGTCATGTATTAATACAGCCGATATCGGTCATAAAGTCGACCGATATCGGCCAAAAAACCAGACTCAGGCACCCGTAACTGAGATTGTAAAAAAACAGGTCAAACAGAATGGCCGATATCGGTCGTAACATCAATCGATATCGGCCATAATTCCAAACTCAGACTCCCATAACTGAGGCTATAAAAAAACAGACATGTACAGAATGGCCGATATCGGTCGATATTATGACCGATATCGGCCGTTTTGTGCAGGTCCTGTTTTTTCATACTCTCAGTTAAGGGTGCCTGAGACTGATATTCTGGCCGATATCGGTCATAATATCGACCGATATCAGCCATTATCTGCATGTCCTGTTTTTTCATACTCTCAGTTAAGGGTGGCTGAGACTGATATTCTGGCCGATATCGGTCGATATTATGACCGATATCGGTCATTCTCTGCAGGTCCTATTTTTTCATACTCTCAGTTAATGGTGGCTGAGACTGATATTCTGGCCGATATCGGTCGATATTATGACCGATATCGGCCATTCTCTGCAGTCCTGTTTTTTCATACTCTCAGTTAAGGGTGCCTGAGACTGATATTTTGGCCGATATCGGTCATAATATCGACCGATATCGGCTATTCTGTGCAGTCCTGTTTTTTCATAGTCTCAGTTAAGGGTGCCTGAGACTGATATTTTGGCCGATATCGGTCTATATTGTGACCGATATCGGCCATTCTGTACATGTCCTTTTTTTTATAGCCTCAGTTAAGGGAAGCTGAGTTTGGAAGAAACATCAAGAAACACAGAGAAGCCTGTAGTCATTTAGAACATCAAGAAACACAGAGAAGCCTGTAGTCATTTAGAACATCAAGAAACATCAAGAAACATCAAGAAACACAGAGAAGCCTGTACAAATCTTGAACATCAAGAAACATCAAGAAAATTTATAACATTTTGAACATCAAGAAACACAGGTTGTAGTCAGCCTGTTTTCAACTATGCGACATCAAGAAACACAGACAACCATGAAATTCTATACAAATGAAAATTCTATACAGCCTGTCTAAATACAACTCATTTAGAACAATTTGAATGTCAAATTCTATACAAATCATCATGAACACCACAACCACCAATCTTTCTATACAATCTGAGTTATGAAGTGATTCACATTTGATAACATGCAGGCTAATCCACTTTCAAAGTTCCCGGCTGATCGTATTCTTCATGGGAGTGATGCCAAGTGGGTCAAGCCCAGTCTATTAGCGTTCAATTGCCAACTCCGCTTGAAGATTTCCACGACTATTTTGCTTCGAAAGTAACGCATGTCTGATTGCGTAAAGGCGATGGGAAGCCGGTGGACACAGTGAGTGGCAAAGGCCATTGCAAATACTCCACAATCACTCGTATTGTTCTGTCGAGGGATGTCCGTCTTTTCAACTAGTGGCCATAGAAATGGGTCGCTCCACCCAAAATGGCTATACCATTCGGCCAACCATCCCATCTACATAAAACATCGGGTCTAAATGTCAGCAATGGACAGAAGAATTTGAAATACGCGTTCGAGATAAACTGACTCTTGGCATGAAGGAAGAAAAACTTACAAACTTCTGCGCATGTTTAAATGATCGCCGATCGCCCTCCATGCTATTGTAAAACTCCCATCTCTTCTCATCAACCAGTCCGACCAATAATGTGAAATGTGACCTCTGATAGACAATGAATATCAGCGTTCGCGCTTCCCTCGCGTCCAAAACCCTGTGCCCGTACTTCCCAAAAACTGCCTCGACGGCTGTGTCACCACTATCGCGCCACCAACTCTGCATACATTGAATTGATCAATGTGGGTACAATGTTCCAATATACATATAATAAAGGATTTACCCAACCATTGTTTAGGTTGTACTTACACAGACACTCGGGTCGGCAATGAAGCATGAATCACACCCAATTCTCAATATCTCAAAGTAATAATAAATGATGTTAGTGTCCATCCAAGTTCCCTCATCAAGGACACTCTTCAAATCATCTGCCTTGATCAATGTGCAAACATCACCAAGCTCATCTTTCCTGTAACAGTGAATATGTCCAAACACACGTAAGCACTTCAATCAAACAAATTAACATGATCAACACTAAACCAACATACCTGTCATCGTAGTATTCTAGAAAACCTTTGAGGAAGAATTTGTCGGGTTCAGACAGCACATAGTCGCTCCGAACGATATCATGCGTGTAGTCTTCAAACTTCAACGGTATCTTGCGCATTCGGGGCAACCGTTTCATCCTCCATACCAATGACTCAAGGGTGGCCAATGGCGCTGCAACCACCATAGCAGATTCACTGGAGACCGTTAATGGGGATGCGAACAAATTCCTGCTGACTGGTGGGGTCTGAACAATTTCCCGGAGTGCTGGCTCAGTCGTGGGTTGTTCCCTGCTGCTACCTGATCCCTCTGCATTTATGCTCACGAGGTTCGGTTCCTCGACTGTGGATTTTCTTTTAGCAGATTTAGTCTTTTTAGCCGGGCTTTTTTGCGCAGGCCTCTTGGTATGCTTAAATGTGATCAACATTTTCTTCTCCGTGGCGTCATTATCAGACGCCGAGCTGCTGCATCCATCGAATGAGAAGTTCTCCCAATTCGTCCCAAAACCCGACTTAAACTTAGCTAGCTTTTTCGAAATTGACATGGATAGCTTGTCGATTGGCGTTTTCCTACGTGCAGAACGTTCGAGGCTCCGTTCGATGCGTGCGACCATGTCTTGAGCCTGTTGATCAAAGAAGTAATTGAATTAGCGACAGTTTGAAAAAAGAAATCAAGGAACTAGTGTTTATAGGGTGTAATTGATATACATGCTTCTGTGGGATGGTGGGCTCATCCTCAGTGCGGGTCTCCTCTGCAAGCACCTCAGCCGTGGGGACATCAGATGTAGGGACATCGGACGCAGGCTGCTCCGTTGCCTCTCCTCTACCAATAAACATCAACGTATTCTTCGTATACCATTCCATGTACTCTTCGGACTGCGCAGCTGCAGTACAAGCCTCACCTTGAAGTCCAAGAGTGGCTCTTGCTCCCCACGTCGACACGACATCCTTATCCATCGTTGCCGCATAATCGACAACAGACCTGAATGTCCTTTCTCGTCTTAAGATCGGCATTGTAAAAGGCGGTGGGACTATTTGTTTGAGCCCGAATTGTTTCATAACACGCCAAGTGTTGTGGCGCTCGACAATCCAATACCATATCAAAACAGTGGACGAATGTAGGAGAGTGCGATCCACTTTAGATACTTTTGAAAAAAACTTTGATCTAAACCCTTCATATGGTTGCCATATGAACTGCAATACACATCAGCAACGAAACAGTTAGTCCAGTATCTCAGCAAAATAGAATGCATATAATTGAACACCGAACTAAGGAGCTAGTCAATTTCTTGTTTTACCTCGTCAACTTTCAAATTGTTTAACTGTCCTCTCACCTCCTTGACTGAGGTGAGTGGTGGATTTTCAGGCAACCTCTTCATCCATGTCTTGCATAGTGGGAATTGTATGTCCCCCTGCCACGATTCTTTTGGCTTAGGACACCTTCCGATTGACATCCTTGTATAAGCCCATATCTGCACCAGATTACATCACAATAAAGAGTTAGTTCGAATTAAATAAAAAATTCAAACTAACAGTCACTATGAGAATAAAGACCTGTAATAGCTGTAGAGGCCCGGTTGGCGTCCTGCACAGGTGCCCTTCAAGCTCACCTTGCTTATCTTTCCCCTCTTCCACAGCAACTAACTTCTCCGGACCCCATCGAGAGGCATTGGTCAACATCCTATATAGATTCGCGAGACAAGCCGGTGCCCATGCATACGGTTTAAATTCTTTGAACAGCTCTAGTATGTAGGCCGGTCCACGGGCACCAGTAGTCTGCGAAACGATCTGACCGGACACTAGAAAGAAGAGATAGGCTCGCGTTGCCCGGATCTCGTAATCCTTGTATTTTTTATGTTTCTTTTTTTTCTCAAGTTCGACAGCTGCAAAATTGTCTTCAAGCCACTTGAACTTCACTGTTATACCATGGTAGTCACGCTTATCCGGTCGGATGCCAAGTACCTCCTCGCACACCGACGCGACGAACTTCCCCGGGAAAGTTCGTCCAGCCACAGGTGGGCCATCTACGGGTAGGCCGTAGATGTATGCAACATCTTCCAGGGTGACAGTTGCTTCACCCGACGGAAAGTGGAAAGTATTTGTCTCCGGGCGCCACCTTTCGACTAGACCGGTTATTAGCGCGTGATCAATGACCATGCGATCGATTTCTGCTAAGTAATGGAGGCCCGTCTGCCTCACGTATGCCTTTTGTTGTTTTGTTAGCTGCCATATGTTTCGGTCTGGATTGGTTGGTATGCATCTAAGCCGCCCAAAATCCTAGCAACGTAACAATTACCAAATGTGGTTAGCAAGTACAAAATGAATATATCAAATAACAATTTGCATCGATACTTTGAAATGTGTAATTGATTTCGTGTAATACAATATACCTCTCCTTGCCGAATTCCCTCCGACACATGAAGGCATTGGTTGTATAGTAGAACATTCAGAGACTTGGGGGCTTGTCCTTCACCTTCCTACAAAAGAATATCAAACTCTATTCAAGATTCCACCCTCTACCATGTGAGACTCTAAATAGGACACTGCTCATGTACATTGATGAAGTCATAAATCCTTATACTAAGACAGAATAAGTAAAAGAACACTAAAATAAACAACCAAACAAAAGTGGAAGACAGTCACAAAAATTGTATCACATAAACCTGTGGAATACAGTAGTTTCCGCGACCAATTATCATTTAAAAAAAGCTCATACATCGCTTTGTCTTCTATTTACAAGCCAGGAAGAGAGAGAAAGAGAGAGGGAGATGACTGATGAGTCTTACAAATTTTGACGGAGGCTTTCAAAAACCCAACCACTATAAATAAAATACCAAGGAAAAACGAATCCCATTTTTCCTCAGATTTCTCTTTCCACACCCCCCCACCACCACACACTCCCCCCCCCCAATGCACATGGCCTCCTGAATTTTGTTTTCTTCCCCCACCCCCCACATGCTCCTCTCTATATTTCATACTTCGTACTTTTTTTTCCTCGCTCTTTTGGTGATTCCAATTCAGAACAAGCAAACTTCCCAATCATGGAAGGTTTTAATTGGAAACAACACACCCTTTAGCACCCACCTAGCACATCACATTCACTGTTCTCTTGTCAATTAGTACTCTCCAAAATTTTCTAGTGGATGAGCAAAAGGGGGAAAACCTTCAAGCTCAATTGGGCATTAATGATTGTTGATTTGGATGCTAAGTCATGGCCCTTAATGATCCAAAACCATATTTTTGGGATGGTTCTTCTGTTATGAATGTGGGGGTACCAATTGGGCCTCCCCCATGAGGGTGTACAACTGGACTTGGCTTTTAAAAAGACCTTAAAGTGAGAGCTTTTCTTTTTCGTATGATCCCAAGGTCGGATTCGCACTAGATTTTTGCAAGCCTTTACCACCCTGCCTAGCCAGTTAACATCATGGTTTTTTGTTGTGTATCAATCAGTAGAATGAATTACTCATGATATTATTCAATACTAAGCTTACTAGCATAACAACCGTCACAGCTGACACCAGGAATGAGAACATCCTTTAGAAGTTCACTTACCAGAGGTAAACATCACCAGAGGATGTTCTCATTCCTGCTCCAGACCTAATGGTATAATCACCAATGTAACATCACCAATGAGAACATCCTTTAGAAGGTATGTTACTCTGCTCCAGACCTAATGGAACAATAACAATTATAGTGCTTAAAGCTTTCAAACTGATTGTGACTCTTACTTCATATTTGTTCATAATTGTAAGCTTTTAATCATTTTACTTGATGCTTATATCTTTCTGGAACTCAGAAATGGTCTTTAATAATCGATTTGTGCGTCACAATAGATTCCATGACAACTCCATTATTCTACAGGTCACGCGCATCAACAGGGAAGAAGCTATTCATAAACTGCCTCAGTTGGGGGAGATTTATAAAATATAGCCGATATCGGCCATATACAATTCAATATGTCAAATTGAAAGTTGGAAATCTAGAAATCACGTCTGCACAATGGGTAATGAAGATGAGAAGAAGATGGGAAGATGAGGAGAAGAAGTAGAGAATAACAGCCATCAAACCAAACCCTAGAACAACACGTCTTCATTCAAAATCCAAGGCACAAAGAAAAATGGTTGAAATGAGGAAGAAACGTACCTCCATGCCAGCCACCTTCGAAAATTTGGCGCCAAAGTGCTTGGGACCACCTGCTTGGGACCACTGGAAAGGGGGGAGACTGCTGACAGAGAGAAACGAAAGGGAATGCGGGGAGTGAGGGTCGAACGAAAAGAAAAAGGGGCCACAGCGCGCGTGAGTGGGGTAACTGTCAATGGCCGATATCGGCCATATAGCCAACTTACAAAAAAAATACAATGGCCGATATCGGCCATAGAGCCAAAATAGAAAAAAAAATACAAATACAGCCCTTGAGGACCTAATCCAATAATACTATTTTTTTGGGACCCCATGAGTGGTATAGGGACCTACAGGGATTTATTTGGTAAATTCCTCTAAAATTTAAATCATACTAAATACCATTAAATATAAGTGAGATATATGTAATAAAGCAAATGAGGATTAAATGAAAAAAGAATAAAATAATAATTTGACATCTCTCCTGGAGTTGCCCAAGTGAGATGCCAAATTTAGATATGCCTTTTTTGCAACATAAGCCTTTATTTTAAAATAGGCATATGAGGATTTGAAGTGTCTCTTGGAGATGCTGGGGGTTACATATATTTGAGGATGCTTTTGGCGAGATGGGAATATTTGATGCTTACTTTCCTAAAATTCTCTTTTGAGGTGGTTGTGGGGAAACCCATGAAGGGAAGCTAGTGGTCAAAACCTCTTTATTTTAATATTTTCTTTTGGGACCTAGTGTACCTTCCTTTCTTCGTTTATTATCCAAGCTAGCACTTTCTTTGCTCTCTTTGGGCTCTCCCAATGAGTCCCAAATATGGTAAAGTACACTGCGAGAGGGCTAAGCCCAATGTGAGATGTTTAAGCCCATTTCTTCTTCTGGAATTTCTGAAAAAAAAACATTATTGCTTTAGCTGTAGAACCTTTTCACCTATCCTAAGCTTTCTCACTGTCTGATGCTCAAAAATAAGAAAATTTGTCACTTCTTTTGGGCCCTCTAAGAACCAATTTATTGTCATTTCTTAATTTAAACTCCGTCCATGATCTGATGTGATTTGATACCTAAAAATTTATAAAAATCTTGTCAGTGTATAGTAGTCCGTACATTAAAATTTTGATCTAGCATATCTTGTGCACCCTGATTTGTCTTTTGATGCAGTTGTCGTGGGCTCATTACCATTAGGAAGATCCAGGATATTCATTTAATTGCTCCTGCAATTATCACTAGGGCAAGGCAATGGTTGCTTTAAAATGGGGTAGTTAAAGAGGGTATCAATATCTATGATTATGGGACCCAATGAACTGGACCATGGAACTTTTTTGCCCTCAAAATGAAGATCAGTGGTGGGGCCCAAGGTAAATGAGGCCATTTCTAAATATTTCGTAACGGTTTAAAAATGGAGGGAAAGTTGTGAAATTTAACTAAAACATTTAGTAATAAGATTAGCATATATATAGCACAAAATTATAATAACTCAGGTTGCATATTGCCAAATATATGAACATCAAGTCAGAATCCAATTCAGATAGTTAAGTTGGAAGCAGTGGTAGACTTAGGTTGAACCCCAGGTCCCAAATTTTTATTTTTTATTTTTTTTTAAACATAGAGTTTGAATGGGGCCTTGGAGTAAGGGTGGACCTACGTTGGAGCGAGGAAGTTGCCGCAGGTCGGAATTGAAATCTCCATAGAGTTGAATGGGCCTTGGAAAATGCCTCACATGTTTAAATTTGTCGCTCCGTATGTATAAAGATAGCCCTACATATTAAAGCTTCGTTGGGAAAAGAAAAAAAGAAAAGAAAACAATGCAGGAACGCATAACTCCCTCTTCTTCAAACTCTTCTTTCGAAATCCCTTCGCGCCGATTGTGGATCGAGTTCCTCGTAGCCAGTTCTATGTACCGAATAGACTATTGCATCATATCTGTCAAACATATCTAGTATAATCCTTCCTAATCACTGTTTACCTAAATCTTAACGCTGAATCTCCAAATCCTAATTCCAAACCCTGAATCCCTAAATCCTAATCCCTAAACCATGAAGTTTGAGTATATCTACAAATCCAAAGATGAAAAAATCCATTTCTGTTATCACCTCTTCTTAGCCCCACTATGATTCGAAGATAAAATTTCACTCTCATTATTCAAAGGTTGGAGGTTTCGAGAAAGTGAAAAGGGAAAGGATGGGTGTCCTCAAAATGTTCTTGTATTTAGTTTTTTCTCACACACCCACTCACCTTGAACTAGCAGCGATCTCCACTGGGCATTGACTATGACATATAAATTTAGTGAAATATGATAATGTAATTAAGTTTGAGTAACTAAAATTAAGGTTGGAATCATTTTTTATCCATCTAATGCTTTTTGGTACTTCTAATTAATATCCTAATTTCTAACACCTTCATTGCCTAATCTTTAATAATTATCATGCATCTAGTTGAGTTTCACGAGTTAGACATTTACAAAAGAAAAACTTATAGGTGCTATTTGGTAATGTGAAAAGGTTTAGCAAAGTCTAGTAAAAAAAATTTGAATGTTAAGTCTAGCAAAATTTTAGCCCCATCTAATTAAAAATCCTAGGTCCGCTACTGGTTGGAAAAGACATGGAACATCCACAAATCCCTCTTGCATGCTGTGGGCTCAATAACCCTACCACATGCAGACAGCTTCATGAAGTAGAAGAAGATGCAGAGGGATTGCGTTTTTGTTTTGGAAGATCCATTGGACATCATTGAAATAGCAATCCATCAGACGAACCCTTTTTTTGTCAAGCCTCCTCTATTCACTTTCCCTGCCCCACAGGTCTCTTAGAAAGATCTAGCTTGCAACATATCAAGTTTCTATTCACTTTCCCTGTCCATAGGTCCCTTACAAAGATCTAGCTTGCAACGTATCAAGTTTTTATTCACTTTCCTTGCCCACAGGTCTCTTAGAAAGATCTAGCTTACTCCCATCAGACTGGCTTTTTTTGTCTTGTAAGATCGTGTGGACATCATTGAAATAACAATCAATCAGACTGACTCGTTTATTTTTCTCAAATTTTCATTCCCTTTCCCTGCCCACATGTCTTTAAGAAAATTTGAGCTCACAACAATAGATATTCTTGTTTGGAAAAGTCTTACATCCCACGTTGTGCAAGTACCAGTTTGACAGGCCTGTTTCATTTATCTATTTAGTCCTTTCACTTAGGGCATGTTTGTGTAACACTTTTCCGTGGAAAAGTTTACGATTTTTCGCGGAAAACCCATTTTTCCGGCGTTTGGTGCGGAACAATTCCGCGGAAATGTTTTCCTGCCTCGTCAGCATTTTCCTTGATAATTATGGAAATGAGTTTCCCATGGGGGGTATGGGAAATGGTTTTCCTCGGAAAACTTCTCCCTCTTTTCCTCACTCTTGTTCATTTCAACCCAAAAACTCTATAACTCTTTCATTTTTTATTTCTTTATATAAATTATTATTTAATGTTAAATAAAGAATATACATGTTATGTTATTTTCTTCAAAAAATTATATCACCAAATAAGATATTTTGATTTTCTATAAGGAATCCACAGCCGCACCAAACAACATCTGTACCAATTCAATGAGGAAACTCTTTTTGCACCAAACATGAATTTCTAAATTCTACGAAAATCTTTTTCCGAGGTTTTCATTTCTATGGAATTTGCTGACGTGACAATTACCTCTTTCCGCGGAAAGGTTGTGTACACAAACGTGCCCTTAGGGCATGTTTGTGTAGCCCATTTCCACGGAAAAGGTTGTAGTTTTCTGCGGAAAACTTTTTTTTCATGTGTTTGGTGCGGCAGTTTTCCGCGGAAATGCTTTTTCGCCACATCAGCTTTTTCCTTCCTAGGCATGGAAATAGACTTCCTATGAGGGGGTATGGGAAGTCCATTTCCACGGAAAACTGACCCCCCAATTTCCTCTCTCACCCTCACTCCACCCAACCACCCTATTTCTTCCTCTTCCCCTTTAAACCCCACCCACCCCACACACATACCAACCCACCCACCCAATAGTTTTTACTAAAAAGTAGTTTTCACTAAAGAAATCCATAGCTGCACCAAACAACATTAGCACTAATTCATCGAGGAAAACCTTTTTGCACCAAACATAAAATTTTGGCTTCCACGGAAAAACTTTTCCAAAGAATTTAAAACCCATGGATTTTACTGATGTGACAATTTCCAATTTCCATAAAAATTACATGTACACAAACGTGCCCTTAAACTTTTGTGTTGGAACATAGTAGATATTGATGCACTCACGAATGGAGTAAAATTATACTCAATGATAGGTCAAGGTGGGGTTGAGTCCTATCATCAAAGAATCCCCGGACTCAGGGCCATTTTGATTTGTCAGGCATCAACAGTAAAGACCTCAGGTTGACTGACAGATATTTGTACCCATAGTCTTGTGGCCATTACTCCTCTCCAACTACAAAATATCTGGTGGTTGTGAATGTGATTATTATATAACTCTCCAACAACTAAACAAAATCTCATCAAAACCGATTTGGGTTCTTATTTAAGCTCCGAAGAGTAAATGGGTCCGGCCGAGTCCAGTTTCACTTTGGTTCGGACCTGATATATTAACTCAATTTTTGAAAATCTTTTATAAAAATTATGTTCTTTTAATATCATTCTCTACCTAAATTCGGATCCGGATCTAGACCCGACCCATATATGGTTCTTGCTCCGGTTCCGGGGCCAAGAAATCGGTTCCGGATCCAAATCCGGTTCCATATTCTCCTTAACAATTCCGGTTCAGGGTCCACCATGGACCTGAACATGAACCGACCCGTTTACAATCCAATATATATATAGATATATATAGAATGGAAACTCCATCCTACAGTACCTTATCTACCTCTACCCGAGATCGATTATATATAGAATCAATTTACCCATTAGTAGGACCCCTTTAGGCCTTAGATGAAAGATTCCTCCTATCTAGACTAAAACATTGAATCTGCTGGGAGGCCACTGGACCAACAAGACAGAAGTTTCAGAGTGTGTAAATTTTGTATAGACAAAAAAAATTCAAAAAATATAAGTAATAATAATAAAACAAAAAAAATAAAAAATACGATTTAGACAAATAAAAAATAAAAATTTATAAGTAATAATAATAAAACAAAAAAAAAGAAAAAGTTTAGATCAAAGTAAAAAATACGATTTAGATCAAAATTGGACCCAAAACCTCCTATCTTAATATATTATAATAATAAATTACCCTTTTTTTTGGCATGATGAATCCAACAATGAATATCACTTTAGATCAAAGTAACATTTGGGGATCTGAGAATTGATTTGATGGTCCAGATTTATGAAAGATGTGTTCCACCACCAAACTTACTAGCACATTCATATTAGTGGATGTTTTCACAAGGGCACCTAAGGCCTGTTTGAGGGCGGATTGGGCGGGTCAGATTGTGTCCAGGCCCAGTTAGTTTGGTCATGACTCATGAGGCTTTATATTTAGATTTGGATCCTACCAATGAGACAAAAGTTAGGTTCATGGTCAGCCCATTTGCAAAATATGTCTGTTTGTGGGAAATATGTCAGGCCAAGATAGGGCCTTTCCCGGGTCTAGCATGTTCAATATTGGGCCAAAAAGTGAGGTTTACTTCACCTACAGGCCTAATGTAGGCTGCAACCAATAAGGATTGGGTTGGACAGTCCAAAATAGACCCTCTTCCTACTAATAATATTGATCCAAAATGACTTGACCATCCCATTGGACATTAACAAAAAGAACACCACTTGGGGGTGTCGACTGTAGTTTTAGAGTGTGTGTAAGTGAAAGTCAAATTTTTAATAATGATCTCTATAAAAAGGTAGAAAAATTATATTTTAAAAGTTAAATCAAAATTTTGATTTTACAAGCTTCGAAAAATGTGCACCGCGGTTAAGCAAAATTACAGCTGTGATAGGTCAAGGTGGGGTTGAGTCCTATCATCAAAGAATCCCCGTACTCAGGGCGCCATTTTGATTTGTCAGGCATCAACAGTAAAGACCTCAGGTTGACTGACAGATATTTGTATACATAGGTCTTGTAGCCATTACTCCTCTTCAACTACAAAATATCTGGTGGTTGTGAATGTGATTATTATATTACTCTCCAACAGCTAAACAAAATTTCATCAAAATGGATCTGGTCCTTATTTAGGCTTAGGGTTCGGTTCCACGTTAGTTCGGATTTAATATATTAACTCAATTTTTAAAATTATCTTATAAAAATTATGTTCTTTTAATATCATTCGCTACCTAAATCTGGATTCGGATTCAGACCCGTCCCATATATGGTTCTGGCTCTGGTTTCGATTCCGGTTCCGGGGCCAATAAATCGGTTCCGGATCCATATCCGGTTCCGCCTTTGCCTTAACGGTTCCAGTTCCCGGTCCACCATGGACCTGGACCGGAACCGACCCATGTACAATCCTATACACATAGAATGGAAACTCCATCCTACTGTACCTTATCTACCTCTACCTGATATTAGATTATATATAGAATCAATTTACCCATTAGTAGGACCCCCTTAGGCCTTAGATGAAAGATCCCTCCTATCTAGACTAAAACATCGAATCTGCTGGGAGGCCACTGGACCAACAAGACGGAAGTTTCGCAGTGTGTAAATTTTGTATAGGGAATATCTACCGTATCAAAAATCCTAAACCCTTTGAAACGCAAAGGAAATGAAAATTTGGGTGACCGAGTCAACCCAAAACACCCCAATTGGACTTGGGAAGGGAATTTACAATTTGAGTGGAATTCAAGTTGGCTATGTTCAGGTTTCATTCAGGTCGAAGTTCTGATTTGGGATTACCTACATACAGTCTCGTCCATGTTTTGGTTGTGCAATAGGGGTGTTTGTGGGCTCGATCGGGTCATGCTCAGTATTATTTCACTCGTCCCTTGTGTTCCATCCAAACACACTTTGAGTAAAAATTAAAAGTTAAGGCTGTCTTTTGAATAAAATTACATTTACTATCTGAAAAATTAAACAAATTCTCACATTTTTTTTTCCATCAACAACTAATAGTATCGGGCAGATATAGGTCAGCAGTGTGTGTATGGTGCAACATCCTTCTTCAATAGATAGTGGGGCCGTCTTGTCCAAAATCCAAGCCGGTCAGCTACTTTTACACCCATTATACTCGTATCTAAAATATTCAAAATATTCCTGAAGAAAATTTCAGTGGGCCACGAATTAGGTTGATCACACATAGGGACTCACTCCATTTCTATTCCGACAAAAGAAAAGTAAAGCAAGTTTTATCACGTATTTCAGATCAAGTCAGACCCAATAGTAGCCATCTTCCATATTAGAATAATAATATACAAGATGGCCAATACATAAGGTGTTAGGGCTGATGGCCGGCTTGGATTTTGAAAAGACGGGCCTTATCATGCAGTGAATCATGCTGCACTGCAGTATGATGCAGCGGCACTGCATTTTAGCTCTGCCATGTGTATTGCTAGAAAAGACACGTTTTTTACGCTTTCGTCAACATTGGAAGACTATTAAACAGTATATAAACATATATATAATTAGTTACCCTTGACCTTGAGTCCAATCATTTCCTTCATTCTAAAAGTTACCTTGTGTCTCATTTCCACTAATTCATGTCTAAGAAACAAAAGATAACACTGGATGCATGGGACTAGAGACGTTCTGTCCCATTGCCACCAACTCAAGCATCCATTTGTCCACGAAGATGGATTAGAGAGAAAGTCACCATTTCATTGAGAGTCTTATAAAATAAATCTCTCTCTCTCTCTCTCTCTCTCTCTCTCTCTCATTCCCAAAGCACAACGACCAACTTGGAAATATAGGATTTTATAATAAAAATAAGCCCGGAAGTACAAGATTTGTTGAGGTCAACGTCCACCCTTGCTACTGAGCGGTTATAATTGTAGTCGAACCCTCACCCTCACCATAAAACTATTGTTACGCCGTTTTCCATCACCAATTGGTTTTGGGATAAGTAGTAGTTCAATGGGGTATAAGATCCTACAAGTGGTATTAGAGCCTGGCGTTTTGTGAGTTTACAGCAGGTGTGCTGTTGAGAGAGGGATTGTTGAGGTCAGCTCAACTCCCTCCTTTATTTTTTGAGAATTCAGGTCAACTCTGCCTCCTAGGCTTTTTGCTGTAGTTCTGGCCTTTTTGTTAGTTGGCCTCTTTTTTTGTTCTTTCCTCCTTCTTTGGAGGCTCCTGTGCATTTGTATTTCTTCTCCTCTTTCTCAATACAATTACCCTTTATACAAAAAAAAAGTGGTAGCTCAATGGGGGTGTAAGATTCTATAAGATTGTTATCCTCCTCCCACCACCACCACAAGCATATCTATCATCCAAAGGCCTTGCAAACCATTGTTCTTTTCTTGCTTTTGCACTCTACAAACCCATATCTTTCTATAAAGGACGTTATGGCCGCTCCCTCGGCGTTTCCAAAAATCTCAAAAAAAAATTTTAGTTTTCGAGTTCCAATCCTTTTAAGTATTTTTGGATTCTCCAACTAAGAGGAGGATTCAGGAACTCCAACTGAATGAACAATTTTTTGAAAAATTACAAACTCTCCAGACATGAATTCTTCAAATTCTTTGAATGAAGCAAGCCCTTAGCTAGGGTCTTGAAATCTAATTTTGGAAATAGGCTCATATTTGTTGGTCGATTTGGAATTATTGAGTAGAACATATGTTCGATTGAAACGAGGTCATGGAAATTATGATTTCCAAGTTTTTAAAATTTCTTTATTCAGGTATGGGGAGAAACAAATCTGGGACTTCGCATCCCTTCATATCCCACTTAAAAGGCCATAGAGACTGTACTTGGCCTTTTGCAAGAGATAGAAATGCTATTCAATCCTCAAACACATTTCATATAATTACCACGGATAAGATTTAAAGAAAAATAATTATTATTATTGTTAGTATTATTACTTAGAATGAGATGTAAATAAATACTTGAAATAAAAAAGTGGCCTGCACATGCAGGAACAAAGTTCAAACATATAGGAAGAGAGATTGCACATGCACGAAGAGGAGGCATACCAAGGATTCAAGCCTTGGATAGCCAGGTGGGAACTACCACTCCTTACCACTTGGGCAAGGAGTCATTCTTAAATTGGACTTGGCTTGGTAGAGTGACTTTGAGATAGAATGATAAACGGCGGATTTCTCTTGAGAGAATTATTATTTTGGTAATTCCACAACATACTCCGATATTAGACTATTGTACCCAGTCAACAATGTCGTCATATGGTTTTTTTTAAACCCCAGCCGAAAGGACTACTACTAAAGAGAGAGCCGGCACGCACGGAAAGATAGCCCACTCACGTGAGAAAGGAGCCCACATGCTAGAAGAAAGCCTAAATAGGCCAGAAGGAAGCCCACACACACGGAAAGGCAATGTACCTATTATTTGAACCTTGGGTAGTCAGGTGACCAGAACTGTCTCTCCTTACCACTCGAATGAGGAGCCATTCTCATTGATATTACAGTTTAGTTCGTGGCCAAGCTGCTGCTCAGGCCAAATAGCCAAAGCCATTTGAATGCCATTTATGTTGAAGTTTGAAGGGTTGGTGACCTTGGCCTTTCAATTATCTCATTGCCTAGAACTAGCAACAACCCCAATTTAGGCATACCCATTTCTATTATTGAGAACTGTGGCCCACAACCGAGTGAAACTAGGGTGCTAACACTATAAAATCATGACTCTCTATAAATATAGACGAATTTGATCAATCATCAATTCCCTTTAGATAATGATTCGAAACAGATATCTCCAATAGAAAGAGTACCTCTTTGATTTCGTCCGAAAAGTTCTTTCTTTTATTCCCCCAGCCTGGCCAGTACCTAGCCAGGCAGTTCCTTGTTCCAATGAATCATAGATCAAATGAATTATTTGATTTGAAAACGAAAATGCTTGTTATTGAAGCAGCAACAAGGCTATTTCCATAAGTATGTTTTTGACAATTCAACAATCCACCCACGAAGCCATTTATTCTAAGTCAATCCAAAGACAATTCAGCAATCCACGAGACCACAATTTAGTATTCCATATTTTACAATTTTTCACACCTCTTCATTCTCCTTGCACCATTCCTCACGACAACGACAAAGGTATTTCATGAACTTTTTACTTGAGGACATGCATATGCTTGCGAATCTCTTATTTATAATTCAACTTCGGAAACATAAAAACGTAGAGGCCACATAAAACGAAGGAGAATGGATCACCTAAAGCCTTTCCATTCTTTGCTCTTCTACTCTTTCTTTGCCTCTGTAAACCTTATGCTTTCAATATCAGCAGAATTAGATTATCTCAATCAGGGTTGGTCTATCTCTGTGGAGAGATCAGATAACATCATTGTTTCGCCGGATCGCACATTCTCCGCTGGATTTCAAAGCGTCGGCGATAATGCCTACTGCTTTGCAGTATGGTTCACCCATGTCAACTTTACACCAGTTTGGATGGCGAACAAAGACTACCCTGTGAATGGAAGACGCTCAGCTCTTTCCTTACAAAAAGATGGTAATGTAGTTTTAAGGGATGCTGCACGATCTACTATTTGGGAAACAGGCACTACTTCGGCTTCTGGGGTGCGGCTATGCCTTTTAAATACAGGCAATCTAATATTGCTCCAAACATCCACAAACAACACTCTATGGCAAAGCTTCAATTTTCCAACTAATACCCTCCTTCTGAATCAACAATTAACAAAGGACATGAAACTTATTGCATCTCGAAGCCAAGGTAACCACTCTTCTGGGTTCTACAATTTTTTCTTCGACAATGACAATATTCTACGCCTTCTTTACAATGGCCCCAATATTTCAAGCATCTATTGGCCAAACCCAGCCTCTGTTAGCTGGGAAGTTGGGCGATCAATGTACAACAGTAGTAGGACTGCTGTGTTTGATTTGAGTGGACGTTTCCTATCTTCAGATAGCTTAAGATTTTTTGCTTCTGATTTCGGAATAGGACCCAAAAGGAGGCTAACCATGGATCATGATGGGAACCTTCGGCTTTATAGCCTAGATGAGAAGAAAGGAGCTTGGAAGATTTCATGGCAAGCCATTTCAAACCAATGTAGTATAAATGGCATTTGTGGACCCAATAGTATTTGTGTCTATGAGCAATCTCTAAGAAGTTGCTCATGCCCTCCTGGATTCAAGTTGAAAGATCCGACCGATTTGTCTCAAGGCTGCCAACCCACATTTAATCTTTCATGTGATCCACTTGAATCTATGTTCATCCCTATACCCAACACTGAATTCTTCGGCTATGATTTCAACTACACCGTGAATCTTACACTCCAACATTGCATGAAGATATGTTTGGAGTCGTGTTCTTGCAAGGCTTTCATGTACTTTTTTGATGGCATGGGGCGATGTTACCCAAAGACAATGTTACTTAATGGCTACCAAGCATCGTCTTTCTCGGGCATGATGCACATCAAGTTGCCAAGAAATGGGACCATCTCTGAAGGGGGTCGTGTTAGATTGGAAACAACTCCAATGAGCTGTAATCCTGAGGCTCATGTAGAGTTGTCAAGAACATATGAGAGCAAACAAGAAAATAACTCCTTAAAATACATCTTATGGTTTGTAGTTGCGATCGGTGGCATGGAGTTGATCTGCATAGTTATGGGATGGTGGTATATGTATAAGAACAAAGGCCCAAGTGCAGCAGAGAAAGGTTATGTGATCGCCGCATCTGGATTTAAAAGATTTAGCTATGCTGAGCTAAAGGCGGCCACTAGGAATTTTAATGAAGTGATTGGAAGGGGAGGGGGCGGAGTAGTATACAAAGGAGAGCTGTCGGATGAACGAGTAGTTGCGGTGAAGAGGCTCGAAGGAGTCAATCAAGGAGAAGAGGAGTTTCTCGCAGAAGTAAGCATAATTGGGAGGATTAATCACATGAATTTGATACAAGTGTGGGGCTTTTGTGCAGAAAGAATGCATAAACTTTTGGTGTATGAGTACATGGATCGTGGATCATTAGCTGTGAATCTCTCTGCCCGTGTCCTTGATTGGAAGAAACGGTTTGAGATTGCGGTTGGCACAGCAAAAGGCCTGGCGTATTTGCATGAGGAGTGTCTCGAGTGGGTGCTCCACTGCGATGTCAAGCCCCAAAACATCCTTTTAGATGCACAGTACCATCCAAAGGTGGCCGATTTTGGTTTGTCAAAGCTGCGAGATCGGAAATGTCTCAATGATTCTAGTTTCTCAAGAGTAAGAGGGACTAGAGGATACATGGCGCCTGAGTGGATATTAAATCAACCAATCACATCTAAGGTTGATGTCTATAGCTACGGAATCGTCTTGTTAGAGGCCGTGACAGGGAGAAGCTCTCTCGGATTCAATGCCGACGATGAAAACAATGTCAACAATGAAGGACGTGGGAAGGGTTATCATAATTTAGTGACATGGGTGAGGGATATAATGTGTGCAGCTGATGCTAGGGAAGGGAGGATTCAGCAAATCATGGATCCAATGATAGACCATACAGATGGAACTTCTTGTTATGGTGGCTCTCCGTTGTGTGGAGGAGGACAGAGATGCAAGGCCCACTATGAGGCAAGTGGTAGAGATGCTCTTGCGTGATGAAAACAACAGTTGACTTCCTGACAGTATGTTCCTTCCCCTTATCTAGTTGCTTGTTTAATATGTTAATTTATTTCTCTTTTAGACCCATGATTTTAGGGGTTTTTTTTTTCTTGTTATTTTGAATCTATCGTTGACCATAGTCTTTAATTTATATTGCACATAGGGTTTTGGGATTTACATTAATTAGTCATCAAAATGCCATTATTAGCACGAGTGATTAGAATAATTCGTGTGATAGTAATTTAGAAAAGATTTGATGAGTCTTACATATGTTAATTCAAACTTTGATGAAGTTTTTCCCTTTTCAGATGAGAGGGAAATAAATTGGCAGCTCACTATCAAGATCAAAACCTCCCACTGTGCTCTGTTGCTTGCAGATTGCCAAAACATGTTTCATCTAGTATATTTGGAGGATCTTGTTGTTCTTAGAAGACAATTAATGGAATGAAGAAGTAGAAGATCTGTTTGGGCATTTTGAGGAGGAGCTGCTGTTGATATCTTGAGCCAGCTAGACTGTAATAGCTTGCTACTTATCTGGTAGTTGCTGTAGTTAGTTCAGTTTCTGTTTAGTAGTTTAGTAGTCTAGTGTCACTATCCTATGTCTTACATGTTTTCTTTATGTTTGTGTTCCATTTTTGGGGCATGCCATTGAGAATTTGGGTGGACTTCTGTATATGGGTGAACCTTCATTTTAATTTAGCTTCTTGTCAGCAAAATTAAGGAACTAGGAATCTCTGTGAGAAATGACTTATATATTTTTCTGGATGTTTATATATATATATATATATATATATATATATATATATAAGTACAACTCATTAGTTAGCTCCTTATGTGTGGTACTTATGGACACAATATGTTCTTTTAGTGCACGAATGTTGACCAAAATATATATAATAAATGGGTAGGTGTTTTATGCTTTGTTTGAAAAGCTTGTGAATGGAGGAGTTGGTTTGAGATTTATTTAGTCTAAATATGAGGTAATGAGAAAGAAGATTTTTAACAGCCTTTGAAGATTTTGAATAACCTTTCTTTGGGGTGAGCGTCAGATTGGGCCCAATGAGTATGAGTATGATGAATTCCGGTTTCTAGATGGCAGCCTCCAACTTAGACCAAACTGCGATAGATGAACATTGCAAGAAAAAGAAGAGCTGGGATAGATGATATGGATTCGTTTGAATGAAATGATTACTATGATGCCTAATTACAGTATGGATATGAGAAGGATATGCCACGGATACAATAAGGATATAAATTTTGCTCATGAACAATGATATAATTAGTAGAGAATTTTACCAAAAGAAAAAAAACAACCCTAAAATTTGGAGAAAAGTGAAAATGTCCTCAAATCCCAATATCGATAAAAAGGGCCTCAAATTTTAATATTGACAAAAAAGCCCTGAATGGGGTTATACTCACTGGTTTCTTTTTTTTTCTTTCTTTTTTTTTTTTTTTAATCTCATTTGCTGAGTAGGGATATCATCACTCATCAAAATAGGAGAGCAACAAAACAACAACAAGAAGATAAATAAAAAAAGAAGAAGAACTAGAAACGAATGCGGATATCGCCGTTCATGGCCTTTTCCATTGATATTAAAATTTGAGGGCGTTTTTCGTCTTCACCCGGTGTAAGAGGATCTTTTTGGTAAAATCTTCTATCTAATATGATACTATGCCTATTTTGAAGTATCCATGTATCATAGGATGATGATTAATAACCTTTTCATCGCCGTGTCATCATCATCATTAAAACCACATAGTATAATAATGTGTACTATATAAAAAATTTACAATAATAATCATAAAAATAAGACTATATACAAAGTTTTTTTTTTTTTTTTGTGACGAAACTATATACAAAAATTTAGACTTTGAACTGGTCAGCAGTCGGGTCCGAATACAGGTATCTAAAACTAATTGGGTTAGGTCAAAATACAAGTTGAACCCAACCATTTACACCAGTGTCTAGTAAGCCAATTGGAAAGATCATGGCTTCCAAGAGGAGTCTTGACCCTACAAGACAATGTTGAATAGTGGTCAAGGCCAGGCCATCAAATGTTGGACTAGGCAGCCTGGAGTTGTCCTTACCCTATCCTAGTATGCAGGTTTAATTATCTAAGCGCAGGGCTAAGCACTTGACCGGCTTGCACTACCAAACAAGGTGATGTTAAACAAGTTTTATGATTAAAGCATATTAACAATGCCCATTTTACTTAATCCAACAAAATGCCCATAGGTTTAGATTGATGTGATTAGACTAGCTCATGATGAGATAAAAATAAAAAGGGATGTGTGATTCATATCCAAATCAACTAAGGATACTGGTTTTGGGGGTTCCAAGTTCAAACATGAATCTGTTTATATACCCCCATGTATAGGTATGGAAATGGGGAATGAATAATCCATTTAGGGTTCATTTTGTTTTCAACATTTACATATGTAAAGAAATGCATTTGTGTAGTTGCTGCGCACTTTCATGTTTGGTTGCAATCGATTTACGCATCACATACGTGAATTACAAGTAAAAATGGTGTGCAAATGAAAAAAAATTATAACTGGAGAGATGGTAAAAGGAATCACACCTTTGTGCAGATGTGCACCAAGAGGCGGTGCTACAGTACTTTAGGCGGGTTTCGTAAGGTGGCTGCTAAATTTTAATTGGACATACCCTAAAATCTGCCATCTTGGACTTTCGTGGGCCCCATTTTTAACTTTTAAATGGCGCAGTTTGACATGATTTGGATTAGAAATTATTTTTTTCAAAATTCCTTCATTGAATGTGGGTTGGACTGAAAAATCTGCTAGACTAGTCCCTTGGAATTTAGAACAACCAGCACTACAAGAAAAATTGGTTTTCCCGGCGCACATTTTCGCCGCTAAAAAACAGATAACCGATGCGAAATCCTTTTCCCAGCGATTTTACCTCGTCGCTGAATCGACGCATGTAACCCTTCACTCATGCCTTTTAGCGGCGATAACCGAAAATTGTCGCAAATACTCTTTTTATTTGCGACGTTTTTTTCCGACGCAAATAATTACAAGAGACGCCGCAAAAAGGATTCAAATAATAGTTGGCAGTGTGCAGTTGCAGCGTTTAAAAATTTATTACCAGCGTCTATATATCGCCGCAAAAAAATATTTGCAGCGTTTTTAAAATTTGCCGCAAAAAATTGAGGGCGGGTAAAACAAAATTGCATCGATCTCAAATCGACGCATTTGCTAATTTTGACCGTTATTTTCTAAATTTTCTAAAATTCTTTCGCATTGACTATTTGCCGCCAAAAAATTCTTTTCGCAGCGTTTTTTTATCTTCGCCGGTAATTAAATGCTCGCCGCTAAAACTCAGTTGCAACTATCATAAATTGACGCAAATTCTCGTTTGGATTTCAATGTAACAAGAGCATCAACTATTTATCGTCGGAAAAAATCATTTGCAGCGTCTGTGCACATCGCTGCTATATAGATTTCGAAGGTGAAACTCAATTGCGTCAATTTCAACTTGACAGAATTGCTTGTTTATAACTATGCAACTGTTTTTTTTTTTAATTTCAAAAATTCAAAAACATCATTATTTTATTGTAGGAATTGATGTTTTTCTTGATTATGCCATTAAGTCCCACTGTTTCACTCAAATTAAATCACTGTAATTAATGTCTTCAGTTTTTCTTCCAACGTCACATTTATTGTCACATCTGCCAATTAAAAACTATATAATTAATCTCTATTTTCTATATATTAATACACAAAATTTCATTAACTTGTTCAAGCATCAATTCATCCAAACTCATGTATTTATATAATATGGCGGTGCATTATATTCACATCAAGTACAAATCGGGCTACTGTTAAACAATATTCAACCACACTGTTGTGGCCATAAAAAGAGTTAAGGTGTCTATTATCAATAAAATGAAGGCGGTAAATATCCAAAATACAATTGATGTGTTGCTGCCACTTAGCCCATTTTCAAAGAAATGCCAAATCATCCCGCAGACTGGTAGCTTTTCGTTCACCCAAGTGAGAGGTTCATCCCTTTAGTTCTCATTCATCAAGTATTGTGCTATCCTCTTTGGGTCATGGGTGCTTCTCAGCTACCTTCTCATACCTGCAAGACTAATGTATTTCAAACTTGTGCATGTGCATACAACCAATAGTAAACTTTTTTTTTGCTAAATGGTAAATTGAATTAAGAAGAAAGGGCAAGGCCCCCAAATACAGAAGAAAGGCAACCAAGGCAAAACAGAGAAAGCCAATAGAAAATGGAGAGCCTAAAAACAAAACAGAGAAAAAAGAGGCCAGGAGCATACACCAAAGACAAAGAAAGAAAAGAAAAAAGAGAGAACCCAGAGCAAGCTCCAATGACAAAGAAAGAAAAGCTATATGAGAATACCCAGAGCCACCAAAATGGGGTGGGGATGCAACACTTTGACTGAAGATACCATGCCTTTTATACTGTCCTTGAAGATCATTATATCTCTCTCCAGGGATGGAGTTCTTGAGTTGCAATAGTAAACTAAATTGTGAACGTCTTGGCCCTGAAACCATATCTTATGTATATTGGATTCACCCCTTTTTTATCTCTTCATCCTAGAATAGTGGGGAGCTATCTTTGTGATGATGAAAACCAAGAAAACCAAAATATTCAATAATGGACCTCAAAACCAAAGAAAACATGAAACAATACCAAAGAAAACATGAATCAAGCAAGTGGACAAGTGGAACTAAAAGTGTATGATGATTAAAATATGAAAAGTAGTAAGTTTCCATCCATGAAAATTAGCAAGTCTCCAGAATTAAAATTATGATGATTGATGATAGAATACCTAGAGTTGGTAAGGAAGTTGGGAAATCCCACTTCATGCATTTGCAAGGGGATAACAATGAAAGGAACTAGAAACTGACATTGGTCTTGCTTATATAGATGACTCTAAAATGAGGCAGGAAAACATCAAATCATCACCTCATTTTGCTAAAAAAAACATGGTTTGGTCTATACTTTTAAGAAAAGAAATAGGGTTTCTAGCACTTCAATAGCATTAAGGAGCTCAATAATTGGTGGCCAGTGAGAACAAGTTAAATAAAAAGGATGAGACAAAAAAAAAAAAACCCATTTGTAGGACTGCATGCTTCCTCACCAAAGGCCAAAGGCTGTACCAAAAAGCTTGAGACAAAATGACTACCAGGGAGGAGAACTGTAGCATCTTTTTTTTTTTTTTCCTAAAGGCCCACAAATATGAAATATTATTGTGGAAAGAGCATCTTGCCCATGTCAACTTTTTTGGTTTTTTCTATAAAAAATGTTATAAATTATATTCTTGAGGCTAACATTATTCTCTGTTCTCTGAAAAGTTGAGAATTAAAAAAAAAAAATGATATCACATTCAGTTACTTACAAAGAAGCGAGTGAGGAGGAGGAAGAAGAGGAAGGAGCAGCCTAATACAATACTTTCCCATTTCCACTGTAACAAACATCACAATCACAACTATTAGAAACAAGACGCAAGCAATCAACTCATTATTATAAAATAAAACTATAAAAATCAAAGAAGACCCTTATCACAAATTTCATGTTTCCACTCATCATTTCCCCAATAAAGAAATTGTTAAAACAGATATGCAATGAGGGTTTAAGCCCGGATCCAATTGGACTGAACTGGTCCTTTAACTGGTCAGATCAAAAGGACCCATCTGGTCAAAACTGGGTTAAAGCAATTAACTTCTCCGTTCAAAAATGACCCATCGGGTCAGAAACCCAAATAATTGTCCAGTATAGAGACTATAGAGTCCTTGAAAAGAAAAAAAGACACTCGTGAGTCATGAGTCGTGAGTCGTGAGTCATGACATGTCAAATGAAAAAAAATAAAAACAGACCAATCTCTGAACTTCAGGTTTCAAAAGAAAAAGACATCTTTTTTCGGTAGTTTTGATTTTCAGCAGAGCATAGGAAAAAAAGGACTTGATGACCATGAATGACATTGAAAAAACTAAAATGACAAAAAAAGAAGAAAGTGCGCCCAACAATCATCTCGTTCTAAAGTCTAAACACGTGATTATTCATAAGATTACAAGGCAAGACTTTGTGTTTTTATATATTGAGATCTTTAGAGAGATAAAGGTGTGAAGCCTTTTTAATATATAGAACTCTTGCTTTTGGTTTTTTTTTTATTGTATTGGGTTGGATTGGAGATAGGATCACCTGATGAATTTGGGTGAAGATGGAGCGCATGACAGACACAACATCTGTTGATGTGGTGAAATGCTCTAACCCAAGGATTCCTTTCAGCTGTTGCAAGCAAACAACAGTTGCAGCTCCGGCCATGAAACCCACTATCGTTGCATGTGAAAGAAAATCTACTATAAACCCAAGCCTGTTGTAAATAAACCAACAACCACCACAAGAGTTAAACCAAAAAAGCACATAAAAACAACCCTCTCAGAATAAAATATATTGAGAATTGAAGAGATAACAACAAAGCATAAATGATCACATATCTCTCTGTCTCTCTTTCCATATTACCAACTAGTATCAAATTTCTGCGTTCTAACCTTAATAAACCCAAGGCTGCCTGAAAGACCCCAGCAAAAAAAGTAGCAGTAAAAGCAAGGTGAAGATAAAGGGACGGATTCTCAGTCGCGGAAACTTCTTTCCCCAACATGGAAGCCATAAGAAGAGAAGCAACAGCAACAGTCCCCACAGCTAAATCTCTAGAGCTACCCATCATAGCATAAACCAAAGGCGGCACAAAGCTGGAATCTGCATTGCCCATCAACCAAACACAAAAAATTCAGTTCTGGGCCTCCTTCAATTCCCCTCAAAAACCAAGAAACCAACACTAAAAAATAATAAAAAAAACATTTACTGAAAACCAAGATCATACATAATCCAAGTATAGGTGGTAGATTGGCAAGCTTGGCGTAGCTGATCCCCTGAGGGATAGCAAGTGGACAGAGTCAAGCAAGCTCCAATAGCAGCTGTTAACACCTTGCACCATATTATACAGAAAGATGGAAGAAATTGCTATGTCCATGATGGATAACTCTGTTGAGAAATGGACATCAATGTGTATATTTTTCATGTAAATGCTAAAATATATTTAAAAGTATAAAGCACACATATATAATACAGTAGAAGATCATGTTATTCTCCTAGTTTTTAAAATATTGGGTTAGTTAGAGTATATGTTAGTCCAATAAGAAAAGTAATAACCAAATATCCAAGTTACATGTGTACATGTGCGTGCGCATGCATATTAGAATTTTCTTCTTGCACAATAATAACAAATAAGTTTAATTATAAAAACTAAGTAAATTTTTTTAACTTCGAATCCATAAAAAGAAGAGGGTTGGCATCAAACGGGCAGCAAATAACAATAACTCAACAAGTTAAACATTCTAATTTACTTTTGTATAAAAAAGTAGTACTTGAAACACATCCATATGGCCAAAAATAGGTTATAGAAAATAAAGAAATCCATAGGTTTACAATATAACTTACTTCTCATTTATATACTAAAAAAGTTGATTTGAGTAGTTTAATTAACATAGCTGTAACCAAAATCACATAAGCCTGTTTTGGTTATTTTCACTTTTTGTCTAATTACAAATGATGCAAAACCATTGGTTTTTGGTTTTCATGCGCTTAGAAAATAGAATGGATATTCAAATGAAATGTGAACATACAAAATCACTATGAACCTTTTTTTTTTCTTTGTTGTTGATATACTAGTTGAGAACTTTGTTGTTGCTAAGTCAATAATGACCAATACAGATCATATGGTATTTGACAAAATACCAAGTCATACTAAAATCTCTATCTTAAGAAGATACCAATTCAGTAGCTCTTATATATATATATAACTCAATGTATCAGCCAAATAATAGTTTGAAATTTGAATCTAGTCACATACGTACCTTAGTTTTGAAGGAGCCAATTAATAGTTTGAAATGAACGATCATTGAAGCCTTATCAATCAATTAGCAAAGGGATTGATGAATCAAGCTACATTTTTATGTCTCACACGTTATTATAGGTGAGATGAGATATGGTTGGTAGATAGATTACAGCCAAGTAAGAGATACAGGTATAAGGTCATAAATGAATTCATGTACATTGAGAAATAGTGGAGGCTGCTGATACAATTCTTTGGCAATATCTCTCTTGTTTTCATAAATAAAGAAATCCATTGAGAGCAAGGAACAAGGGTGGTTGTCGATGCTGTTCTTTGGCACGAGATTCACTCGTTCAATTGGAGAAGACATCTTGTGTTTACACTGGGCCTATTATAGTACCATGTTGTGGACATACCTTAATCATTAACCATGCTTCTAAAGCCAGGGGTGAATATTTGACCAATTGCTTGAAGAGCAGAAACGTTCCACCTCTCAACATGTCTTACGATCTGTTGGGCAGGATATTAGCACACAGTGATTAGATTTAAATCAAGCAACCCCTAAACAGCTGATTCAAGCAGTATCATATGCTGTGATATGGATGCACAATATCTGCATTATTTGGACCGATTTCCTATCAAGGTAGACTGTTGATCGAAACACCACCCAAACCCGGTTGAATTCCAACTGGCCTATAAGTTAGATTGGGTTGATAATTCACCTGTTGGATCGAAGTCATACCACTTTAACAGTTTTTTTTTACCAATGTGTAGTTTGTGGTGAAGAGGGTAGTAGAGATGGGGACAGGGCTCCATGGTTTCATAGTTTGGAAAACCAGGAATATAATTTCATCCCTGTATTTATTTGTTATGGTGTGCTGGGATGGGAGAAGGATGATCTAACTACATGGATTGTTGAAACTTGAAACTAATACATGGACAGAGGCAGAGCTTTCATTGTTCTGAAGTGAAGCTTAGAAGAGAACTAAATTGCTCAAAAGTCACCCATTTTCACAAAACAATGATCCAAGTGCACCCATATGCACAAAATCCATAGTACAGGCATTCTAATAGACAATTACCAATAAATATCAAAAGTTCTAAATGACCCCGGAAAATTCACTATTGAAAAACTTGAATTTCGAGTATGTGGACTGAGCAAATTACCTGTTCCATTGGAACCTTGTCAGCCCAAGTTTCAACCATTGAATCGCCTATTGCACAGAGGAAAATTAAGCTGATATGAGTTCACAATGTCAATATATGAAATAGTTAATATATACAACAAATCAAAGTAACCAACTGAAATCGACCTGTTTATAGTTGAAGATTTCTACCACAGCCTCCTTTAGTGCCTGTATATCAATAACGCTTGTCATATTACTCATTCTCTAGTTTGGTTAGTGAAGAGCTACTAAGTAATCAGATATCAATTCAAATATTACCTCTATCTTGGTAATAGCTTGTGCCATTCAATAACACCAGTGAAAGGCACTCAAAAAATATCGTAATATGAAAGCACCCAATAGCACCAGTGAAAGGCCCCCAAAAATAATCAGCAACCTCTGATGACACTGTACTCCTTGCTCAAAAGTCTTACCAAAAATACAAAAACCCGCCCTGTTGTCTCTCAAGATCCCAACATAGCACCCTATAGATTTGATCATGTTATTATATATCTATTGCCCTCTTTCCAACTTATCTACCAAAAAGCACCCAAAAGATGATTTACAAAACACTCCTAATACTTAGGTATCAAGGAGAATTAGAACATCCCTGGGTCTGTTGAAATGACCCAGTGAATCCAGGCAGACCCTTGAAGAAAGTCTGGAGCATATTATTAGTCTGCATCTGCTGCTCCTTAAGATCCCGCATCTCTGTTCTCATTTCTTCAAGTTGAATCTTATACTGTTCAGCATCTCTTCTTTGTTGATCAGCCTCTTGCTTTTGCCTCTCAATCTCGGCCAGATATTGTTTCATTTTAAGTTGGTCACGGAGTCTGCTTGACTCTGGGATGACCATCTCTCCGAGTCCCCGTTCATATCCAGGTTTATGGCCAAGAACCTCCCTAAAGACAGTCGCTGCCACCTCATCAGTACGATGCTCTGGTTCTAGACCATCCATCCTATCTTGCATCTTCTTCTGCACATTTTGAGAAAACACTGGTTATTGAAAATATAGATATATCTTGTCCTGGAGGTGCAATCATCACTTCTGAAAAGAAGCATAGATCCCAAGGTGTTAAAGTTCACCACTTACATAGATCTCTTCTGTATCGGCTGTCACAAACGCATTCTTCTTCTTCGACCAACGCGTCTCCTTGTAGAAGTCAATCATATTCGATGAATTATTTCCAGCTCGCTGCATGTGTCAGCATTTTGTCAAGTTTAAGAATCACAAGAATATTTTAATACAAACACAAAAAACAATCACGTAATTCACTTCAATCAATACTAGTATATAAAACAACACTCAAGACAGGGAACCTAAGATAATATGAAATCCCATCTATCGTTGCTGCCTCATGCATTCTCAAAAGTATAGGTTCAACCTTTTTCTAAGGGGTTGATTTAATACATGAAAGTCATTATGTTACATATTGTTGAGAGATGAGTTCATATTTGGGACATGTGTAACCTCACTGAGAATGAATCATTTGATAGATATACCTTCTGCTCAAGGATCCGGACAAAACTTTTCCGTCCTGATGTGTGATTAATCGTGAGCTTCTTTCGATTCTCTCGATTTTGAGCCGACATTTTCTGCCACCAAACCCATATGTTAGCTCTAATAGACAAACTAATTTGCCATTATCAATATTTAGACATAGTAAATGGGTAAATATATGAGTTACCGTTATAGACAATACATACCTTAAATTCGTCGCTGCCCCACCTCTCACATAACTTAACCCATACGAGTGGGTCAACCAATGTAGTCCCATGTGCCAGTGCCTCTTCGTGGCTTCCATATGATAAATATATCTTGTGTAAGTCGTGGTGGAATGAGTTGAAGCGCCTACGAAGCTGCTTAGACACTGTCATTCGGTGGTTTTCGCGTTCCCAATCCAACACGAAGTCACCCTACAATGTTATGTCATCACGTTATTTAGGCAGCGATTATACTACAACCCCACTTTCAAATTATCGATATTAATTAACAAATGCCTTACCTTGACACGGGCAATGAGCTCCTCCTGCTGTGCTTGTGGGACAGCAGACCAACGTGCGTAACTCATGTCGCAATTTTGTTTAACAATCCAGGACACCCGAGATGTGAACATAGAAGCATTCTCACAACACGGGGCAGTCTCACCATCAATTATCTTCAAAGGTACTTTCCCAATCTTCCTCATTTTATCAAACAAGGTGCATTTTGCAGGCCCACGAGTACGCTTCTTCTGTTGCTGGTTTGCTGGTTTGCTGGTTTGTAATTCAGCTGCATAGATATCCGAAGATATAATCAACATCTCGCCAGCAAACCTTTAATATTTATGAAAATAAATGCATTATGTCTCACTTGGGAGACGAAATTGTCAACATTTCTAACAAATATTGACAGACTGATAATTGGGTAAAGTGATTTATGCTTTCACCCACATATTTAGGATGTCTGGTAGTGGGAGTTGTTATATTGGCTGGAAGTGTTGTACTCTGCTTGAAGATTTAGTTCTATATGAATTTTCTTCTTTAATACATGAATGATATGAGTGGAGAAGTTAACTGCACTTGGGAATGTTCATCACACCTTTTCACTTGCATTTACCAGACATGAAACCGTTGGCAATATATATTGTGTGTTATAGTTATGATGTCGGAATATAGAAACTGACATGTCCTAGTTATCAGATGATTCAGATCTGATCCACTAGATTATGCAGTCTTTGGATGCTGTACTTAAGGTTTGAAAGTTAATTTTACATGTGGCATTCTATTTGAAGGGAGAAGTCCCTTAATGGTTCTCTGTTTTTTGTTTTTTATATTTTTACATGTGGCTGAGATCTTGACAGATCATTTCCAAATATCTGTTCTATAATCAAGGGTCCATCTCAGGTATCATTTTGGAGACAGTAATCTTATATCATGTGTCAAATCTTTTATTTGGTGGTGACTTATAATCGATGTTAAAAGTTACGTATTTAGCGACGTCTTGTAGTTGTCATGCCAAAAGTTAAACAATTTGCCGCGACTGCAAGTCTTCGCTAAAACCTAGTTTTCATGTGCTTGTGCTATTTTTTATTTTAGCAGCGACAATCTAATATAGGGGGAACTATTTTTGGTTTTTTAATTAGAGGCGTTAAATCAAACAGTCACTAAATATTAGACATGTGTAAGTAGGCCAACCCACTCTTTATAACTACGGATAAAACACGCACCAGATCGTGGTATATTGATATCATCATAAGTATCTACTTGTGAGAGTTCTCGAATAGGATCCGGCTGGGGACTTGGGTCTGCGCATGGAGGCACCCATGTCTGACTTGGGGGCTGCGTAGAATCATCCGAGTTGGTTTGATCTTCCTCCTCGGAGCTATGGTATGAAGACAGGCGCGCTCCACGCGATCGGCCCCGTTGACATCCGTACCGTGCAACGCCCTTGGCACGAGTACGGCCAAATCTCCCTGAGCCTCTTAAACTTTCTCGTAGTTGGTTACCTGCGTGTGCACAAGATAATCATTTTAGACAAATGCCACTGCATTCCACATGATAATGTCAAATTCAAATACAGGTAGGTAACAAAGATCATATATCTACTGTTTCATGGTTTAATTGTTAGTGGATTAATACGTACATTTGATATGGCTTATGTTTTTTGCAGTTGGAATCCTTAAAATTAATTACCGTCTCTTAATGCACGTATATGGCAGCACATGTTACGAGCATAACATAAATAGAAAAATAAAGAAAATTATCAAATTATATACCTTGGTATTTGATATTAATATCAAATTATATACCTTGATAGTTGCTCCTCATGCCTCTAGATTGAAGATGAGATTGTGATGACATTTCGACACAGCTTACCACCTAGAAGCATGGTATGTCCCGATTTCATGTCACATGAATCAAATAAGTACCACTCAATAGACTTTAATTAAGCAGGTATTAAATTGTAACCCAAAAGCTGAATACTTCTTCTGTACTTGTTTGTTATTTGCATAATTAAATAGGCCGAGATAGAAAGAAGTAAAACCTACCTTCACCGGCTGGAAGGAAGCAACGTCACAAAAAACACCGTCCTGGTTCACCTCACCTGAAAAAGAATAATATCATACATATGATAAGTCAAACAAGTTGACAGCTAAATAAATAAATGGTCAGTTATACTTAGCCATATATATATATATATATATATGGAAACCTAAATGCTATCTTGAGTGAATTAGTCCAACCAATTTATCAATAATAAATTGGATGGTTTAATAAATAAAAACAATAATTGCACACGGTATATTAATATGATAAAAGCAATAATTCCAAACGATATAATCATTAACAGCTCATGTCGAAAACTCAATCTCAAATAGTTAATCTATCGTGTTACCCTTAAACTCAGTGACCCTTATTTTGGTTGTAATTATAAATCTGATGCAGACTCTTCCTCTGTGGATAGGTCCCCCTCATCTGAATATTCCCCATGACCATATGCATCTCCAGAACTAGAAGTGATAATGTCATCGTTGATGAACACGTTTGAATGAGTGACTTGACCATCCTGATCCATGACAGCTCGTGCATCAATATGACTAGGTAGTATATCATTCCTACTCATATGGGTTGACATAAGACATGCATCACACTGCACTAATCCATAAGCATACGCTGACTCATCTGCTTGATCGGCATCATCGTCACTTGATTCACCAGCAATATGTTCTAGAACCCTCGGCGCTGGAGGAATGTTGTATACATTCCTATTTGAATAGTTCTGCACAACACCCCAATTCCCTTTCGCCCTTAAATCTCTAATGTAGAAACACTGAGAAGCCTGACCCGCCAACACAAATGGTTCATCGTCATACCAAGTCATGTCCATGTTGACACTAGTCATATGGTCATCCACCCGCACGCCTCGTTTTCGATCACCGACATTAAACCAATCACATTCAAATAGATACACCCGATGCCATTCCATGTACCGCAACTCTATGATATTATTAATAACACCATAGAAATCTATCAGATTTGTAGCCTCGTCACCAGTTACAAACACCCCAGAATTTTGTGTGCGCCGGCGAAGTTCTCGATGCTTTACATGAAACCTTTTTCCATTTATAATGCAAGCAGCATATGATGTGATCCAACGGTCAGGACCGCAAGCTAAGGCATACAAATCAGCTGACACATCACTTGGATTGGATGTACGTTGTTCCTGGATCTACAACAAGATTCATGAAAATCATAAGATATATTTTAGTCATTCCAAACCAAAACAGAAGCTATGATATCGATAGTAGATAGGGATGTCAGAGGAATTTACACGTTGCTTGAACCAATCTGGAAACTCATCTTGATGAGTGCGATCGACGGAACGTGGATGTTGTACCCTACATTTCTTGTAGTGCTCCCTGCATTTGGATCACAAAATCGTAGTGCAAAATCTTCAAGTTAGCTAGTGTGGGATGATAGAAACATGTTAAGTTCGACTGGAAAATGTATATGTGTGAGTAAAGTCGTTAATGCTTACTCTATATAGGGTCTAATCTCCACACAATTGTTAAGCACGTACCAGATGGCTGCTCTAAAGAGTTTTTGTTCTAATTGCACATTAGAACCTCTACCCAAGGGGCGAACTTGCTGGTTGAAAATTTTGAATCCATCTATACTTTCCTCTTCATTAGCGTCAACGTTACGATCCGCTCGATTAAACTTCGTCTCAACATCTTGGAGGTACATGGAGCAAAATGTCAGGCATTCAGTGTGAATGTAAGCCTCAGCTATTGAACCTTCTGGGCGGGCTTTATTCTTAACATACCGCTTGAATTTGCCGAGATACCTCTCAAATGGATACATCCATCTATATTGTACTGGACCCCCAAGAATAGCCTCACGAGGTAAATGGATAGCTAGGTGGACCATGATATCGAAAAAGGATGGAGGAAATATCATCTCTAGTTTGCATAGAATAGTGACGATATCAGTCTGGAGCTGGAATATACGATCCACATTTAGAGTTCGGGCCCACAACTCCTTGAAAAAAGTGCTGAGTTCAGTTAGTGCCAAAGCAATGTCACTTCTTAAGTACCCCCCAACAGCAGTGGGGAGTAATCTTTGAAGGAAAACATGACAATCGTGGCTTTTCAACCCTGAGATTCTACAATCACGTAAAGAAACACATTTTGAGATATTGGAAGCGAAGCCATCTGGAAATTTGATACTGGCTAGCCACTCACAAAATTTAATCCTTTCATTTCCATGTAATGCGTAAAGTGCATGTGGCATTGTTACACGATCGCCTTCACGCCTCAAATGTAATTCTTTTCTATAACCCAAAATCTCCAAGTCACGCCGTGCATTGATATTATCCTTAGTTTTTCCCTGAATGTTCATTAAAGTGAATAAAATGCTATCGGCAATATTCTTCTCAATATGCATAACATCCAAATTATGCCGAAGTCTAAGTGTTGACCAGTAAGGTAGGTTGAAGAATATGCTACGCTTTGTCCAATTTAGCACTTCAGTAGTGCGTTTTCTCTTCCTACAAGATTTACCAAATTGAACATCCCCAATCATACGCAATTGAGTTTGAATATCGTCTCCTCCTAGATCATTCGGTGCCATGCGATGATCTTCTTTACCGTTGAACAACGCCTTTTCCGTTCTCCACATGTGATCTGTCGGTAAAAAACGTCGGTGTCCCATATAACAATGTTTTCTGCCATACTTCAACCAATTGGAGTCTGTTTCGGCATTGCAAGCTGGACACGCCAATTTTCCCTTTGTTGACCAACCAGACAAGTTCCCGTAGGCCGGAAAGTCACTAATTGTCCACAATAAGGCGGCATGCAACATAAATGTTTCCCTGGTCGAGGCATCATATGTCGGTACCCCGTGTTCCCAAAATTCAAGCAGTTCATCAATCAACGGCTGCAAGTAAACGTCAATGTCATTCCCTGGTGACGTTGGGCCAGGAATAATCAGAGACGTCATGAAGAACTGGTCTTTCATGCATGACCACGGCGGCAAATTATATGGAACAAGGATCACTGGCCAAATGCTATGAGGTTTAGCCAAATTATTGAAGGGAGTGAAGCCATCACTTGACAGCCCGAGCCTAACATTGCGAGGATCATCAGCAAACCAACTATGTTGTTCATCAAATTTCTTCCAAGACTCAGAGTCGGCCGGATGTCTCATACTGATATCTTCTATCGCCCGCTGCTCTTTATGCCATCTCATATCACCTGCTATCTTTGCCGTCATAAAGAGACGTTGCAATCTCGGCTTCAGAGGAAAATGTCGCAACACTTTTTGAGGCATCATTCGTGACCCGTGTGTATTTGGCATCCATCTCGAAGCCTTACATACAGGGCATTCATTAAGAGTAGCATTTTCCTTCCAAAATAAGATGCAGTCATTGACGCATGCATGTATTTTGTTGTACTTGAAACCCAAATCGCGCTCCAAGGACCTTGACTCTTGATATGATTGTGGCAAGAGAGCATCTGGGAAGGCAGACCCCAACAAGTCAAGGAGCATGTCAAATGACTTAACTGACCATCCACCGATTGACTTGATATGTAACAAATTCACCATGAATGACAGTTTTGAAAACTGTGTACACCCATCGAAAAGAGGACGTCGAGCATCTTCTAATAGCTGGTCAAAAGATGACGCTGGTGTGGCTGCAGGTATTGGTCGACTGGACGATGCAGGGGTGTTGTCATGTGACACATCCACATAGGTGCCTGCCCGAATGTCATCCAACATCTGTTGCATGTCATCAATGTAATCATCTTCTGCTATAACCTCATCCTGAACATCGTCATCACTGTCATTAAATGTCTCCTCCTCTCCATGAAATAACCACTGAGTGTAATTTGGATTGATCCCTTTCATATATAAATGATTTTCCACCTCAAATATAGGCAACCACCGATTGTTAAGGCATGTACGACATGGACATCGAATACGATCCCTTCCACGAGCATGGTTCCGTGCTTGCATGAGAAAATTGTTAACCCCTTCAGTGTATGCAGGTGACAAAAGTCTGTCGGGCTCGTTCATCCAACTTTTGTCCATCTAGAGAAAAGACATGATGGGGAGAACTCATTAGACAATGAGAGTTATGCGGCAATTTTTGACACATTGAATGAGTCACATAACTAGAGAACTTTTTTTTTTTTGGATGAGTCATTTTTTTTTTTTGGATGATTTCAAGAGTCATTGTTATGGTTAAAACGGGGATGGGATGGTCCAGCCCAGCCTGCATTGGGTTACGTTTTGGACCTGACACTGGGCATAGCAACTCATATATTCTAACGTGATAATTAAATGTGCTAGGCCTGTCCAAAGATCCAACCAGATTTCTAATGATATCTATATATGTATCACAAATTGGCTGTGCATATTTTGTGAAGAGTTGGATTACTATGAGCTCATCAGGTGGTATCTAATTGGCCCAATAAAAAACTTTAGCCTGGCCCAGATACTATCAATCCTAACTGTTGCACATTGATTATTGCATGTCAAAACAGCTTAGAGATTAAAAAAAAAAAAAAGGAGAAAAATGGGTGGCAGAGATTGGCACAAGATTTAAGGAACTTAAAACAAAGCTGTTCAAACTAAGTTCCAACAATATGCTCCAAGCTCTAGTACTTTCCTCATTCATTGTGTGAAAAGGGCTACTTTGCTATCTGACATTGGGTAATCTCCCGTTATGATAAACATCCAAATCCTCCTATATAGGTACCATACTAATAAGATAAACACAGCTTAGGCAACATCCAAATCCTCCTATATAAGTACCATACTAATAAGATAAACACAGCTTAGGCAACATCCAAATCCTCCTATATAAGTACCATACTGATTCCATCATTCCTCAATTCAAGAAAAGACAAGCACTCAGGTACAAATATAATCTTGCAAATCAAAGTATGCAACTCACAACTTGATCGAATCTGGAATTGGACCAACCCAATTCACAAAGTTGGAAAAGTACAGTAGGTGGTGTTGTACCAGTACGTTTCCTGATATAGATCATACCACACTATTATTCAACAATCTTAGTGTCCAAAGGACACTTTAATCCATGGAAAATAAAGATTCTCGCAATTAAGACACAAAATAGGGGAAGGCTTTTATTTGTATAAAATCCCTAATTTCAATAAGTGTTAATCCCTCCCATTGGATTGGGGAGAGGGGAATCAAGGTAAATAAACTTGTCCACCCATTTTTTCCACCTCTATTTGAGGATAAATTGGAAAAGAAAATTGAAAAAATCCAAAATAGTAACATATTATCCTCACATTGAAGTGGGGATAATTCAAGTGCATATTATCCTCACATTGAGCAATATGAGTCATTGCTAATTTTTTTATTTTTTTCCAGTGTTTTATTTATTTATTTATTTTTTAATTTTTTTTTGCTAATGGTAAATTTGATATTGATAGGAGAAAAAGGCAAATCCTTGGGGACAAAAGAGAAGCAAAAATAGAACATACAAAAGGACAAAATTCCATCCTCGAAACAAGAGGGACATGAAAGATAAAAGACAAGATGGAGGGGAGCACTGCAGGCCTAAACAAAAAAGCACCGAAGGGGCTCTAAAACAGAATAAGCCAAAACTACTATGCTTTAGACAAGGAGTATAATTCATATAGGCAGAGGACTGCTTTGAGTTAAATAAGTAGTTGCCTCTTTTTCCCTTATCATATCCACTGACAGAATCACATATTAAATAAAAAATCTGTCTCTTTTCTATATTATTCACATGTTATTTAATCACTCTATACAGTTCAATGCTATATGATTTAGCCCAAGCTCCTCTGTGGAACTCAAACTATGCTCTTAAATGCATAATGCAATGGTTTTTATCATACTTCTGTCCTGTTACTCATTCCTCAAGTTATGAACAAGTTGTCTACACTAACAATCATGAATGACAGGAACATATAAGCATGTAGACATATATATATTTAAATTTCATACAAGCATTATTTGATATGAATATTTCAATTTCAAGTTACATAAATCATAAAACAACAACTGGCAATCAATCAAGCAATACATAGATGAAACACATACCGGGATAGAAATTGACGGCGTATTAGCAGAGACAGAGAGAGCTGTGGATAGAAGCAGCCAAATGAAACCCAAATCTGAAAATCAATACCATAAATTAGTACCACAATCTCCAAATGAATGCCCAAATGAAAACCATGTACAAAATTGGTACATCAATCTAAAACCCAGTACCCAAGTGGAAACCCAAATCTGAAATCAATGCCATTAGTTACTACCTCAATCTCCAAACCCAGCATTTATAGTTTTTTGGCTGAAAGCTTGGGTGGGCTAGAACGACCCCTGTCCTAGCCCCAGCCCCCGCCACCCCCCCCCCTCCCCACTTTCATTCGCCCCTGAGAAGGATGGGGAAGAAAGAAGAGGAGGAGGAGGAGGAAAAGATGGCTACGCAGTGCAGAGGAGAGGAGAGGAACAGGGGATGAGGAAGAGAGAGAGAGAGAGAGAGAACCGAGGGAGAAAGGGAGTAGTGTGCAGGTGAGTGCAGGGCGGAACAGTGGATGAAGCAGGGGAGAGGGAGAGGAACAGGGGAGAAAGAAGAGAAGAGAGGGGGAGAGAGAGGGAGGGAGAAAGAGAGGGAACCAAGGCAGAGACGAAGTGGTGTGCAGGTGGGCGCCGCAAGAAGCACAGGTGATGGGAGACAGGGGAGGAAGAAGAAGAGAGGAAGGGAGGGAGGAGAGAAGACAGAGGGAACCTAGACATGGGGCACGTGGGAGATAGAGATCAGAGAAGAAATAAAAGAGCGAAGCGGTGTGTCCGGTGTGCAGGAAGAGGAGTGGTGTACCTGGTGAAGGGGAGGCGTCCTGGACCCCGATGAGGAAGATGAAGACTGCCGGCGTCCAATGGCTGCTGCCGCCGATTGTCAGTGCTGTTGAAGTTGATCATCTGCCTTGGAGAGGAGAGATCTGTAGATATACAGAGGAATGAACGGAGGCCGATGGATAGGTGGGGTGATCGATATGGGTTCTGGAAAACGGAGGGGGAGAGTCGGCCGATGGAGAGGTGGGGGCGATCAATGAAGCGTGGGCAGAAAAAAGGGAAGATGGGAAGCGTGAGGGAAATGTCTGAATGTGGGAAGCGTGAGGAGGGGAAAACAGGAAATTTGGAGGGAATGGGAGAAACGCGCGGGAGACGGAGAAATGAGTGAGCGCGGGTGCGGGATGTTGAAAATCTGGATTTTCAGATGGAAGTTGCAAAAAATTTCTCTGGGTTTGGCTATTCGCAGCGAAAAAAAACGTCGTTAAAAATTAATTGTTTACGCGTCTAATTAAGTCGCTGCAATAGTATTTAAAATGGCCGCAAAAAATGTGATGGTCACATAAACCTCGAAACTTCGCAACGGTATGTATTTCGCCGCAAAAAAACACTTTTAGCAGCGATTTCTTTTCCGGCAATTATTTAATCACCGGGAAAACCCATTTTTCTTGTAGTGCAGATTTGAATATAGAAAATAAAATTTTCTCCAAGGAATTGGACCTCTCTAATTTATTCTGTATTCACTCACATTAGTGGGTTTCTAGAGTGTTTGGTTCGAAAAGGCTTTGAATTTTTCTCAATTTATCAGAATCCAGAGAGCAAACATGGGTCGTATGCCAAAATCTGTTGTGCAGAAAATCCAACAAGGTTTCTCAGTTTTGTACGCAAAATCCCAAGGGGTTTTGTTTGGTCAAAAAAAAAAAAAAAAAAAAAAAAAACAAGAGATTTCCCTTTGGATCTATTAACTCTCCTCAAAATCTTGGATCAGTTGGACTTATAAAAAAAAAGGTATTAAAAATTCAGGCAGTTTACCTATGGTAAAACCCAAAATTCTAAGTTGTATTACTTACTTGGTTTTCTTATTTTCTTTAGCTTTTCTTTTCTTCCAAATGCATCGGATCAACTTAGTCTTTTCACTCATCTTAAACTTTAAAGATGGGTTTATCCCCTATAAAAATGATCCAAAATAATTTTGATGAGACCATCACGCATTGTTGGCTGCGTCGTGATGAGCGGGACCCGTGATTTCCAGCATGGAGGCGATCAAACTGAGTCATGGCCATTGATCAAGATTAGCGATCACATTTTTTTCACCGCTCTAAGGGTTAGTTGGGAATCCTCCGAATCGGTCAGTACTTTCGAGTGTCAAACCATATAACATTGTGTTTCCATCCCCCACAATAGGTTCAGAAATCATGCCCGACGAGGTTTTCTGCTTCTGTACAGCTCCATTTACCAACATCACCCGAGCATTCATTAAACTTCTTAATCATGGCAGATTGATTTATGTTTTCTAAACTCTAATAATGTCCTCATTTTGAACATAATTTTATTAGTAGGAAATTAGCTCAAACCTATAGCAGTCCAACATAGCCTCAATTGAGACATTCCAAGAGACATGACTGTCATGTCAAGCTCCAGAGTTTATGAAGCTAGAGTTGAATAATTCCACTATGACTTTGTTTAACAGTTAAGCTACTCATTATGACCTTACTTTTAATACAATCTGTGGAGAATTTACACCAAAGTTTAGAATGTTGTCCCCACTTTCCTCATTTTTCAGTATGGATTAACCATTAATATGATTAAGTCGAGATATCAAGAATAAACCCGCGATGTCGAATATCAACTCGCAGTGTTCTCCCCACTTAATTTCCTCACTTTTTAGTATGAATTGTACATTAATGTGATTGATGTCAAGAATAAACTCGCGATGTCGAGTATCAACTCGTGATGTCAAGAAAAAACTCACCAATTCAACAGCTAAAGCTTTCCCAAATAAGACTTATACATGTTCATTAGGTTTGACTACTAATTCTGAAGTTGAAGCAAAGATTTCTTTGAATGTTTGAGTTAAACCATTCCATTGTGAGTTTGTTTAATAGTGATTATACTCACTGCAACCCTTCTCTAATGCATTCATCTTGATCATAGCTTGATCTCTCATGCACTCATACTTTTTAATTTTGGGATTGTCATCCATTTTTAGTTTTGGCATTATCTAGTTCAGTTTTGACCTTTATGCAGGTTTTGAGCTTTTCAATTTAGCATCAAATGTTTGATCAAATGTAAGTAGAGATTTTGCTCCAAAAAACTCACAAAAAATGCACTCATCTCCATTCTTTGATCCTAACCCTACTTTTATAATAGTCTATAGAGGATTACTTACAAAGGTAAGGATATTTTTCTCCAAATTTTTTATTTTAGAATATAAATTTAAAATGGAGTACATTAACTACACTACAACAAATATCATTTTTCGAGACGAAAATATTTGTCGCAGAAAATCCGAAAATCGTAGCCCAATATATTATGCAACGAAACCATTTTGGTCGCCAGTTCATCGCCTATTAGGCGTCGGTGAATTTTTTTGCCGACGATCACAACTAATCGTCGTCAAATATCAATTTTCTGCGACAACATATTATCGTCGCCAAATATCAATTTTTTGCGACAACATGTTATCATCGCCAAATATCAATTTTCTGCGACAACACATTATGTCGGCAAAAAGGATTTTTTTGTCGCCAAATATCTATAATTCATTGCAAAAAAAAAAGGATAAAACACGATGAAAAGGAATTTGGCAACAAAATGGAATCGTCGCTGAAATATATCTTTTACCGACAAAACTATATTGTCGCTAAATAGTGTATAAATTGCCATAAGTTATAATAGCGACGAATTAGTTTTGTCGCACATAGTTTTTAGACATTAGGCGATCACCTTATTTCGTCGCCAAATATTTAACATTGTCACAAATTCTCTTAGGTGACAAATTATATATGTCGGGGATAATTTGAAAAGATATATTTATTCCTATTAGGCGACAAATAAAATTCGTCGCTAAAAATAATATATTTATTTTATAAATCACTGCATGCCACCTCAAAAACCTCCTTTATGCTGAATATAATAAAACCTACTCATTCAACTAAAATAACATGTATAATAAAACCTTCTCATTCAACAAAAATAAAATGTACAATAAAACCTACTCATTCAACTCAAATAAAATGTATAATAAGGTCGGCTCATTTAACTAATAAAAAATGTACAAAACCTGCTCCTTCAACATATTAGGAAACATATAGCTATTAAATCCAACCCACAAGTTTAGCCACGTCCTCGTCACTAATTCAAGTAAAAATGTAGCATCCAAAATAGTGTAAGTACAATATTTTTATGAAAAACAAAAAGCTGTTCAAGCAATTGGCCTATATTACATTGATCTCCAGTCTCAACCTGTGGTACCAAAAAAAAAATGTTAGGAATTAAACATGGGAATCAAAAGCAAAGTGAGACAAAATAAAAGCCTGGGAAAATTAAAAAATAAAAGTGAACTTGAAGCAAAACAAGTTGATTCAAGATCACAAAGCTAAATCACTATCCTAGTAGTTAATATGAGTATGTGATGTCCATGGTGAAATGAAAGTTATACTGATGCAATGCCCACAAAGTAAGAAAAACCCAGAAATCCAAACACCAAACAACACAACATAAAAATAATAATAATAAAAAGCCTCAAGAGAGCTTACTCTGATCTAATAACAGAACTCTCAGAGAAAATGATGGCCTCTCTACTAACCCCTATTTGAAATCAGTTCTCTGCACTGTTGCCAGTCCCAATCTATGGTACAAAAAAAAAATGTTAGGATTTGAGTGCAAAGTATGTTAGGACGAAACTATTAATAGTTTGCTTGTGGTACATTCTTTGTATCATAACCAACAAAGGAAACTATTAAAGCATAAGAATATAGCAACTGGGTATGAGCTGAAATTTTAATGAGGGCTACCAGAATGGATTACTAGTTCTAATTAACCAATCAATGCAGCGGAAATAAACCAATTAGACAATATAGAACTAGCTATCTACCAATCACATACCACAAGAAGGCAGACACAATATTTAGCGTGGAAACCCTATCCAAGGAGAAAACCCACGAACCAGAAATCAAGAGTTCTCGAACAGTTACAAGATATACTCACAAGCTCCTTTACCTCAGTCTGTACCTCGACCTAAGGACTGTAGTTATTCTTATAAAGAATCCACTGACACGACATCCACTGCGCCCCGTTCTCCTTACTTGGTCTCCTCACACCTTGTCAACCAAGATGATCAATCTTCTACAAGAAAAGTAGAAGCAACAACAACCTTCTAGAGCAGCCTTTCAGAATGATCTCTCAATGGCTCTAGAAAATAAACTCTCTCTAAGATATCTCTGACTCAGATCAATGAGAGTTGTGGTGGATATTCTAGGGTTGAGAGAAACACCCTATAAATAGCCCCAAATTCGTGCCTTAGACTTAGTGCACAAGTAGGACTCAAACTGGGAAAGATTGTCTCAAAAGGAAACAATTTTGTATCAAAATAGGAGACTTTCCCGAATCTGCGCACGCTGTCCGATCGATCGGACTGTGCATCCGATCGATCGGACTGACAAAATAACTAGATGCCTTTTCTGACCGATCGATCGGTCTGAGGCTCAGATCGATCGGGCCTGAGGGATTTCGCCCGGTCTTCTCTTTTCTTCTATTCTTCACTTCAGCTCTTCCGGCGACATATCCACAGTCCATTCTAAAATAAATTAGAAAATACAACTCAATGGACCGAGAGTTTTGTCCAACCCATGAATTAGCCAATAAAAATACTAACAATCTCCCCCTTTGGCAATTCATGGACAAAACTCCCTAGGACAATACAAATGATTTACCCAAAAGAAAAACCCAAAATACATTGAATTTTCAATCCAAAAATCAGCATATGTAGATCATAGATCTTTGCTTGTTTCTCCCCCTGGCTTCAGTAAATTCCCCCTTTTTGTCCACAATAGACAAACAATTTTCTTCAAGCAGCTTCTGTCAATCTGGATTCTGCAGCTCCCCCTAAATAGACTCCCCCTCAAGATGATCTTCGTATCAGCACTGAGGTGGGGGCTTGATCTTGTAGATCAGGGGTGATGAAGCTTTGGCACACACACTTGCATTTTCAGATAGTTCAGCATAGTGTGTACCAGGACAGATGGAAGGTCTTCTTTCTTGACCCAGACAGCTTTGATTTTCATAGGTGACGCTTCCTTCTGCTGTTTCCATTGCTTTTGGTTTGGAGACTTTCACAGTTTATTGCAATGGGGTCGAATGTGTCCTTTAATTCCACAATGATGACAAGTGGGTATATGTTAAGGACGTGGCACATTCTTCTTCTTGGCAGCGGTAACATGAACAACATGATTAGTAACAACTGAATTTTGAACAACACTGTTAATACCTTTGGCTTTTGATGTAGACGCCCCGTCAGTGTATCCAATGCCATGCATGTTATTCTTTGCCTTTTGACTGCTCAGGATGTCATCAAGTTTTTTAGACCCAACATTCATCCTGTTTAGTGAAGCCTTGCTTATATCCAACTCAGAAAGAACAATCTTGAGTCTTCCTTGCAAGTCGGTATTTTCAGCTTTCAAGGTCTCCATATCATGATTAATCAAAACACACTTCTGTGCTTCAGCAGTCAACATATCTGCCAATTTGTTATTTTCAGCCTCTAAGTGACTCACTTTTGTAAGAGCTTCAGACAATTCAGCTTTTAAAGAAGTATTCTGCTCTTCAGATTCTTTCTAGCTTGTAGTCACTTTTTCATTCATCTTGAGCATCTTCATGGTCTTTGCAAATAAAATATGATATTCAGCTTGCCAATCATGTTCTGTCTCTGACTCATTAACATCTTGATCAGTCCCTTCATCAAAAACTAATGGAGTAGCAGAAACAGAAGTTGCCATGAATGCCATGAATTTTTCTTTGCTAGCATCAGGCTTCTCAGACTCAGATTTTTTATCATCTTCCTCAAAAGTATCATCATCCCAAGTCAGATTGAAAGCCTTCTTCTTTGGCTTCTTGTTAGCACAGTCACTAGCAATGTGTCCATAACCATGACACTCAAAACATTTAATCCCTTTAGAAGTTTTCTTATTTACAAAATTTTTAGGGACTTTCAGATCACTTTTCTTCCCCTTCATAAAAGCTTGAAATTGTTTCATAAACTCAACAGCAACTTGGGGATCAATCTCCTCAGAATCAAAATCAGAATCACTAGCAATTTTCTTTTATTATTCTTTGGAGGCTCTCAAAGCAAAACCTTTGGATTTTGATTTTCCATTGGTCCTTAGGTTTCCTTCAAAAGTCTGAAGGTTGCCAACTAATTCCTCAACTTTGAGAATATTCAGATTTTTATTCTCTTCTAAGGCTACAACCTTTGCATCAAACCTTTCTGGAAGAGACCGCAGAATCTTTTTCACAATTCTATTTTCAGGAATTGGCTCTCCCAAAGTAAATGTATCATTCACAATTGTATTCAGCTTTGAATTAAACTCATCAAAAGTTTCATCATCCTCCATCTTTATGGTTTCAAAAGCAGTATACAATTTCTGAACTTTCGACTGTTTGACAGTGTCAGTCCCTTCATGCACAGTTTGCAGAATATCCCAAACTTTTTTTGCAGTAGTGCATGTAGAAATTCTACGAAAATCAGATATACTAACTCCATTATAGATAGCATTCAAAGCCCTAGAGTTGCAAGTGGTTGTCAATTCTTCATCCTTTGTCCACTGTTCTTCAGATTTAAAACTGGTTATCCCATCAGTAGTGACAGTGGGCAAGGAATAGCCTTTCTCAATAGATTTCCATACTTTCATATCTATGGCTTTTACAATGGCAACCATTCTGGCTTTCCAATAAGCATAATTTGAACCATCCAGCAGAGCAGGCTTATTGGTTGAAGTGCCTTCTCGGTAGACATCCATTCTAACAATATTTGGATCAACACAAAAATAGTGCAACCGCTCTGATACCAATTGAAATTTTAATGAGGGCTACCAGAATGGATTACTAGTTCTAATTAACCAATCAATGCAGCGGAAATAAACCAATCAGACAATATAGAACTAACTATCTACCAATCACACACCACAAGAAGGCAGACACAATATTTAGCGTGGAAACCCTATCTAGGGAGAAAAACCACGAACCAGAAATCAAGAGTTCACGAATAGTTACAAAATATAATCACAAGCTCCTTTACTTCAGTCTGTACCTCGACCTAAGGACTGTAGTTATTCTTGTAAAGAATCCACTGACACGACATCCACCGCGCCCCGTCCTCCTTGATCTCCTCACACCTTGTCAACCAAGATGATCAATATTCTACAAGAAAAGTAGAAGCAGTAACAACCTTCTAGAGCAGCCTTTCAGAATGATCTCTTAATGGCTCTAGAGAATAAACTCTCTCTAAGATATCTCTGACTCAGATCAATGAGAGTTGTGGTGGATATTTTTAGGGTTGAGTGAAACACTCTATAAATAGCCCCAAATTCGTGCCTTAGACTTAGTGCACAAGTAGGACTCAAACTGGGAAAGATTGTCTCACAAGGAAACAATTTTGTATCAAAATAGGAGACTTTCCCGAATCTGCGCACGCTGTCCGATCGATCGGACTGTGCATCCGATCGATCGGACTGACAAATAACTGGATGCCTTTTCTGACCGATCGATCGGTCTGAGGCTCAGATCAATCGGGCCTGAGGGATTTCGCCCGGTCTTCTCTTTTCTTCTATTATTCACTTCAGCTCTTCCGGCGACACATCCACAGTCCATTCTAAAATAAATTAGAAAATACAACTCAATGGACCCAGAGTTTTGTCCAACCCATGAATTAGCCAATAAAAATACTAACATGAGCAATATAAAACACAAGATGTAAAGTTCATGGGCATGTTTTTGGGCCTAGAAAAATTGGAGCTAACCATTACACCGAGCCCCCCGGAATACTAGTATTGGTTATGGTTTGTTGTCTCACTGACACAACATTTGAGTGTAGGAAACGTTTGCAAGAGTCGTGGCGCACTAGGAATATTTGGTCAGTGGGGGCACCTCTCTGCACCAAATATGTAAAATGGTTAACACAACTAAAGGCGACAAACAATTGCATTGACCAACCAGGGGACATGAATGGGAGTTGATCAAGCCAGGTACATGCTGATATCCAGAGTTTTTCATGATGAAAAATGGTCCCTGTATGACATCAATGATACACTTGAGTGGTTATGATCTTGACTGTATCAAATCAATGATACACTTGAGTATATTTGATTAGCTCTGTGTTTTTGTGTGTGCTAACTGCTAAACCTTTAACTGGTTCTTAAAAATAACCTTGGTGAAGATGATACGGGAGATAATATAAAATAGCCATGAGATAGGAAACTTAGTGTGAAGCAGAAGATACTTGTAAGCATGACAAAAGAGAAGCATGAAGCACCTTATTCTCTACAACACACCTGCAACAAACAACCAAAGAGAAGCATGAAGCACCTTATTCTCTACAACACACCTACAACAAACAACCAAATCCAAAAGGATTATCCATGTAAAAGGGAGCATTACAAAAAATTAGAAGTCACATCTCTTCCACAAATGTGTTTACCTTAATCCCGCATATCTTGCATTGTATTTTGTGTATCCTAATCCAGTGTAATAATCCCAGACCTGCAAAAAGTAACAAATGGACAAAGAAAACTGGTTAACAGAACCTCCAAATCAATTCACCTATTATGGTACAACTAATCTCTCTCTCCAAGGGGACAACCTATCCAACCCCCTGTTTGGCTAGGGTGTAAGCCATGCATTCACTGATCTTAACTCATGATGAAAAAACCATTTCGATGATTTCAGCATAAAGGTTCCATGATTTCCTGAGAAAGTGACAGAGGATGCAGTGTGTTTGATACAGAGATAAAATCCTAAGCTGAAACTGAAAGCTGACCTAGATTTCTGCACCTGAGGTCAAGCGAAAGAGCACATGCATCAAATGGCATGAGAGAACACACAGATATATAGGGGAGAGCGGGTTCTTTCTGTTGTGGTTTCATATTTCTGCTCAACTCCAAACAATGAGTGGAAAACAATCCATTCTCTGCCCCCAGTATTCAAAGGTGGGCACCATAGAGTTGTACTCCACATGTAGTCCTATTATAAGAGAACATTTTCCTAGATTGAATTATAATAGGATGAGCTTTGGTATCAAGCTCATTTGATGATTGTAACCTTTGGTTTAAGCCCTAAAAGGTCTAATGGTGTATATATACAAATGCAATTGTTGAAACATTGGATCCCCTAGATCAAAAGTTAGAATCATCTCATGCTGCTAATCTTGTCTAACTCTAATCTCTAAGGCTGCCTTTTTTGTCCCTGTTTTGTTATTATTGAGGTGGACTCTGCAATACTTTTCTTAAATTTCATACCTTGAATGATTTTTGCAAAGGGGAAAGTGGATATGATCTGCTGCAAATGTTGCAAAATCTAGAATTGTACAGATTAGTGAATCCTATTTGACATGCTGATAGCATTAACAATTGTTTAGTTTTCAGGAACTCAGCACTCTTGCTGCACTAGGATATGGTTTAACTAACTAAAATTATTTGGATAGTTGGATTTGGTATTATATCATGCTAATATTGTAATGATGGCAAACAATAACACAATTACCAACACAACATTACATATGAGCTAAGTAGAGCAGAAAATCTTTTTATCCTGTCCTTTGTTAATTTAAGCCCTTGATGGTTGCAATCACCAACTACTGATTCCTAATCGTGATATCTTTAGCAGCTGCAAGTTCAAGAACACAATCTAAACTAAAACAAAAAATTAAAAAAAATGTACATAAACAATACAATGATCATTCAACGAAACTTGATATTAAGCCCATACTAACCCATGTCCAAATCTATTCCAACACAACCCCAAAGCAAACCACCCCCACCCCAAACCCACATTATATTGTTAAGATTAGAAATTTCAAATGGATGTACTACAAGAATTGCGTTAGGACTCTTGCACTGTTCCAAATGCCCAACATCATGAAAACCAAATAGGGCGCACTTAAATATAATTTGGACAAACTGAACAGATTCCAAATGAAATGATCATACAGTTCATGCATTTGTGAATTGTAATTGGCCAAACAGAGTGTCCTGTGTCACTAATGAGGTAATGTCAAGCAACACATCACAAAACCATGGATGTTGAATGGAAGTTCGAAAGGAAACACAAACCTTTCCCACCTAAGGGATAATTAATAACTTATAGTTGGATTCGAACAAAGGCTTTGTTAGAAATAATTCAACCTTGAATCCTTGATGAAGTATAGAGGATATTCATGAGCCGATGGAGGAATCCTCAGGCCTTAGGAAAGTAAAAGTGAGAACCATGTTCCAATCATCAGCACCTATGATATCATGGGCTTCCTGATGGTAGTCTGGATTTAGTCTGGATTTAGACAACAATCTCATTTGGAAATCCAAGCCCAAGTTCAACATAGAACAACCAGATATTGGACTTTTAATATCTTCAATTCTGGATTATTCATGAGACCGGTCTTACACTATGTCCACAGCTTGATTAATGGGATCAACAGTTTGTATCATTGAAACATGGGACCCATGTTTATAGAATCAAGACATGAGGGTCGGGGTAGTGAGCAAGATTAAAATAAAATGCCTTCTTAAAGTTAAATTGCAATTCCCCAGACACCATTTCTAGTATAAAATGAAAAAATCCACATTCTTTTTAATATAAAAAGAATTACTAGTCAGCAGATGCGCCCTGCTTCATGAACAAGAATCCGACGCCTTTGAGGAGGCAAAAGACATGAGATCTGAGCTAGACAGCTACCACCAAGTAAAATTGAGTCTAGCCATGCGAGCCCCAATATGGCAGCTAGATTAGGTCTTATATCTATTCCTTGAGAGAGTAGAAAAGAAACTCCTCCAAGAAAAGCAACTAAGACAGCACTAGAGCCCTTAGAAAGACCCCACTTTTTAGGTGAAAGCTTACTAGCTGCAAAAATATTACATTAGAATCATTCAGCGCATACAAAGAAGAAATACATGAACAGGAAAATTTTGCTCTTAAAATAAGCATATTCAATCAAAATGTGTATAATTTTCTTGCCAAGCTCAGATAAGGAAAGGAAAAATAGGAAAGTAAGCATGCAATCAAATTCCATTAACATTTCAACATTTGGGAGAAAGGTATTAACCTTCCAAGCCAGTTGAAGACTTCAAAACTGTCGGTGTCACTTCTCTTGGACCCTCTAAAACTGGAAAGAAGAAGAAGACAATTGTCAAAATTATAAGCTGCTTGTGTAATGAACTTGGGAATTGTCAATGTGCTGCAATCAAGCCTCTGAATTGTCACTAGAATCCATTGAGCCTACCCCAAAGAAGGTATAAGGCTAAAATAGCAATGAGTCTCTATCAAACACTGTACTCAATGCCAATGACAAAAGGTAACAAGAGGAGCTTCTTCCACACAACATTAAGTAGAACAAGTTTAAATTTTTCAAAAGAGACTTGAAGGTTACTGTGTTGAATATGGCTTATGATCAACTAGCAAAGCAGGGGTCTCCAAGAATCTGTATTTGTGTTGTGTCTTTCTGTTTGATTTAGACATTCCCCACTTTTCAACCCCTCCTGATTACCTGATATTTTCAGCTAATTGTTGTTCTCCAAAAGGTGTCCTCCTCCTCTCCAAATCACCACCCCACCTACTTAATTAATGCCAATTTATGCCCCTATTCCTTGTTATTCCCACTCCTCCCCCCTTTGGCTTCAATTCTCTAGCCAGTTAATAACATACATGCCTTTTCTTCTCCCTTCCTGTAAATATCCCTTTGAAATTTATCCAGTTTCTTCATTGCCAAAGCCAGGAATATCTAGGCATCAGGGTTTCTTTCCTACAAGAGCTCCATTAGAAGGGAGAAATCCAATCTTTATGAGGAAGAAATGAAGTTACATGAACATGACGATTGGAGGAAAAAAAAAAAAAAAGGAAACATCATAAGAAGATGCATCTTTAATACAAATCAACACAAATAACAAAATCCCACTACAATATACACCAAATAGATCTCCTTAATCTACAAATTAAGACTTTCTTCCTAAACAGACCAAAAGAGACAGAAACAAACAGATAGTGCTAATTCCCTGTTATTTTGTGGATAATGATGGCTTCCATACCCATATCACAAACTCATCCTTACACAATTTCAGAAATTGAACACATAGCCAATACAAATGAAATAATTTTAGAATTTGAAAAAGTGACCTAACGTAAGCAGATTGTCGAAGATAAAAAAAATGCAGGGAAGTAGGTATTCTCCGATATCGACTAGATCGGAAACCTCAAAGCTGCTGGAAGCTCCAAACAAAGATTAGGGTTTTGGGGAAGATAGATCTCAAAGATCGAAGATCGAAGAGCGGAAAATGCAGCGAAGTAGGTCTTACCGCTGCTCACTGCTCTGGCTTCGACTTCTTCTTCTCCGATGTCGACCGGAAAACACACCACCCCAACTCAGATCTTCTAATAAAATCAAATCCCCAATACACAAAAACTCAAACTCCTATTCCTCAAAATCCCACAAATAGTAGAACCTACCCACAGAAACATCCCCCCAAATCCAATCTCTCATAAAAAAAAAAAAAAACAATTACAAAACCCCACAAAAACAACAAAAAGAAAAACCCAGAAAAAAAATAAATAAATAAAATAAACAGATATCCTTCTTGGAGATCTGGAGATTTCTATGAGAGGAGAGGGTGCGCTGGCGTGCAGGGGAAGTGCTGAGGGATGCGATGTTGATGCAGAGAAGAGGGAGAGAGGCTTTTACTTGTGAATGGGATGAGTTCTGCGCGTGGAGGGAGAAGAGGGAGAGATGATAGGGCTCTGCGCTGGTGGTGGTGGTGGTGCAGTCTGCGCGTGGAGGAGGAAGGGGCGACGGTCCGCGAGCGTGAGAGAGATGAAGAGCAGAGAGACTGGAGATGGGGGCTGCCTCTGAGATGGGTTTGCGCAGGGGGTTGCGAGATGGAGAGAAAGAGAGGGCCGGGATCGAGAGGGAGAGGAGGTGATGGTGCTGTGCCTTGGTTCTGGTGTGAGAAAAATGGACGAGGTCAGCGTGCGAGGGTGTAATGTCGTTTCATTTCGTCGCCCAATAGTTCTAAAAAATGAGCCGCGAAGCAAAATCGCGCGGCCCAAATTTTATGCATTTGGTGACGAAATAATTTCGTCGTGGATTATTTTTAGGGAATTCTGCGACGATATATTTTTGTCGCGAAATTTTTTTAATAAAATATGGTGTAAATGATTTACCAACGAAAAAAATTCGACGTCAAATAAATAATTTCGTCGGAAAAACTTTACCTCTCCATGGCGCCAACTCCATTTTTTTGCGCCACACTTTTCGTGACAATATTTAGCGTCAATTGAAAATTATCGTCGTTAAATAATTTGTGTTTTTGTTTTAGGCGACAATGAATTTTTCGTCGCGAAAAACAACATTTAGTGACAAAATTTCAAAATGTCGCAGAATATTTGCCGCGAAAAATGATTTTTGTTGTAGTGCTACTATTGATATCAAGAATTAATTAGCGAGTTTGAAAGTTGAAACAAAAATAATAAATCGCGAAATACTTCAATGCACAATGCAACAGAGTCTCGATGTCATGAGAGATAAAGTGAATAACAATTTGGTCAGAAAATAAATAAAACCTATTTTATAAGATGTTTTTGGCGTTACATATATTTGAGGATGCTTTTGGCGATATGGAAATATTTGATGCTTCTTTTCCTAAAAATCTCTTTTGAGGTGGTTGTGAGGAAACCCATGAAGGGAAGCTAGTGGTCAAAACCTCTTTATTTTAATATTTTCTTTTGGGACCTAGTGTACCCTCCTATCTTCGTTTATTATCCAAGCTAGCACTTTCTTTGCTATGTTTGGGCTCTCCCAATGAGTCCCAAATATGGTAAAGTACACTGCAAGAGAGCTAAGCCCAATGTGAGATGTTTACGCCCATTTCTTCTTCTGGAATTTCTGTAAAAAACATTATGCCTTTAGCTGTAGTACCTTTTCACCTATCCTTTTTTTTTTTTTGCTATCACCTTTTCACCTATCCTAAGCTTTCTCACTGTCTGATGCTCAAAAATAAGAAAATTTGTCACTTCTTTTGGGCCCTCTAAGAACCAATTTATTGTCATTTCTTAATTTAAACTCCGTCCATGATCTGATGTGATTTGATACCTAAAAATTTATAAAAATCTTGTCAGTGTATGGTAGTCCGTACATTAAAATTTTGGTCTAGGATATCTTGTGCACCCTGATTTGTCTTTTGATGCAGTTTTCGTGGGCTCATTAGCATTAGGAAGATCTAGGATATTCATTTAAATTGCTCCTGCAATTATCACTAGGGCAAGGCAATGGTTGCTTTAAAATGGGGTAGTTAAAGAGGGTACCAATATCTATGATTATGGGACCCAATGAACTGGACCATGGAACTTTTTTGCCCTCAAAATGAAGATCAGTGGTGGGGCCCAAGGTATTTAAGGCCATTTCTAAATATTTCGTAACAGTTTAAAAATGGAGGGAAAGTTGTGAAATTTAACTAAAACATTTAGTAATAAGATTAGCATATATATAGTACAAAATTATAATAACTCAGGTTGCATATTGCCAAATATATGAACATCAAGTCAGAATCCAATTCAGATAGTTAAGTTGGAAGCAGTGGCAGACCTAGGTTGAACCCTAGGTGCGAATTTTTTTTTTTTTTAAAACATAGAGTTTGAATGGGGCCTTGGAGTAAGGGTGGACCTATGTTGGAGCGAGGAAGTTGCCCCAAGTCGGAATTGAAATCTCCATAGAGTTGAATGGGCCTTGGAAAATGCCTCACATTTCTAAATTTGTCGCTCAACATGTATAAAGATAGCCCCACATATGTAAAGCTTCGTTGGTAAAAGAAAGAAAAGAAAAGAAAACAATGCAGGAATGCATAACTCCCTCTTCTTCAAACTCTTCTTTTGAAATCCCTTCGCGCCGATTGTGGATCGAGTTTCTCGTCACCAATTCTATGTACCGAATAGACTATTGCATTATATCAGTAAAACACATATAGTATAATCCTTCATAATCATTGTATACCTAAATCTTAACGCTGAATCTCCAAATCCTAATTCCAAACCCTGAATCCCTAAATCCTAATCCCTAAACCATCAAGTGTGAGTATATCTACAAATCCAAAGATGAAAAAAACCATTTCTGTTATCATCTCTTCTTAGCCCCACTATGATTCGAAGATAAAATTTCACTCCCATTATCCAAAGGTTTGGAGGCTTTGAGAAAGTGAAAAGGGAAAGGATGGGTGTCCTCAAAATGTTCTTGTATTTAGTTTTTTCTCACATACCCACTCACCTTGAACTAGCAGCGATCTCCATTGGGCTTTGACTATGACATATAAATTTAGTGAAATATGATAATGTAAGTTTGAGTAACTAAAATTAAGGTTGGAATCATTTTTTATCCATCTAATGCTTTTTGGTACTTCTAATTAATATCCCAATTTCTAACATCTTCATTGCCTAATCTTTAATAATTATCATGCATCTAGTTGAGTTTCACGAGTTAGACATTTTCAAAAGAAAAACTTATAGGTGCTAGGTAATGTGAAAAGGTTTCGCAAAGTCTAGTGAAAAAATTTGAATGTTAAGTCTAGCAAAATTTTAACCCCATCTAATTAAAAATCCTAGGTCCGCCACTAGTTGGAAAAGACATGGAACATCCACAAATCCCTCTTGCATGCTGTGGGCTCAATAACCCTACCACATGCAGACAGCTTCATGATGTAGAAGAAGATGCAGAGGGATTGCGTTTTTGTTTTGGAAGATCCATTGGACATCATTGAAATAGCAATCCATCAGACGGACCCTTTTTTTGTCAAGCCTCCTCTATTCACTTTCCCTTCCCCACAGGTCTCTTAGAAAGGTCTAGCTTGCAACATATCAAGTTTCTATTCACTTTCCCTGTCCATAGGTCTCTTACAAAGATCTAGCTTGCAACGTATCAAGTTTTTATTCACTTTCCTTGCCCACAGGTCTCTTAGAAAGATCTAGCTTACTCCCATCAGACTGGCTTTTTTTGTCTTGTAAGATCGTGTGGACATCATTGAAATAACATTCAATCGGACTGACTCTCTTATTTTTATCAAATTTCCATTCCCTTTCCCTGCCCACAGGTAGAGGTGAAAATCTGGGCCGGCGGCCCAGCCCCAGCACTGGCCCGGCACGAAAAATCGTGCCTGGCCCGTGCTTGGGCACGTTGACTTGGTCAACAGGCCGGCCTGGCCCGGCTTGGCAGTGCCACTGGGCCGTGCTGGGCCAGGGCTGCCAGGCTCGAGGCCCGGCCCGGCCCGTCCCCAACGGCTCTTTTTAAAAAACCCCCCCTCTAAAAAAAAAGGTCAAAAGTGGTTTTTTTACATTTTTGCCCCCCCCCCCCCCCCCAACAACAACTATAAACGGTCAAATGGGGGGGGTATTAGTGTCTTTTGATCATTTTTTACCATTATAACCCCCCAACTGCTATAAAACGGTCATATGAGGGGGTATTTTATGTCATTTTATTACTTAGGAATTCTATAAATAGCCCTCATTCCTCTCATTTCTCTACACTCATCTACTCTCTCATTTCTCACACTCCCTCTAAAGTTCTAAAGTCTAAGTTCTCTATACAAAGTTTTCTAAGAAGTGAAAAGTGAGGGTGACTTCTCTAAAGTGGAAGATTCAACTAAGAAGAACTTCTCCATTAGCTCCCCCTCTCTCATAAAGGTATTTATTATATTTAATTTTGAGTTTTATTTAGTAGTAATATACATAGTAATATTATATATTAAATCTCATCTTCTCCCCTTTCTTATATAAATTATCACAAAAAACACATTATACATAATTATTTATTAAAAAAAATTATCTTTTATTTAGAAAAATGGCTGGACCATCACAACCTTTCAACCTTGACTTCTCTCTAAATGAGGAAGATCCTGGATTTATTCATTTAGATCAAAGTCTGGGCATAGAAGTAGATAGTAATAGTCCCCAAAATCCTGCATTTTCGGTTTCTACAATTAAAAAGAAAAGAAAATCAAGATTGACTTCTCCTGTATGGACTTATTTTGTTAAAGTTACTGTCCCAAGTCCCATGGGAGGAACAGAGGAAAAGGCACAATGTAATTTTTGCAAAGATCTCCTCAGTGGCAAATCATCAAACGGCACTGGCCACCTTAGTAGACACATGAAAAAGTGTATGCTCAAACACACTAATACCGATAACGATGGGGAACGAGGTGGGAATCGTGGGATGGTTCAAACACAACTTTCTCAAACAGATTCATCTGGCGGTGTAGGAATTTTCAATTAGGACCCTACTAATATTAGATATCAACTTATTAAGTATATAATTTGTCGCCAATATCCATTTATACTTTCCGAAGGCCGATGTTTTGAAAGATTTTTGAGGTTTGCCTTTGTTCCTTCATGGCAGAAAATATCTAGAGTTACTGCTAGAAGTAATGCAATAAAAACTTTTTTGAAAGAAAAAGAGAATTTTAAAAATATTTTTGAAAATTTACCTGAAAAAGTGGCTTTAACTTTAGATTTATGGACCTCTAAACAAAATGTGGGGTACATTGCAATCACATCACATTATATTGATAGTGGTTGGGTGATGCAGAAAAGAATTATTTCATTTTCTATGCTAGAATTTCCACACACTGGTGCTAGGATAGGGTCCACCATCCTTGAAAAACTTAGAGCATATGAAATTGAAAATAAAATAATTTCTATAACTTTAGATATTGCAAGCACTAATAATGTCGCAGTAGATTTACTAAAACATTCGATTCAACTTGATTTAAATGGAGATCTATTTCACAATAGATGTGCATGCCACGTCATAAATCTTATCGTACAAGTAGGGGTGAAATTAATTAGAGATGATTTAGATATTATTAAATGGATTGTAGGATACATTTTTTGTTCTCCCTCCCGAAAACAATGGTGGAGGGACATATGTGTAAATTTGAATCAAAGACCAAAGAAAATATCATATGATGTAAAGCATAGATGGAATTTTACCTATAAAATGTTAAAAGAATCATGTGCCTATAAAATGGCACTAAATCAATATTGTCAACTTTATTTGGAGCATAAAAATATTTTTATAAGTGATGATAAATGGACCCTTCTTGAGATAATAAGAGATTTTTTAGAAGTTTTTCATGATGCAACATTTTTTTTTTCCGGGATATATTATGCCACATCAAATCAAGCTTTAGCCCATTTTTATGAAATAAGTCTTACTTTTAAAAAGTATAGAGATTTCCCAATTTTAAACTCATGTGTGTACAAATGGAGGCAAAGTTTTCATCATATTAGAGAATAGCTCCTTTAACATTTTGTATAGCTGCTGCATTAGACCCTAGATTGAAATTACAAGGTGTAGAAACCCTTCTTGATGAAATAAACTCTAATATGAATACAACTAATATAAATGACAAGACAACATTTAGGACACAATTAGAAACACTTTATTTGGATTATGCTACTTGATTAGGTAGATCCATAGCACCCACGGTCCCAACAGGCCCTCCCCAAGTACATAAAGGATAAAAGAATGCTATTTGGAGTATTATGAAGAAATCTCATGGAAGCTGTAATTCTTCCGGAGGATCTTATAATGTTAATGAATTAACAATGTACTTGGGGAGTGGTCCTGTTGCAATCTCAGATGATGAAGAAGATGATTTTGATATTTTGGCATGGTGGAAATCATTCGAAACTAAGTTTCCCGTGCTTTCTGCCAGATTCCGTGATATACTAACAATACCAGCGTCTACAGTTGCATCAGAGTAGGCATTTAGTGCAAGTGAGCGCCTTATTGACCCCAGGAGGACTATGCTTACAGAAGAAACCGTTGAGACCTGCATGTGTTTACGGGATTGGTATCAAGCACAGGATAGGAAACAACACCTCAATAATGATGAGATGGAGATAGAAGAAGAGCTAGTGGGGTTACATATATCATAGTATAATTTTTTTTAGAATGTATAATAGGCTTTCAACTTGTATTTTTTTTTTTAGAATGTATCATAGGTTTTAAAAGTTGTAATTTATTTTTTAGAATATATCATAGGTTTCTAAAGTTGTAATTTAGTTTTTAGAATGCATAATAGGTTTTTAAAGTTGTAATTATTGTTTCATTTATCAGAAGGTTTGAATTTCATTATATATATTAATCCAAGTTCAAACTTGTAATTTTTTTTTGAACTTTTGTAACTTAAATTTCAAGGAAATACAATTTATTTGATGTTTTTTTGTTAAAACATCCGTAGTGTTATTCTACTTGTTATTTCTCTTAATTTCTTTATTTTAATGAAATTGGCCCAAGACCAAAAGTGAAGAGTCTAAGTCTCTAAGACTTAAAGAACTTAAAAAAAAAAAAAAAAAAAAAAAGGGGGGTGGGGGTGGGGGTGGGGTGGGGGGGGTATGTGGGCCGCCCACGGGCTGCACGGCCTAGGCCCGACTAGGGCCCGGCCCAGCACGGCAAGACCAGAGTCGTGCTGGGCTGTCCCCAGAGGCCCTGGGCCAGGCTAGGCACGGCACGGCCCGCCCCGCATAATTATCATGGGCGACGGGCCCACCCCGGACATGGTTGGGCCCACCTTCGCACGGCTCAGATTTTCACCACTACCCACAAGTCTCTAAGAAAATTTGAGCTCAAAATACGACAGAAGATCTAACACTACCACCAGACATGAATTCCAGAAATTCTAGGAAAGAAACGGGCCCTACGTCTCTTATTTGGAAAAGTCTTACATCCCACGATGTAAAGTGCTAGTTTGACAGGTCGGTTTCATTTATCTATTTAGTCCTTTCACTCACGATTGGAGTACAATTATACATAATGATAGGTCAAGGTGGGGTTGAGTCCTATCATCAAAGAATCCCTGGACTCATGGCGCCATTATGATTTGTCAGGCATCAACAGTAAAGACCTCAGGTTGACTGACAGATATTTGTACACATAGTCTTGTGGCCATTAGGCCCATCACTCCTCTCCAACAACAAGATATCCGGTGGTTGTGAATGTGATTATTATTTAACTCTCCAACAACTAAACAAAATCTAACCAAAACGGATTTTGGTCCTTATTTAAGCTCTCATGAGTAAATATGTCTGGGTCCGAGTACAGTTCTACTTTGGTTCGGACATGATATATTAACTTAATTTTTAAATTTTTTTTATAAAAATTATGTTTTTTTAATATCATTTTCTACCTAAATTCGGATCTGGATCCAAACCTGTCCCATATATGGTTCTTGTTCCCGATCCGATTCCGGGGCCAAGAAACTGGTTCCGGATCCAGATCCAGTTCCACCTTCTCCTTAACGATTCCGGTTCAGGCTCTACCATGGACCTGGACCAGAACCGACCCGTTTACAACCCTATATATATATATAGAATGGAAACTCCGTCCTACAGTACCTTATCTACCTCTACCTGAGATCGATTATATATAGAATCAATTTACGCATTAGTAGGACCCCATTAGGCCTTAGATGAAAGATCCCTCCTATCTAGACTAAAACATTGAATCTGCTGGGAGGCCACTGGACCAATAAGAGACAGAAGTTTCAAAGTGTGTAAATTTTGTATAGACAGAAAAAATTCAAAAAATATAAGTAATAATAATAAAACAAAAAAAAAAGAAAAAATTTAGATCAAAGTAAAAAATACGAGTTAGATCAAAATTGGACCCAAAACCTCATAGCTTAATATATTATAATAGCAAATTACCCTTTTTTTTTGGCATGATGAATCCAACAATGATTATCACTTTAGATCAAAGTAACATTTGGGGATCTGAGAATTGATTTGATGGTCTAGATTTATGAAAGATGTGTTCCACCACCAAACTTACCAGCACATTCATATTAGTGGATGTTTTCACAAGGGCACCTAAGGCCTCTTTGAGGGCGGATTGGGCGGGTCAGATTGCGTCCAGGCCCAGTTAGTTTGGTCATCACTCAAGAGGCTTTATATTTAAATTTGGATCCTACCAATAAGCCAAAAGTTAGGTTCATAGTCAGCCCATTTGCAAAACATGCCTGTTCGTGGGAAATATGTCAGGCCAAGATAGGGCTTTAATCATTCAAGCCCCGGGTCTAGCATGTTCAATATTGGGCCAAAAAGTGAGGTTCACTTCACCTACAGGCCTAATGTAGCCTGCAACCAATAAGGGTTGGGTTGGGCAGTCCAAAATAGACCCTCTCCTACTAATAATATTGATCCAAAATGGCTTGACCATCCCATTGGACATTATAAAAAAGAATCGGAACCGTTTGGGGGTGTCGACAGTAGTTTTGGCGTGTGCAAGTGAAAGTCAAATCTCCAATAATAATATGTACGGAAAGGGAGAAAAATTGTATTTGAAAAGTGAAATCAAAATTTTGATTTGACAAGCTTTGGAAAATGTGTACATCCATTGAGCAAAAATACAGCTGTGTGTTTAGATGTATTAATGATAGGTCAAGGTGGGGTTGAGTCCTCTCATCAAAGAATCCCCGGACTCAGGGCCCATTTTGATTTGTCAGGCATCAACAGTAAAGACCTCAGGTTGACTGGCAGATATTTGTATACATAGGTCTTGTGCCCATTACTCCTCTTCAACTACAAAATATCTGGTAGTTGTGAATGTGATTATTATACACCTCTCGAACAACTAAACAAAATCTCATCAAAATGAATCTTGTCATTATTTAGGCTTTGATGAGTAAATGAGTCTGGGTCCGGTTTTACTTTAGTTCGGATTCAATATATTAACTCAATTTTTGAAAATCTCTTATAAAAACCATGTTCTTTTAATGTCATTCTCTATCTAAATACGGATTCGGATCCAGATCCAAACTCGTCCTGTATATGGTTCTAACTTTGATTCCGGTTCCGGGGCCAAGAAATCGGTTCCGGGTCCAGATCCGGTTCCGCCTTTGCCTTAACGGTTCCGGTTCGCAGTCCACCATGGACCTGGATCGAAACCGACCCGTGTACAACTCTATATACATAGAATGGAAACTCCATCCTACAGTACCTTATCTACCTCTACCTGATATCGATTATATATAGAATCAATTTACCCATTAGTAGTAGGACCCCCTTAGGCCTTAGATGAAAGATCCCTCCTATCTAGACTAAAACATCGAATCTGCTGGGAGGCCACTGGACCAACAGGACAGAAGTTTCACAGTGTGTAAATTTTGTACAGGGAATATCTACCGTATCAAAAATCCTAAACCCTTTGAAACGCAAAGGAAATGAAAATTTGGGTGACCGAGTCAACCCAGAACACCCGAATTGGACTTGGGAAGGGAATTTACAATTTGAGTGGAATTCAAGTTGGCTATGTTCAGGTTTCATTCAGGTTGAAGTTCTGATTTGGGTTTACCTACATACAGTCTCGGCCATGTTTTGGTTGTGCAATAGGGGTGTTTGTGGGCTCGATCGGGTCATGCTCAGTTTTATTTCACTCGTCTCTTGTGTTTCATTCAAACACACTTTGAGTAAAAATTGAAAGTTAAGGCTGTCTTTTGAATAGAATTATATTTACTATCTGAAAAATTAAACGAATTCTCACATTTTTTTTCCATCAACAACGAATAGTATCGGGCAGATATAGGTCAGCAGTGTGTGTATGGTGCAACATCCTTCTTCAATAGATAGTGGGGCCCTCTTGTCTAAAATCCAAGCCGGTCAGCTACTTTTACACCCATTATACTCATATCTAAAATATTCAAAATATTCCTGAAGAAAATTTCAGTGGGCCACGAATTTGGTTGATCACACATAGGGACTCACACCATTTCTATTCCAACAAAAGAAAAGTAAAGCAAGTTTCATCACGTGTTTCAGATCAAGTCAAATCTAATGGTAGCCATCTTCTATATTAGAATAATAATATATAAGATGACCACTACATAGGGTATTAGGGCTGATGGCCGGCTTGGATTTTGAAAAGACGGGCCTTATTATGCAGTGAATCACGCCGCACTGCACTATGATGTAGCGGAGCGGCATTTTAGCTCTGCCATGTGTATTGCTAGAAAAGACACGGTTTTTACGCTTTCGTCAACATTGGAAGACTATTAAACAGTCTATAAACATATATATAATTAGTTACCCTTGACCTTGAGTCCAATCATTTCCTTCATTTTAAAAGTTACCTTGTGTCTCATTTCCACTAATTCATGTCTAAGAAACAAAAGATAACACCGGATGCATGGGACTAGAGACGTTCTGTCCCATTTCCACCAACTCAAGCATCCATTTGTTCACGAAGATGGATCAGAGAGAAAGTCACCATTTCTTCATTGAGAGTCTTTATAAAATCTCTCAATCTCTCCCTCTCTCTCCCTCACATTCCCAGAGCACAACGACCAACTTGGAAATATAGGATTTTATAATAAAAATAAGCCCGGAAGCATAAGATTTGTTGAGGTCAACATCCACCCTTGCTACTGAGCAGTTATAATTGTAGTCGAGCCATCACCCTCACCATAAAACTATTGTTGCGCCGTTTTTCATCACCAATTGATTTTGGGATAAGTGGTAGCTCAATGGGGTGTAAGATTCTACAAGTGGTATGAGAACTTGGTGTTTTGTGAGTTCACAGCAGGTGTGCTATTGAGAGAGGGATTGTTGAGGTCAACGTTCACCCTCGCTCCACCAATTGGTTTTGGGATAAGTGGTAGCTGAATGAGGGTGTAAGATCATATAAGATTGTTATCCTCCTCCCACCACCACCACAAGCATATCTATCATCCAAAGGCCTTGCAAACCATTGTTCTTTTCTTGCTTTTGCACTCTGCAAACCCATATCTTTCTAGAAAGGACGTTATGGCCGCTCCTTCGGCATTTCCAAAAATCTCAATTTTTTTTTTTGAGTTTTCGAGTTCCAATCCCTTTAAGTATTTTTGGATTCACCCAGCTAAGAGGAGGATTCAGGAATTCCAGCTGAAGGAACAATTTTTTGAAAAATTACAAACTCTCTAGACATGAATTCTTCAAATTCTTTGAATGAAGCAAGCCCTTAGATAGGGTCTTGAAATCTAATTTTGGGGATGGGCTCATATTTGTTGGTCGATTTGGAATTATTGAGTAGAACATATGTTCGATTGAAACGAGGTCATGGAAATTATGATTTCCAAGTTTTTAAAATTTCTTTATTCAGGTATGGGGAGAAATAAATATGGGACTTCGCATCCCTTCATATCCCACTTGAAAGGCAATAGAGACTGTACGTACTTGCAAAATACTTCAATGCACAATGCGGCAGAGTATTGATATCATGAGAGATAAAGTGAATAACAATTTGGTCAAAAAAAATAAAATAAAAATAAAGCCTACTGTATAAATTGTTTTGGGCGTTACATATATTTGATGATGCTTTTGGCTATATGGGAATATTTGATGCTTCTTTTCCTAAAAATCTCTTTTGAGGTGGTTGTGGGGAAACCCATGAAGGGAAGCTAGTGGTCAAAACCTCTTTATTTTAATATTTTCTTTTGGGACCTAGTGTACCTTCCTATCTTCGTTTTTTATCCAAGCTAGCACTTTCTTTGCTCTCTTTGGGCTCTCCCAATGAGTCCCAAATAATGTAAAGTACACTGAAAGAGAGCTAAGCCCAATGTGAGATGTTTAAGCCCATTTCTTCTTCTGGAATTTCTGTAAAAAAACATTATGGCTTTAGCTGTAGAACCTTTTCACCTATCCTAAGCTTTCTCACTGTCTGACGCTCAAAAATAAAAAAATCTGTCACTTCTTTTGGGCCCTCTAAGAACCAATTTATTGTCATTTGTTAATTTAAACTCCGTCCATGATCTGATGTGATTTGATACCTAAACGTTTATAAAAATCTTGTTAGTGCATGGTAGTACGTTATAATTTTGATCGTGTGCACCCTGATTCGTCTTTTGATACAGTTTTCGTGGGCTCATTACCATTAGGAAGATCCAGGATATTCATTTAAATTGCTCCTGCAATTATCACTAGGGCAAGGCAATGGTTGCTTTAAAATGGGGTAGTTAAAGAGGGTATCAATATATATATATATATATATATATATATATATATATATATTTATGGTACCCAATGATCTGGACCATGGAACTTTTTTGCCCTCAAAATGAAGATCATTGGTGGGGCCCAAGGTAAATAAGGCCATTTCTAAATATTTCGTAAGGGTTTAAAAATGGAGGGAAAGTGTGAAATTAATATTTAAGGCCATTTCTAAATATTTCGTAAGGGTTTAAAAATGGAGGGAAAGTTGTGAAATTAATATTTAACTAAAACATTTAGTAATAAGATTAGCATATATATTGAAATTAATATTTAACTAAAACATTTAGTAATAAGATTAGCATATATATAGGACAAAATTATAATAACTCAGGTTGCATATTGCTAAATATGGTCAGAATCCAATTCGGATAGATAAGTTGGAAGCAGTGGCACTGCGGACGTCCAAAAAAAAAGTTGTTTTTTTTAAACTTGGAGTTGGAATGGGGCCTTGGAGTAAGGGTGGACCTACGTTGGAGAGAGGAAGTTGCCCCTGGTCGGAATTGAAATCTCAATAGAGTTGAATGGGCCTTGGATAATGCGTCACATGTCTAAATTTGTCGCTCCGCATGTATAAAGATGGCACCACATATGTAAAGTTTCATTGGTAAAAGAAAAGAAAAAAAGAAAAGAAAAGAAAACAACGCAGAAATGCATCACTCCCTCTTTTTCAAACTCTTCTTTCGAAATCCCTTCGCACCAATTGTGGATCGAGTTCCTCGTCACCAGTTCTATGTACCGTATAGATTACTGCATCATATCTGTTAAACATATCTAGTATAGTCCTTCCTAATTACTATATACCTAAATCTGAACGCTTAATTTCCAAATTCTAGTTCCAAACCCTAAATCCCTAAATCCTAATCCTTAAACAATCAAGTCTAAGTATATCTACAAATCCAAAGATGACAAAATCCATTCCCGTTATCATCTCTTCTTACCCCAACTATGATTCGAAGATAGAATTTCACTCCCATTATCCAAAGGTTGGAAGCTTTGAGAAAGTGAAAAGGGAAATGATGGGTGTCCTTAAAATGTTCTTGTATTTAGTTTTTTCTCACACACCCACTCACCTTGAACTAGCAGCGATCTCCATTGGGCATGGATTTTGACATATAAATTTAGTGAAAGATGATAATGTAAGTTTGAGTAACTAAAATAAAGGTTGGAATCATTTTTTATCCATCTAATGCTTCTTGGTATTTATAATTAACATCCTAATTACTAACATTTTCATCACCTAATCTTTAATAATTATTATGCATCTAGTTGAGTTTCACGAGTAATACATTTTCTACAGAAAAAGTTATAGGTGCTATTTGGTAATGTGAATAGGTTTAGCAAATTCTAGCAAAAAAAATTTATTGTTAAGTCTAGCAAAATTTTAGCCCCATCTAAATAAAAATCCTGACCCACCACTGGTTGGAAAAGACATGGAACATCCACAAATCCCTCTTGCATCCTGTGGGCTCAATAACCCTACCACATGCAAACATCTTCATGATGTAGAAGAAGATTTTTGTTTTGGAAGATCCATTGGACATCATTGAAATAACAATCCATCAGACGGACCCTTTTTTTTATCAAGCCTTTATTCACTTTCCCAGCCCACAGGTCTCTTTGAAAGATCTAGCTTGCAACATATCAAGTTTCTATTCACTTCCCCTGCCCACAGGTCTCCTGGAAAGACCTAGCTTGCAACGTATCAGGTTTCTATTCACTTTCCTTGCCCACAGTTCTCTTAGAAAGATCTAGCTTACTCCCATCAGATTGGCCTTTTTGTCTTGTAAGATCCTGTGGACATCACTGAAATAACAATCAATCGGACTGACTCTTTTATTTTTATCAAGTTTCCATTCCCTTTCCCTGCCCACAGGTCTCTTAGAAAATTTGAGCCCACAATATGCCAGCAGTTCAAACACTGGATGTCCTTGTTTGAAAAAGTCCTATATACCACGTTGTCCAAGTCCTCCTTTGACGGGATTTTATTTACATATTTTGGCCTTTCACTTATGAGTTTAAACTTTTGGATTGATATATAATAGATTGATGCACTCATGATTGGAGTAAAATTATACTTACCCCTTATTTCTTGACTAGAATTTATAAATTCAAGTACATGAAAAGTCTCAATTGGCCTTTAAAAATTAAGAAATTCCATTATTTTTGTATTTTGGTGGAATTCATGAATGCTGAGTCCGAAGGAGGATTCAATAATTCCACCGTATCTGAAAATTTAAAAATTCTGCAGATAAAAATTCCTAAATATTCTAAGTAAATGAACCTGCCCTTAATGATACGCCAACGTGGGGTTGAGTCCTATCCTCAAAGAATCCCCGGACTGAGGAACCGGATCCCCTGTTTGGACCTGCTTGGACCAACAGGGCGCTCCACGTGGGGGGCGGAGGAAAGAAAAAGACAAACTCTCTTTCCCCCCCCCCCCCCCCCAATGTGGAGGGCCCTGTTTGGTGCAAACAGGGATCCCCTGTTTGGTCCCCCGACTGAGGGCGCCCTGTTGATTTGTCAGGCATCAACATTAAAGACCTCAGGTTGACTAACACGTTTGTACACATAGGTCCCATTACTCCTTCCCAACTACAACATATCTTGTGGTTGTGACTTGTGAATGTGACTATTATTTAACTCTCCAACAACTAACAACTAAACAAAATCTCATCACTTGCAAGCCATTACACACACACGCTTCCCAGGACAATGTATTATCCAAAGACTTCTCCATTCAAATTTTCTTTTCCCAATGCGACGCCGTTCCTTAATTTTATATCTTGTATCCTATGTACCAAAAAAAGAGTAAATATATTTGTATCCTGCACACCTCTTTAGTGATAAGAAGAAAATTCTAACCTGCACATTTGATAGAGTTTGTGTCTCATTAGCCTTATAAGCATCGCCGGCGCTACATGGAGTTTGTGAGTCCCATTAGCCTTACAACCAATGGCGATGCTACATAGATGTCGGTATGGTCAATTGACTCCACTGACATCTAAAAAATTATTAAAAAGAAAACAATTTTTAATGAATTAAACTTATAGAAGATTTTGACTCCACTCAATGTCGAAGTTAATGGGCATTCTATTTACCACAATAATTAAAAATTTTAATGGGCCCAACTTTTGTTTTTTTAAAGAAAACTCCATTTTTTTGACATTCTATCATTAACTCTTCATTTACCCTAACTTAACCTCTAAATACGGTATTCTCTTCATATTTGAAGGAGAAAATCCTAGCATTTAGATTTAGGCATATAGACTCTCAGCCCCCAGCCCCAACCAAGCAGCAGAGAAAATAGATTATTTGAGAATTTTATATTATATTTGTCGAATTATCAAAAGTAGATGAGAAATGTTGATGAAGGGGAAAATAAATTTATTTGATTTGTGGAAAATAAATCTTTTGTTGACCTCTCTAACTCAAATTCCTGGAGCCGCCGCTGCTTACAAGATGAAAGAGGGTTTTCAAAACAATCATGACTTGTATCCTTCACACCTCTTCAATGGTAAGAAGAAAATTATAACCTATACATTAGATAAAGTTAATTTCTAATGCTCATGGACAAATTAAAAGATAGAAAAGGGCCTCAAGACAATCATGATGCGAAATTGGAAAAATTAAAGAACGTCGTCTGATGTAAAGGCAACAAATAGATTGGACTCCTTGATCTATCTAATAGACCTCATTTTTTGTACCCAATAGCTGCCACAAAGCTTGCCACATTCCTCCTATTAAAAATATCCACTTCAAATAGTCTGCAAGTCCCTACTCATCTTCTTACATATTTATTTATATGTGTGGTAAAGTAAAGTAAAGGTAAAAGTCACATGATGACAAATGTGAGGTATGGGAAAGGTGAGAAAAAATATATGGTGATATGGAAAATAGAAGAGAGGGTAGCAAAGCATTTACCTTTTATGTTGACTCTACCACACTTTACCATGCTTTTACCCCAAGGGACTGGAATCATCCACTTGTCGTGACTTTGACTAGTAGAAATCTTTCCCTGGTTACTGGGACTTTCTTCACAACAGTCGAATAATAAAATGAGAAAACATAATCTACTCTCCTCTATATATTTTACATGCCACACAAAGGTTATCACTGAGAGAGGAGAATGTATCACCTAAATCCATCAGCAATTATGTTTCTCTTCTTTCTCTTTGCCTTTGTAAAACCCTTCCTCCTTGTCCATGCAAGATTAGAGTATCTGAGCTATGGATCATCTCTATCTGTTGAGAGATCGATCAGCGACATCATTGTTTCGCCAGACAATACTTTCTCTGCTGGATTCCGCAGTGTGGGTGATAATGCATATTGCTTTGCAGTATGGTTCACCAAATCAGTCGACTTCACACCTGTTTGGATGGCCAATAGAGACCAGCCTGTTAATGGAAGGCGCTCCACTCTTTCCATGGAAAAAAGTGGTAATCTTGTTCTTATGGATGCCGGGAGGTCTATGGTTTGGAATACAGACACCACTTGGGCTTCACCGGTTCAATTATGGCTATTGAACACAGGTAATCTCCTGCTCCAAACCTCCACAAACATCACTCTATGGCAAAGCTTTGATTTCCCGACCGACACTCTACTTCCACAACAACTATTCACTAGGGAAATGAAGCTTATTGCATCTCGGAGCCAAAGTAACTACTCTACTGGATTCCACTCATTCTTCTTTGATAATGATAATGTCATGCGCCTTCTTTATAGTGGCCCCAACATTTCGAGCACCTATTGGCCTGATCCAGGGCTTCTTACCTGGGATGCTGGACGATCAACCTACAACAGTAGTAGGATCGCATCGTTTAATTTGTCAGGTTATTTCCGATCTTCTGATCATTTACGTTTCTTCGCTTCTGATTTTGGGGTAGGACCCATAAGAAGATTGACCATAGGTTATGATGGGAACCTTAGATTGTATAGCCTTGATCAGAAAGGAGACTGGGGGATTTCATGGCAAGCCATTGCAGAACTATGTAGTATGCATGGCCTATGTGGACCCAACAGTATCTGTGTCTACGAGCAATCTCAAAGAAGATGCACATGTCCTCCTGGATTCATGCTGAAAGACCCGACTGATTTTTCTCAGGGATGCTGGCCTACATTTAATCTTTCATGCGACCCCCATGACTCAAAGTTTTTCACTATTCCTCGCACCGAATTCTACGGTTATGATTTAAACTTTACTCTCAAATTATCGCTCCAACAATGCATGAATATATGCTTGGAGTCATGTTCTTGTAAAGCCATCTTGTACAGGAGTGACGGGCCCAAAGGTATCGGGCAGTGCTATCCAAAGACACAGTTGCTCAATGGCTTCCATTCACCATCATTTAATGGGACTGTACACATCAGGGTGCCAAAAAATGGAACCTTGTCTGATGAGGATCCTCTTCCGCTAGAAATTTCTGCGTTGAGATGTGATCCTAATGCCCATGTAGAGTTGGATAGAACATATGAGCAAAAACAAGGAAACAATGCTTTGAAGTACCTCTTGTGGTTTGTAGCTATAATTGGTGGTGTGGAGCTCATCTGCATTTGTATGGGATGGTGGTACATGAATAAAAATAACAGTCCAAGTGTAATCGAGAAAGGGTATATGGTTGTTGCCAACGGATTTAAAAGATTTGGGTACCATGAGCTAAAGAAGGCTACTCGGAATTTTAGTGAAGTGATTGGAAGAGGAAGCGGCGGAGTTGTCTATAAAGGAGTTCTTCCAGATGAACGAGTGGTTGCTGTGAAGCGGCTTGAAGGAGTAAATCAAGGAGAAGTAGAGTTTCTAGCAGAAATAAGCATACTTGGGAGGATCAATCACATGAATTTGATACAAGTGTGCGGTTTTTGTGTCGAAAGAAGGCATCGGATTTTGGTGTATGAGTATATGGAACGTGGATCACTAGCCGAAAACTTATCATCCAACGCTCTTGATTGGGAGAAGCGGTTCGAGATCGCAATAGGCACAGCGAAAGGCCTAGCTTATTTGCATGAGGAATGTCTCGAGTGGGTACTCCATTGTGATGTGAAGCCTCAAAACATACTTTTAGATGCAAATTATAACCCAAAGGTCGCTGATTTTGGTCTGTCTAAACTTCGAGATAGATGTAGTATTAATTACTTAAACATCTCGAGGATTAGAGGGACTAGAGGATACATGGCGCCGGAGTGGATCTTGAATCAACCAATTACATCCAAGGTTGATGTCTATAGCTATGGAATTGTCCTGCTAGAGATGGTGACTGGGAGAAGCTCTTTTGAATTCCATGCCAACAATGAAAGAGATGGGATGGAAGAATCCCAAAATCTGGTTACATGGGTAAGGAAGATGATGTGCACAACCAATGGCAATCCAGGGAGGATGAAGGAAATCATAAATCCAAAGATAGATAGTATATATGATACAATCAAGATGGAAATTCTTATCAGAGTTGCTTTGCAGTGTGTAGAGGAGGACAAAGATGCAAGACCAACCATGACTCAAGTGGTGGAGATGTTCCTACGCCATAAATTCGATTATTAGATTATCTCAGGTTTGATACTTAATAATGTTTTTCTTTTCCATACAATTGTACTGTTATTTTTTCTTTATGTATCTGCTTTTGCAGCTTGTGTTTAATATAAACGTAGTGTTGAAATTGATGGAATATGTTTGGTTTATGTCTTGCATTCCAGGGCAATCTCATTGTGGAGAGTGATTCTTCTAATGCAGTGAGTTAAGTTTCGAACCGGAAGGCTTATACATGGTAGTTTCACTTCCTCTTCAATGAAATTCGGGTGTTATCCGGCACCATTAATGTTAACTTTCAGCATAAGAGTAGATCATCAAACATAATGGCGGACGCTTTAGCCAAGCAAGGTGTTGAGAAAATTTCCCTTTAGGAGGGTTTTATTATGTAGTTGTGGTGTGAGAGGGTACATTACACGTGTACCTCTGTATTTCTTTTCCCCTTTTTGCTTTTTCTTTTTGTACTCTTTGTTTGTATTTTATTCTCTTTTAATATAAATTACAGTTACTGATAAATAAAAAAAATGTCTTGCATGCATTCCAAGTTAACCGGATTAAGCCATTGGGTTAGACAGGGACCAACTTTGTCAAAATGGGTAAGATGAAAGTTAGAAACTTAATGCAGAGGAAGGAATTAAAGATAAAGAAGACTCAGATGGTTTCCTTGATATCTAAAGGAATCCCTTAAAATATGTTAGAACCTATCAGTCGTCTGTATTATCTAAGATTTTTAACAGCAACTTCTTTAGACTTCTTCAATGTTCACGCAATATTTACTCATAAGAACAAAGAAGCACTCATTTAACTTCATCAAAAGTTTGAGTTGGTAACAATAAAGAATAGTTGCAAAAACAAGCCCATGGATCAATCTCTGGGCCACAAGTTAAAAAAACCACTGCTGGACCAGTAAGCCAATATAGCAGGAAAAAAAACTGAGAAAGAAACTGTTGTGATCTAAGGCCTACGAGAAGAGATTAAGCACGCACAAGAGAACACAAAAATTTACGTAGCTTGGCTTTTGGCCTACGCCCATAGAAAAGACAAGGAAAATTACTATGCAATCAGAATAGAGGTGTACATCCTAGAGACTCTGAGTCTCTATTTATAATATCAGCCGCAAACCCCATTACATTTAAACCCTACTTCTAATCACAATACAACTTGGGTAATACAGGGGCCCGGTTAACCAAGACTTATTAACTTCTATTGAGCCATACAGATTAACAGAAATAGTAAATAACATGCAACTTCATCAACAGCCTTTTTTCCCCCTTTTTGGTGCTAAAATGGATAGTTTTATTAAGCACGCCACATAGAGACCATACAAGCACACCACATAGAGACCATACAAGAGTAACACAACAGGAGAACAGCAGAGACACACAGACACATACCGATTACAACACACTTTAGACTACCAATATAAATAGAAAAACATGTAAGACCTATGACACTAACTATTGCACTACTAATTAAACAGAAACTGAGCTAACATGAACTACTAGACAAGTAGTCAGCTATTACAGCCTAACTGGCACAAAATATCAACTGCAGCTCCTCAAATACCCTGCCAGGTGTTCTATGTCTTCATTAAGAACCTGAAGATCCTGCAAATATATTAGATAAAACATGTTCAGGTAATCTACAAGCAAGCGATTATAGTGGGAGGTTTTAATCTTGATTGTGAGCTGCCAATTTATTTCCCTTTCATCTGTAATAGGAAAAACTGTTGGAAAAATGGCTAAGAGCTACACTAGTTTTTTTGTCAACTTTGAGCCAAAGAACTAAGTGTGACCCACTTATCCTTTTAGGTGGGAATACATGGGAATGTAACGGACTGGTGACGGATTTGGCCCAATTGGCTCCAATCCGATCCCTGTACCACCCGCACATACTGACCAAATCCAGTTTGACCCAACCTGACCTGTTGACCACCCTACTTGTAGAGGCGTTCATGGGCTGGGTCATATCCCGGCTCATTTTAGAAACAGAGGCCCGTATCCATCCTAAGCCAGATATGGGCAGTAAATATCAGGTCCAAGCCCGCCCATTTAGTAAATCGGGCAGTTCAAACAGGCTTTTTATAATTTGTATGAGCTTTTCAACAATAACTTTGAAAAATTATCTCTAAATTACAAGATTCAATGTACAATGGGCCGGGCTGGATTCCGGCTTTCATAACTGAATACAAGCCCAGCCCAAATATTAAATGGGCCCATTTTATATATCCAAGACTATCCCATGAGCATCCCTACCAATTTGGCCTTAGGACTGGGCGATGAAAAGGACCTGAAGGGCTCGAGTCCGAGTCCAGGTTAGATGTGGACTCTAGATTTGAAGCCCGAGCCCATTGGGCGAAACATGTGATGCATTGGCTTGTCCATTTGAGAATGGAAACTAATCAAGATGACCCATGTTCGTTAAAGGCCCATCATCCATGAAAGAAGTTATTTTGGGCCTATTGTATTTTGGGACCCACAGATGATCAAGGCTTTACTTTTGGACCACTCAACCAATTTGTTTCCTTACTTGCAACACATGTTCGAAACCCAAGTTGTCAATAGGGAATCTTAATAGCCCATTTAGGCCCCTGGTACAAGGTACCCATGGTATTCTTTTCCTTTTGCCAAGCAATCCTTAATTATTATACTTGTTAACTGTGTATTTTTTTTTTTTTTTTTTGGGTAGAAGCTCACTGTGTATTGGTGAAATAGTTAATCCTGAGGGGTAGCTAAGTTAGCCTAAGACTATGGTTTACACCCGAAAGTTGTGGGTTCGAAACTGTATTACCACACTGGGGCTACAAGCGAATTTTACCTGACTTTCTTTCCTGAGCCCATAAGAATTATTCTAGTCCAAAGGGCTGGGAACCTGCGTTATAAATATATATATATATATATATATATATATATATATTGGTGAAATATCCAATGAACATGACCTTGCCTACATGGATCTAACGGAGGACATGACCCTAATCAAATTTGATTGGCGTCGTTAAATCCATATAGCCGACCCTACCTAGTGGGAAAAGGCTTGGTTTGGTGAAATATCTAATGACTCTTCAATCATCTAAGAAATAATTCTCTATTTTTCTTTCCCTATATTCATAGCCAGCCCAGCCCAGCCCAGCCCTCCCTCATTAATGGAAAATTTAGCCATTTCCCATTCCTTTTCTTTCCCACAAACAAAGTCTCCAAGTTCCCCATAGTTTATTATTGACCACTGATTCTTAAAAATTATCGTCAAGGAAAGAATCAAAGGCCGACGGCCAGGCTCATGCCTATGCACTGAGCACAGCCAACCTAGGCCCTGGAGGGCCCGCCTCGTCCCAAAACAGCTGGGCTGGTAGAAACCAGCCCGGCCCGGTGTGCATCTCTAGCTACTCTCAGATTGTTCATCCACGCAAGTCCGGATTCTCACAGGCTTTTCCTCACGGTGACCATGAGTGGACCAATCCTGATCCACCAAGGCACCATGGGATGCCTGCCATTCCCGTGGGTGATGCTTACCCCATTCAAAGTAGGCATCCTATAGTGTCGTAGCGGACCGTGATTGGTCCACTCAAGGTCACCATCGGTCAAAAGCCTAAGAGGATCCCCATTCTTTGTCCACTGGCCTAGTCATGGTTCTTTAGCTACCAATGTGAAAAACGTTATTTCAGGCAAAATTGAGATTTTAGCAAAACACACATTAGTGGGCCCTTAGACTTGGCCAGTTTGAAATTATGGTGTCAAACCTTAAATCCAACCATGGCAGCTAAATGCAGGGATTTTTAAACACTAACATCCCAATTTGTCAACTGAAAGCTCAATACTGCATTGGGACAAGACACTAGGGGAATTCATGAGTAATTGAGCTTGTTTTCAATGACTATAACAAATTCTAATGGGCTCGGGGTAACATGGACCATGATGCCATGTATTCATAAGATAATTTCATCACCACCACCATCATCATCGAAGCCTTGTCTCAACTAAACTATGCTGGGATCAGCTAAAGAGAATTGAAACCATAACATGGGACGCGATTCATGTAATTCAAGGGTCACAAAACTTGGATTTGACGACTAAGTTACTGGGTTCAGGGGGCGCATCTAATAATAAGCGGGCCTAACTTCGTCTAAGCACAGTATATTCTTTGAGGATTTTTTGTATGCCAACATTCACTTAATCCATGTGTTAAAAAACACACTTAATTGAAATATACATTTAATTTATTATTCGATTTACATGAGACCTGAGGCACCAGGTTTATGCTTGCTGTAGCCAAATGCTTGTTGGGTACCAGTTCTAACTGTGGGTTCATTTGACTATTTGGCTCTTGTTCTATACTCAGAGACCTGGCTGGTCAAGGTCTAGCCCCTGGTTTAGTCATGTCTAATTCTCCTTGCTTAATTACTTGAAAGCTAGAATGTGGCTAAAAAGTTAAACTAGGAAGAGTTGAACCCTCTCTACGAAAACAGGTTAAAGACATGCTATATTTTGGTACAGGCTAAGCCCACCATAGACCTGACCCATTTATGTCCCCAAATGCAGATGATGATGGTGATGATGAATCAATGCAACTTGTTTAGACTAACTATTCAGAGTTTCTGAGCTCCTTGTAAATCATTTTGGAGAACTAGTAGGCACCTGATTAACTCCTCTTTTTTTGTTCAAAATGAATGGTTTCATTTTTTGAATTTTATCAATCTAAATTCTCATAGACATGAATCAAATTCTGTTCTTCTTGGTTATCTCAGACAATCCATACACTCTATCTGCTTCTATTAGAACTTCCATTGAGCGAGCTCGGGCATTTTTAGCTGTTTTCATATGGTTTTTTCATCAACAGCTCCAAATCAATGTCTCACTATTGTTTCAGATAGTTCTTTTATCCTAATGTTTTTAGCATTTGCTAAACCATCAGACACAATTAACTCTTTACATTATTGCAAAACTTATATTAATTAGTCTTCTAGACTCTGTTTATTCTTGATAGTCAATTCAGTAGGGATATGATATACTAATAATAGGTGCTTTGATCTTCTAATACTATGACCATAGAGTTCTCTCTAGAGTGAAGAGTCAGAAAAATGAGCCATCCAAGGGCCTCACATGAGAGATGGAGGCCGAGATGAGTGGGAGATCTAGTTGATAAGTGGGTGAGTGGAGTTTGATCCTCATCCTCATCTGATCAATATCTATCCTTAGAGGTTAATGAACAAATCAACAACTTCTAAAGCCATCAAGTTCTGCCCCTAATATTTACATGGTTGTCATTCTATTCGGGTTATCTAAAATTGAATTCTTCATCAGTCAACATAACTTAGTTACCTCCCTCCCTCCCCACTGTGTGTGTGAGAGGACCATGTATCAACCAAAGTGCTTACCAACCTGGTTATTTTCTTGCTTTTATACTCTACAAACGCATACCTTTCAATCTCTGCAACATATGAGCATCTAACAGCCGGATCATCGCTATCTGTCGAGAGATCAGATGATGTTATTGTTTCAATGGACCGTCGCTTCTCGGCAGGATTCTGCAGTGTAGGTGACAATGCCTACTGGTTTGCTATATGGTTAACCAAACCTGCAATCTTCACCCCTGTTTGGATGGCAAACCGAGATCAACCAGTTAATGGAAGGCGCTCTACTATATCATTGCAAAAAGGTGGCAATCTTGTGTTGATGGATGCCGGGCGTTCCACTGTTTGGACTACCAATACCGCTTCGACTGCTTCGGTGGAATTGCGTCTTTTTAACATGTTACACCCCGACCCAACTTAATCTTCATTAGTGTTAATTAATGAGGATTTAGCGTAATTAATTGAGTTTCATTGTAAATCATCAACTTAGTCTCTTAGACCGAGTTACCTTGCGTCTTGAGTTGTGAATAGGTGAGTGGAGTAGAGTTGACTCAATTGGATTGAGTCAAGGATTTTTCCGTAATTATAGATTTTCTCGTTTTGCATCGTTTTCACGTCATTTTGGCGTCAACGCGTGTATTTCGTTAAGCTCGTCAATTTTTGTATTCGACTTTACTTCATTTGACCGCTCGTTGAAGAAATGGACCCTCAATTGACTCAAACTGGAAATATAACCAACTAATGGGCTTTCCTGCAAAATGCCCATCCTTATCATTTAACTCAACTTCATTCCCTTCATTCTTCATGTTGGTTGTGGAGAGAAAGCTTCTTCTCCCTTTTCCTTTCAAATTCCTTTTCTTCTTCAATCACTCTAGCAATTGTGCATGTGAAAGCAAGTGTGGGGATCATCTTCCTCTTCATCTCCTTCTTCTTGTGCATCTCCACCTCTTGTTTTGAGAAACTACTTCTTCCCCAACTTCAAATTCGGAATTATCACAAGAGGTAAGCCTCACACTCTCCTTGTTGGGATTTTTGAGTTGCATGAGAGTCAAAGGAGTCTCTAATACACATGCTTAGACTTTGATTGTGTTTTGATGGATATTGTGTCTAGGGTTTGAGCCATTTGGGGATTTTAGGGTTGGAACATCAAGAGAGTAAAAGAGTTGAAAAGCTTGAAAGTGAGGCAAGTATATGCATAATAAGAGTTACATTCTTGTTAATTTTATTGACTCCATGAGATATTCATTCAATGTTCCTAATTCTTAATAAATAGATGTTTTAGATGATTTCAAGTTTATGGAAATGAATGGATGGATTAATTGTGATTATATGATGAATGGGAGCATGAAGGCTCCATTCTTATGCAGGTTTAGTAGTGGGAGGAAATATGTAAGAAGAAAAGAAATGAGAAATGGAAGGAAAAGGAAATCCGGAACAAGAGTTCTGGACAGTTCGCTCGAGCGAACTGGACACATCGCTCGAGCGAACTAACCGTTCAAGCGAACATTTAAGTGCGTTCGAACCTTCAAGGTTCTGGAAAGGGGTCCGCTCGAGCGAACTTGGGTCCGCTCGAGCGAACCCACTGCCATGCACTAGACTTTCTTTTGACCTCAATTCTTGGGTGACTTATCATCCCTAACCTATTTTAACCCACCTTAAATGTTCCAAATTGATACTTAAGGTGCCTACCTTTATTCCCTTAGGAAATTAAGAACTTGAGAGACTTTATGGCCTTGAAATGGAACCGTTAACCTTATTAATTGGCCTAATGGATGTTCATGAGTCTAACATTATGCCCTGAGGGTTAGTTTAGGAGCTTAATGTATCTCTCATAAATAGTGACACCTGAGAATGTAGTAATACATTGAGTTGCTAAACTTACATTGTATTGGGTGATGAGAGACTAAAAGAGTTAGTTAGAAATGGTTAGTAAAATTCATTGACTCCTTGACTTATTGCATTTCATATTGGATTATATTTTTATTTGAAAGATCAATCATTATAAGTAAATAAGTTTATTTCATTTCTCAGATCCTTTGAGATTCAATAGCTTTATTTCCTTTATTTCCTCCACTATTTACTATATGTGGTATATTTGTTCAGAAATCATGAGAAAGGTGGATTGAGTGAGTATATGATATGATGAGATATGTATTGAATTGATTCGTTTAGAAATGATGTGAAATACAAACTCACTCGAGTCCACTTATTATTCGATTCGTTTGATTTTGATTGAGTCGGCACTACCTAGCTTCGACCCTGTGACGCCCGACGGGGCCAGCACTTGGGTTCGTATTTGAGAGACTACTGCAGTATGTCGCCTGGAGTACCGGAACTCCAGAACCGGGTAGCCAGTTAGCCTTTGGCCGGGCCGCTGGTGACATCCCAACAAGATTTCGCTCTCTTTGAGAGGATGAGCTTTAAGTAGTAGCCACATTTGTATGGTTTCTTATTTATTGATTCCTCAGCATAATTAATTCAGGCACAATTTGCATAGCGATACTATCATTGCTCTTCACTAATTTACTCGTATTAATTTCAAAGTTGCAACATTATGTAATTTCTTATTGTGCTTATACTTGCTAAAATAGTCGTATTGAGATACTACATTTGGTGTCACAGACGCAGATACAGCTCCCGGCCCTGAAGAAGCCCAGGAGAGAGAGGAGGGTACCCAAGAGGTACCAGCAGGATTAGAAGAGTGGCCAGAACCAGGGCCAGCCTAGATTTGACCTCCTCGGAGCGCGAACTACACTAGTAACTACTACAGTTCGTGTGACTATTCTTTTCATATGGTCATACGAAATTCTTTTGAATATATTTTTGGTAGTGAATGTATAGGTTCTTGAAATAGTTGTGCCGGGATTCTTTTATTGATCCCCCTTTTTGTAAAACTTAATGTATATATTTGTTTATTCCTTTTGTATCAAACTTAAATGTTTAATAGCACTTGATGGAATTTGATACCTTATATAAATGCATTACGACTTCCGCTATATGAAATGTTATGTGTTCTCACATGTGGATTAGTCGATTTTTCTCTCCTTCGTATGTTGTATTTGACTCGAGACAGGTACAATATACGGGAGTACGTGTGACACACCTCGGGGATTACCCTAGGCCAGGGTGATTTCGGGACCGGGATGTGACATAACACATGTAATCTTCTGCTCCAAACCTCCACAAACATCACTCTTTGGCAAAGCTTTGATTTCCCGACCGACACTCTCCTTCTGCAACAGCCACTCACTGGTAGATTGAAGCTTATTGCATCTCAAAGCAGTACTAACTACTCCTCTGGATTTTACTCTTTCTATCTTGATAATGACAATGTTCTACGTCTTTACTATGGTCGCCTCGAGACAACAAGTGTCTATTGGCCTAATCCCAATCAAGCCAGCTGGCAACTTGGGTGAGCAAATTACAACACAAGTAGGATTGCACTGTTTGATTTACTTGGCCATTTCCAATCCAGTGATAAGATGTACTTCTTTGCTTCTGATTTTGGATTAGGACCCATAAGACGGCTTACCATGGATTACGATGGTAATCTTTGACTTTATAGCCTTGATGAGAGAACTAGAAATTGGGAGATCACTTGGCAAGCCATCTCAGAAGTATGCACTATCCATGGCCTATGTGGACCCAACAATTTATGTGTCTCTTCACCGGACAGGATAAGATGCTCATGTCCTCCCGGATTCAAGTTGAAAGATGACACAGATTGGTCTCAGGGTTGTGAGCCTGTATTTAATCTTTCATGTCACCCACTTGAATCTATGTTCATAGCGCTCCCTGATACTGATTTCTATGGCTATGATTACAACTTCACTCTAAAGGTGACTTTACAAGACTGTGAGAACATGTGCTTGGAATTGTGTTCTTGTAAGGCTTTCTTGTATCATATGGACGGTTCTGGCATCTGCTATCTGAAGATCTTGTTGCTTAATGGTTACCGATCCTCGTCGTTGGGGGTGAAGATGCACATTAAAGTGCACAGAAATATCACCATTTCAGATGGTGGCCTATTGGAGACAACCCCGCTTAACTGTAACCCTAAGGCTCTCGTCGAGTTGGGCAGAGTTTATCTACGAAAACAAGAGAATACCTCCTTAAAATACCTCTTGTGGTTTGTTTTTCTGGTGGGTGGTACTGAGCTGATTTCCATAGTTATTGGATGGTGCTACTTGTATATGAGAAACAAGGGCACAAGCTCAATGGAGCAAGGGTATGTCCTTACCACAACTGGATTTAAGAAATTTACCTATGGGGAGCTAAAGAAGGCCACAAAGAATTTTAGTACAGAGATTGGAAGGGGAGGCAGTGGAGTAGTATACAAAGGAGAGTTCTTGGATAAGCAAGTGGCCGCCATCAAGAGACTTGAAGGAGTTAATCAAGGAGAAGCAGAGTTTCTTGCTGAAGTAAGCATAATTGGGAGACTCAATCACAGAAACTTGATACAACTGCGGGGTTATTGTGCTGAGAAGCAGGATAGGCTTTTGGTGTTTGAGTACATGGAGCATGGATCGCTAGCCAAGAATCTCTACTCCAATGTTCTTAACTGGGAGAAGCGGTTTAAAATTGCAGTTGGCACAGCAAAAGGCCTAGCTTATTTACATGAGGAGTGTCTAGAGTGGGTACTGCATTGTGACATCAAGCCTCAGAACATACTCTTAGACGAAGATTATCATCCTAAGGTATCCGATTTTGGTTTATCTAAGCTGCGTGATAGACATGGTCTTGATGACTCAAGCTTCTCGAGGATCAGAGGGACAAGAGGGTACATGGCACCAGAGTGGCTCTTGAATCAACCCATTACATCAAAGGTCGATGTCTACGGCTATGGCATTGTCTTGTTGGAGATGGTGACTGGAAAGAGATCTTTTGAGTCCAATGTTGCTTGTGAGGGAGAAGGATGGGAGTGCAAGAACTTGGTGACATGGGTGAGGGAGATTATGTCTGAAACGAATGGAAGGCTATGGAAGATTCAAGATATTGTGGACCCAAAGATAGATGGTGCTTATGATGAGGTTAAGATGAATCTTCTTGTTAGTGTGGCCCTTGATTGTGTAGAGGAGGACAAAGATGAAAGGCCTACCATGAGACAAGTGGTACAGATGCTCCTACAAAATGAAAGCGAAGAGGCGATTAACTAATCTATTTTCTAAATTGATTAGTATGTTCCTTACCAATGTTAAATTCTGTACTGTGTTCTGCTTTTCTTTTGGGTCCTTGCATTTGAAGATTGTGGGTGATTTCATAATGTAATGTTGAACAAAGACCTTATTTTTATAGTGTCTATGGTTTGGACTTTAGAATATTAGGTTTACTCTTCAAAATTTCATTATTAGTGATAGTGACTAGAAAACTGTCTGTAATAGACAATTAAGATAAGCTAATGTCTATAATTGATAATTAAGATAAGCTTAGATGAGTCTTTGGTTGATTTGAACTTTGATAGAGTTAAATGTTTTTAAGTTTGCTCTCATTGGTTATCTATTTCACACAATGATTTGAGTCATGTGTGGTGTCATTGTTATGATTTATAATGTGCAAGTTGTAAAGCAAAAAGAAGATAATACATGCACATGTATTTGAGAGAAATACATACATGAGGTTGACATAATCTTTCTTTTTTGGGAGTTGCTATTGACAATGCATGGTGGTTTTCTATGGAAATGGGTGCAGATCTGCTGGTTGTCTTGGTGTGGGTAACTGGAACAGGTTTTGGATTTGATACAAGGCATGGAACTTTGATTTCCAGGCTCTAAAATTTTATTTAGGAAGGGGATGTGGGCTCAGATATGAAGAACTTTGGATATGTTGGTTTGATGGGTTGGTTTTGTTCAGGAATGGCAGAAAGAAAGGAGTTTAGAGGAGATGGTGGAGAGTGGGCTTGGGAAAAGGATGTACAACAGGTGTTTGATGAAATGCCAAGGGAGGTTTTGTGAGTGGTTTTTGAATCAAAACTGGGAACAGACTACAGAGTGGGTTCAATATTGGGGTCGGTTGGGTGGTAGTGGGTTGGTCTGTGGGTTCGGGTTTTGGATATTTCTGACTCGCCCCATTGCACGCTGCTTGTTAGAAATTTGTTTCCATACTATTTAGTAATACTTCCTCCATAATGTCCTCAAAAATTAAAAAAAAAAACATTAAAAAAAAAATACTTCCTGCATAAAGCGGGCGGCAATGGTCCGGGTTAAAATAAGGACTTGACCCGAACCGGCCCGCTCCTATTAGGGGCGGGTTTGGAAAAGGTTTTATTAGATTTGGGAAGGATATAGCTTTCATCTTCCCGGCCCTGACCGGTCATTATAACTTTTTTCTTTATTTTAATCGGTGAGTGTCTCAGCCTTTTGGGACGGACTAATCCCTTCAGGCTCGGGGGGAAGTTGGGTAAGCCCCCTGTAGCCCCAGTGTGTAAGGATGTATAAGGGTCTCCAAATCTCCGATTCCCCGAAGGTTCCGACTCGTTAAAAATCGGTTCTGGTTCCTTATTTAGACCCCGATAAGTAAATGGGTTTAGGTACAGTTCCACCTTGGTTCAGACCCGTAGACTTGAGACCGGACATATTATCTCAATTTTCTAAAGTCTCTACTAAAAACCATGTTTTTTATTTTTTAATATTATTTTCTACTTAGACCCGGACTTGGATCCAGACCCGTCCCATATATGGTTCTGGTTCTAGTTCCGGAGCCAAGAAATCGGTTCCAAAATGGTTCCGTTCTGGGTCCACACCATGGATCCGAATCAGAATCGACCTGTTTACAACCCTATCTGTGTGGTAGTGCGAGTTTGAACACTCAACCTACATGAGCAAACCGTGGTATTAAGCCAACTAATTATAAGCTACTCCTTGTGGTTGATTGTTTATTAAACCTATTAATTGCAAAGTCCATTAATCATTCAAAATGTAAAATGATACCCCACAAAAAGAGTACGCTAGTTTTATCTTCCTTATTGGATAGGCATGGCGATAATTGTTCCATCTTCATCTTCTTCTTCCTACTTCTCATTTTATCTTTCCTTTTCTTTTCTATACTTACAATGTTTTTTTGTTCTTAACTAAGTTAGCCTCAAGCGAGAATAACTCTTCTTTGTTCCTATGAGTTGATATGTTAATAGTATTTTGATTTTTCATATTTTTACTTATTTGGAGATTTTATATTAGTAAATTAGTATTTAATATTTTGTAATTCTTGATGTGGCATTTAGTCTACTCGTCATGAGGCAGAGCAATTTTGGGATGGATTGTATGTTAGATTGGGGTGGGTTTGGAATTACCTTGACCCGACTTATACGTACCTTGTTGCCATCCCTACTTTGCAGCACAAGTAGGGTTGGGCCTGGCAGAGCAATATTGAAGCCATACTTCTAAAATATAGGCCTGAGCCCGAATGGGCCTTAAGTGGCCGGCCCGAGCCCAGTCCATCTGAAAATGAGTAAGCCAGAGTTTTCTTTTATAATAATTAAAAAAATCTTGCTTGTATAGTTCACAGGTTTTTTTTTTTTTTAATAAACAGTAACAAAGATTTCATTAAAAGAAGGAAGAAAAGAATATATCAAAACTTAAAAAAAGAGGAGTTGGAAGGTGCAAGAGAGAAGCACCAGCCACAACTCTAATTACAAGATGACACCCACCCAAGAAATTAACCTATCCACCCCTTTCTTTCCTAGCGCATCCGCTATTGAGTTGGTGGATCTAATCTCATGACGGAAGGAGACATTTATGCGAGCTGAAAACTCCCTAATTTCATTGAAGAAGAATTGAAATTTCTATGGGTTAGACTTTTGGTTAATTAGATACACACACAATTGCATTTGAAGAATCATTTTCTAACACAAGGGCACCACTATATATATCTTGTTGAGAACAATCTAAGACCTTCCAAAATTACTAGCACCTCTACTTCATTAGAGTCGCACACACCAACATGCTTGGAGAACATAATAACGACATCACCTTTGCTATAGCAAAGCACTACTTTAATCCTTGTTGCGCT